>CM024182.1:2322500-2801463 GCA_013433145.1 Ascaris suum | reverse complement strand
TGTTCAAAAAAAGATGGTTTTTTCAGGTACGACTGGCAGGCACTACCGCTGAGCGACAGTATCGATTTGATGAAAAAGAATCGACTTAGTCACCTGGAAAGACAACTGCATCCAGGAAATGACTGGCTCTGGGTTGACGCACGCACCTAACTGCATTGGCAAAATCAGTGTTGTTCTTGAAAAAAAAACGTTGGCAAAAAAACTTGGAGTGAAGGGAACGTTTCCGATGAATATTTAAAGAAATGACGATGACCACAATAATGGACTATTTTCTGACTATCGTTGCAATCTTATGACTGTATTTAAAATGGGGCAACCGAATAAATGTTGCGAAATGGTGTAAACAGAAGTCACTCAGAGACATTTTTGAGGCTACCTGAGGTAAATCCCACATGATCCATTCTTTACGGCACAATTCTGGCTGCAAGGTAGACCGATGCTACCATATTTCCATATTCCCACTGCTATACTTGTTTCTTTCAATACTTCTTCTTCCAATTACTTGTCCCTCCGTCCTCAACCCACACACCTCCTTGACGCTTACAAATGTCCTCATACAGGTTCAACAGTCACGATAGATTATGAGGCGCTAATTCATTAATTGCAAAATGATTAGATTGCACTTCTTCTCTATAAGTGATGTCGTGATTAAAGCATTATTCGAAGATAGATCCTGCAGTATGAAATGTGTGGCGCAACAAGACGTTTCCGTCGGACGATTAATTTACTTCTTCATGATGAAACCATTTCTCAATTAGTAGCACTCAATCAACGATAAATATTTTAATATAAATGAATCTTCTATATTCGGTGATATTTCTTCCATAAGTTTACACACAGGTCGACTTAGTTTCATAGGAACACGAAAAAGAAACATTAACGTTGAATATTAAATTTTTTTTGCAAATGAATCGAGTAGCAAGTTTCTTTTCAGTGAACATCCACTCGTTTTTATGTACATTGGATGAAGTTTATCAAATCAATGGAAATATGCGCATGCGCATGCTTCTATTCTATCTGCCTATCTGTCTCTCTGTAGATAGCATAAAATACGAAATTGCTGAAGCAGAAGTTGGTGTCATAGTATATATCTCATAAAGTATATTCATGTTGATTTATCAACTTTCACTCATTATAGATGTTTGAAAGTGCCGAAAATTTGCCACGCATGTAAAAGCATTTGAATTTTGCAAATATATGGATATGCAGTCGCATTGATTCGAATATGAAAGTAAAAGTAATATCTTCATTGTTACATTTTTTTTTTACAAACAATCAACAAAAGTAATTAGCCGATTGGCGAAATATAAACGTGCCCATAATGCCCACCTCATGCAATAAATCTCTTCTGAGTATACTAAATTAACAAAATTAAATATGAATTAAATTAAATTACATAAGTATTAAATTAGAGTCCAGAATTCTTTCATAAAGAAATAAATGAATATAATTTCTAATGAAATCAAGAAAACTTCAAATAAAAATACCGTTTTGTGAATGCAATCGTCACATACCGACATTTAGAAGAAATGTAAGCAGAAAAATATTTTAGCTAAGATAAGGTCATCAGTATCGTGTAGAATTTGAAAAAAAAAAGCAACGAGCATCGCATGCCATAATTTTGTTTTCCATACTGAGGTACTATTTCAATGTTTTGTTCCAATGATATGAAATGAATTAAAAAAAAAAAAAGTATAATTCACTTATGAAGATATCTATAGAAGCGATGGCTGATGGAAATTTTTTAAAAATACATTTAAATGAAATTTATTGTTCGATAATATATTAAATTATATAGTGAAATTATGCTTGCAAAAACATCAATCACTTATTTATAAAAAGCGTTTGAATTCTTATAGCTGTTATCATTTTATGAAACGCGCTTTCAAACGTCTCAAATGTTATCTCATATCAGCTCTCATTTATTTCGCATCTACTATTGATTTTGGTGTGTTCGTGTAAATTGGTTCTGTGGAAATCGATTTTTGCATAACACATTGGGCTTGTTGCATCCACCCACTAATCATTATGCTAAAGTTTGGCGGATATATAGTGCGCCCTTGTGTTCATGCTCCGAGAAAATAAAAATAAATGAACGAACGAGAGCGCACTATATGTTATAGTATTATAAAGTAAACAAATTAATAATCAATTTCGCTATAATAAAGCAAAAGTCGCATTAAGTAAAGAAAGCAATTTTTTTCTGACAAAGAGACACGCTAATTGCAACAAGCGCAATGATTAAATACTAGAAGGGTATTGATTTCAATGAAATAGATATGCTTACGCAGCTTTGAAAAAGTAAAATTTTATAAATTCGATAAGCCTTGTTGTTGGGATAATTAAGCAAAAACTATAAAGAATTAAAATATATGGAACATTTTCGTTTTCATTTGAAAATTGATTAATTAATTAAAGTGCATTGCTGTAAAGTTTACTAAAAAGTTTCCACAAACCTGCGACATGTTTCTTTGCTTCATTGTTATTTAGCGGATCATAACTAAGTTTTACAGCGGGCTTGTTCCAAGGTGCATTCCCTGATGGATCAGAGAGATTCACACTTCGAGAGATCGTAGACCCAATCAGCCCACAACGATTGGGACATTCCTGACAAATTCCTCTAATTAATTACATCTGTATAATTTCACTGACGTTTATTATCAATGAACACTTTCCAGTAACTTTCTATCGCCAGAAATTAGTTTTGCCGGAAAAAGAAAATAAACGTAAATAAGGTCTAGACATTGAATATCATAGTATTGAAATTAGTATCCCCAAATAATATGAAGTTGGACTGAGATGTTGAAGTTGGACTGTAAAAATTCTTGATTATCACTTCACTCTTATTGAAAATGCTTGCCGAAGTAAACATTTTATGGTCACTAGATTGCTACACACATTAATGGTCAATAGACCCATCCGAGTCGGTTACCATACGAAATCACCTAACACCGATGAAAAATTTCAAATTATAAATATTTGCATGAAAAAATCTCCAAAAAGCAATCAATACCTGCTCATAATATGTTAATTAGTGAAGTCGAACATGCATTGTGACATAGAAACTGAAAGAGCCAGATGCCCATACCTTACCGTCACTGCCGTCACAACTGATGCAGTAGTCCACCCATATGCAAATACCAACTGTTACCTCGTGCGCTAAAAAGCATAACATGGACAATCAAATACCCATAAAAATGACACTACCTCTTGCTTACAAGATCCGTTTCCGCAAAGAATATCTGAAAAGCGCTGAGAAAATGAATTAATCTGGAATAAAGTATTTGCGGACCTTCATCAGATTACAACGAAATGATCAATGTATGCCAATCGTAGTTGCATGGTCATATAAATCAACGAGGTTTTCTCTTTTTTTTTTTCAATATTCTGCCATAGCAATATTCAAAATAGCAAAGGAAAAAACATGCAGGCGGTAGCCGCAATATAATTCCTGCATCTTCATCGGACTTTCTCCGAATATGCACAGGTATAACCCTGGAATCCCCATTAAATTGATATATTAGTTTCACAAGCTTAAAATGCCGTTTTGTAGGATGATTCAATAAGATCGTTTTCATGACACGACATTAATTTTCCATTAAAAATTTGATTCTATGGCTATAGTAAACGCTAAATAAAATAGCTTGGAAGGATTATTCCTCACAGTATTTACCCTATTCTGTAATGTGCTACCAAAGTCTGCAAGAAAAAATTCACACAACAAGAGCAAAGGAGAACCTGTTGTAAAGGGAGAGCGCTGGTTGCCAATTTTCCAACTCTCGATTGCAATTCGACTGTGTTGTTATATTTGCTTGGCTCCCATTGTAAATATTCATCAATCCATGTTGCCCATAATAAGCCATGAAGCATCATCGTTTGCTCATATTCGTCCTAAAATATCCTCATGAAATGGAACACAAATTAGACGATTGCCTTTACAAGCGACAAATCTCGCCATCACAGGTGTCTTAAAAGTCCACGTGAATGAATTTCTACTTCTTCCCGCGTACAAATGAATTTTATTCCACCACATTGACTAATTCTTAAATAAATTGCATTAGTTGTGCATTTATTTGAGCAGCTGCTTCAGGCTGGTTATTTGCTACTGAATTAGTAGCCACACGCAAAGGTCACTCTTTTCGCGCAATGGTCACTCCTTTCGTAGAACGATGCTGCTTTACTACTTTATTGTTTATATAACGCTTTCTAGCTAAGTGTTTGCACATTCTTGATATGTCTTGATATGTCAGCAATGAAATTAATGTAATTTCTGTTATGTATTACAATTATAAGAAAAAAGTCGAAAATTACAAAGCTCCTACTTATGCTGAATTAGTAATTCCATGGACTAACCACTATTTTCCCCAGACATGACTTATCAGCAAATACACTTGTATTTGCATGTGTTGTCGACTCTTTCTTAACGGGTCGAATGTTTGCGATTGTATGGTTTCATGAGAGCCATCTTCCATTTTCTTGTTCGTCTCGGTTGTCCATGATGCTACGGAGCCGATAGTCAATATCCAGCTAAACAATTAATTTTATAGCAGTAAGATTTATATTGTCTCCAGGAGTGGTCAATATCAAAGGTTGGAATAATTTTAATGCAACATATAGAAACTTTTAGAATAGGCGACGGGGAAAAGTAGATGTTTTTGCACGATCTGTGTGGTTTTTATTATTTCTGTCAAATAATGAAACCGATTGCGCTGATGTTCAAGAATAATAAAACAGCGTCTTATTGCAACTTTATTTACGAGCCTATGCCTGCAAAAGTATATTAGCTGAAAAAAGTTACTTCTGATTCGTATCCAACTTTGTGCGACAAGAAAGCAAACCAAAAATCTCCCTATTCCGAAGTTTCAAAAACTCATATGAAAATTACTGAGTGAAAGAAAATGGAGAATTGCTAAAGCGGATCTAGAAGATTAGACCAAATGGCATAAATTATATGAGTAAATTTGATGCCTTAAATTTTTTCATCTTCCTACTTTGCATACATCTATAAAACATCGATATAGATATGCAAATATAAAAAATACGCAGATATAATATAACGATAATGCGTCTTTTCTTAGGAAAAATTGCAACAGGTGATATTAAAAAAAAAGCACATATCAATGCTAATTTTTCGTACCTTTCTTTGAACAAAATAAAATTATTTTATTAAAGAAGACTTTATTTTTGAAAAAGAAAGAAAAATCTTCAAACTACGAATGCACCAAATAACTAACCGATCAGAAATGTCGAAAGTTGGCACATCATTGTTGCGTTATGAAACATTAGCACTAACTTTTGCAAGTTAATGAATCCATTCGTCGCGTATTCAATATGAATGTAATGTGATATTTAAACATATCGCAAAACGGTAATCGTATCTCTGAGCAAATGTATTCAACTATTGCATAAAACAATAAACATATACACTATTGAGTGAGGTGATGATCAATTTTCTATAAACGTTGATGCAAAATTTTAAATTATTCATTGAAGAGGGAGCTGTCATTTAGATCATATCCTTGAGGCAGCATTTTTTTTTCAGTACAATTATTCCCACATAAGGAAATGATATAACAAGCAAATTAAGAGTTGCAAAGCTTGAAAATAATAATCAAAACGACATAGAAATTTAGAAAACTTTCATGTTACTTTGTAATAGAGATATACAAAGAAAAAAAATTGTTGAATAAATTTTCGGAGAACAATAAGAACAAATATGTCTATAACAATGATAAGAGGAGAATGGTCATGTAGTAATGCTCTATCATTTTCATTCTCCTATTTTCATTGATTTGCATAACAGCAAAAGAACTGTCCTTACATCTTTAAGAATCTTCGCACTCAAAATAGAATTCACCATGCCGATATCGACGCCAAACATGGATGACAACTTCCATATGAACACGTTATGTAATACAATTTTGCAATTTTATTACAACATTCATGCTCATGTGATCAGGTTTTGAGAGAATTATAGAATATCTTACTGAAATTTTTAGCTGTAAACAAACGCAATTCTATGAATGGAAATGCTTCTTTGCTTCATTAATCAACGTCATCGTCATTTTTAGTTTTCGGGTCTTTACCTTTTTTTTTCATATCCATTGAATTAAGTATGTTAGAGGGATTGAACTTCGAACTACCTGTTGATAACTACACCACTGTTGGAATATGACATGAGCTATTCATTATAAAGTTTAACAAATTCTGGAATGGAGAAAACAGTGGTCGTGGTCCTCGCACTCAAACTCTAAGCTTCAATTTGTCATCAACGAAATGGTCACATGCCACCGTAGTCTTACACTGCTTTTACTTCAACGCACTCTTGTTTTTAAAACCTCTCAAACACTCTTATAAGCACTTGCGGACTAACCTGCAAAGATATTTGATGCATGTTTGGTTTAAATAGCCGACAAGCTGACAATATTGTCTGAAGTTCAAATATCCTTGAAATTTGAATACCGTCTGCGTAGATCTGCTGCAGTGCTTCGCAAGCAAATGTTGGTAGCAATTCAGCAAATTTTAGGTCATTTACTGTTTGTTTACTCGACAGGATAAAAGTGATTCGCTCCCGCAGAGTTCTAACAGTCCAGTAGAAGTTACCTTGCTAACTAATGCAAAGTGGCTTCGCTTCCCTGCGGGAATCCTCACCTGGACAGAAAAAAAAAACGCGTTTATACGCACTCCTTAGTATCAACCAAAAAAGCTTTCAATATTTTTGGTCTCCTCATTCGTCTTCTTACTATTATCAGAGATAACAAACTTTTCGTGAAAAATGCATACATCTGAACAACATTGTATTCGACATTCTTTCGAATCACAACATAATTTCCATAGACATCGCTGATATGTCAACCATCTTGTCGTTCACTCTATTCAAATCTCTTTTTGCAAGTAACGTGTAAAATTTCCCGTACTGACAATTTTATAGTGCAATAAAGCAATCATCTTCTTCAAACTTTTTTTATTTTTAGCATAAGAGCATACTCGTTTAATTACTCAAGTATATTGGTGCTTACTTATGAATTCCTAGCCTAAGCAGAAAAAAAAAGAAGTTCGACAGCGCTCTTTGTGAAAAACATGCTTTATTGCAATAATTCACAGATCGTAAACCTTTTCTTCAAAGACATCGAAAATCGGCACCTTTCAAATAAAATTGTAAATTATAAAAACCATTGAAACTAGATCGATGTGTCGAAAAAAAAAATAACACAGTGATACGCTTTCTACTCAATATTCTCAGCATACAGTTTTGTGCGCAGTGTTATTCATATCGGACGTTGTGGCCAATAAATGAACGCTATGGATTACTTAAGCTTATTCTAATTTTTATTACATTCTATAACTTTCACAGCATCTCTCAGGTGGAAATTTCAGCTCAAATAGTTTTCTTATGATCTATAAAGTAGGCACAAATCTTGTAAAAGGATGTGCACTTCATACATTCGAGTAGTGAAGAAGAACGGAAATATTGGGGACCTCATGATTTTTTTTCCGTCCACCTTCAACTATACAAAAAATCGTACAGGTTTTCATGGATTTTTACAAGAAGGTTTCGTTTTTCTAGAAGGATGAAAAAAAGTATGTCAATGGCGGGACTTCATTTAATAGTACATCTTCTCTCAAAATTCTACAGCTTATGTATCTAGATTACTCATCCTTCTACAGCTATGTATCAAAAAGCCAAAAGCCCAGCTCCTTCTCCTTTCAACATTCCAGAGCCCACAGCAGACCTCGTCTCCTTTGTTTTATTTATAAAATTATCGCATCTGCTGCAAAGAACGAAAATGCGCCGTGCATTCAACTGCCTAGACATGTTGCTTTGGATTCCGAAGACTAGTTTTCACATCAGTAATGTCTGCTATGCTCGAGATTCCTCTGAAACTGTGCACTTGTTATCTGAAACTATAGACACCAAGTTATGATTTCAGGAACAGCGTGGCGCAGTCTCATATGTGAAACCATGATTGAGCTACGTTTGATGTGGGCGAGGCCTCACAAACGGGCAACGTTTTCCACACACATATGAGTCAAGGGTGTATATTTTTTTTAAAAAAAGAACGCTTCATTCGATCACACTCTCTTTCCTTTACGATTGAAAATTTTTGCATTAAGGTTTAATTTTAAGTCCTAAACTAAACAAAAATTGAATCATATCCTGAAAATACAACTGATAGCGTTTTTCAAGTTTACGTTGAGGCAACAATCGAATGAAAATGTACGAATCGTTTCTCAAACATCATGTAACCTTTTTTTGCTGCACTAGTGCCCATATGATTATGCACTTCCCTGTGATTATTGTAACGGAATAAATATCAGACAGACAAGTTTTTGCATATCAAAATTCCTACCGCAGTCAATGCGAAATGTCGCCTTATTACCATGAACAAATGCTTGATTTGGGTACCGAATATCTCCGAAATGAAAACAAAAAAAAACGTGAAATCTGCTGAAGCAAATATTTTTCGCATGATAAGTGGAAAATCTGCGCTGAAGAATGGCGCGATGAACGCTTTTCAATCTCACCAATCAAATCAAAAACTTATAAAAATATACGAAATCAAAGAAATAATCAACTATATTGCTTATTAAAAAAAAACTGATGAAATTTCGCTGCAACGAACGGGTTGCCAGATTCTCTGGTTGATGCTATTAGACACTCAAAGCGTAGAGCAGTATTTAATGATGATAAAATCTGAGATTTTCTCCTATGAAATTATCTTTCAAGTAGATACCATTAACTTATCATAAACGTAAAGATTGGAGAACAGTCAAAAATTTGAAAATACATTCTGTTCTTTCTGCTGTTGCTATCTATAGTTAATTAAGTAATTTCCACTAATTAATTAGGTGATGAAGTTTTGAACAGGTAGCAATGATCATCTAAAAAGATTCAATTCTCTCGGTTCTCTCACTAAATTAGTGCTGATGATTAAGTGATAACAGGTGAAACTTTTCAGTTCCAATAGAAACGTTTCAAAAAATTTAAGTTTATTTAACGGGATTTCAACTTATCAACCTGCTATCTATTAAGTTTTCATAGTAGGAAATACAGAATACTATTTAGTTTCTATTATTACATAAATGAGTTTGTTAAACTCTGTTTTTATCAGTAAATAATTCTCCGCTTCTTTGATGCAATCCTATATTAATTCAATATGTTTTCAAGTTCAATAAATTGTACACCTAATCCTGAAAAGTTTTCCTGTTTTTTGTCTGTTCGCGAGCGGAAAATGATTTTTTGAAGACAGAGAGGGATTTGACGTCCTTCCAATAAACGCTGTTACAAAAATGAACTGCAAATTGCTAAATCGTGCAAAAAAAAAGTCCTGATCAAAGGTTTATAAGTATTCATATGTCACGTATGACGGATTGCAATTTATTTTTGCCAAAATTTGCAAGAAATGCATAATAAATGAATACATTGAGCATCGCTCACTTAAAACGGGCACGAAATGTGCCAAACACTTTGGGCTGATATTTTTTATCCAACTGGAAAAGTCATTTTTCTTCTGTGATCATCCTAACAAATCAACTGTGACTAATACCGCTCATAAAACTTGAATACAAATAATTTTTGTAGTGCTTTAGTGCAAGGGAGCTTTCTTCTTGCTCAGAATTTTTGTCGGCCAATATAAACTGTTATTGCTTTGCCACAGCTTGCCCAAATTTTCCGCTTCTTTCAGTGAAAATTATACTGATATTTTATGAACTTTTTATCTCGTTCTCAGCCACAATAAAAGTCAGGTGAATATATTTTGATAAGGTTTTCACCTCCACCACTTTTGTATCATGCCTAATTTCTCTCGTTGTGATCAATTTTATACCGATCTTACATATTTTTTATCTCAGAATACGCTTAGTATGCGATGCTTTCATAACAGAAGTCATCTCACACTTCAGAATCTACACTGAACTCAGCTGTACTAATAATGCATTATGCTAGTATTACTGTACTTACACTGTGCTATACTATCTGCGATATATTTTTTTTCTGCTACACTATAGTGCCCGGCACCACACCATGCTGACTGTAAAACATTTTATCACGGTAAACTATACCACAGTTTGCTGCACGATACTGTGGTTTATTATACTGTGTTTCTCTCTACTACTTTGCAATATATCGCATCATCGAATGTTTTACCGTTCTAAGCTTTAGCATGTCGTACTATAAAGATCAACCAAAAACTGGCTTAATTGAAAATATAACCGTTCCAGAAGCACCGAGAATACAGGAAGAAAGAGATAGTGAGAAATAAGGCGATTCTTCATTAATAAAGAAAAAACTGAATTTTTTGTATGTTTTTGTGTTTGCTGTATTAACAACGATAAGCGAAACAAATCCTAAGATTAGTGATTTTAAATCGCTTCGGATTATTTTCTATTTTTTGATGAGCAATCAAACGACTTTGACCTGCTTATTAAAAAAAAACCTTATGTTTAATTTTATATAAAAATGTAAAATGATTCTTTGCAACACTTCGCCATTTTAAATGTTCACTATTTATGAGCTCATCGACATATGAAATTATAAAATATGGCATTAAATTTGCATATTTGTCACTAATCTTTTATGGCGTCTAAAAATTTGCATATGGAAATAAATAACGAGAATTAAAAGGATCTAGTGGTGACGTGTGAATGGGAGTGCGATTTTCAATCCACCATAGTTGCGGATTTTAAAACGACTTTCTAATATGTTGCGAAGTTTATTTAAATTTTGTCAGTCAAAGACTGACAAATTTGAAAAATGTGAGCATTCGATTTTTGCCGAACGAATGCTACACACAGTTTTCGTATTTGATTTTTGCAATTAGTGGTGAGAACAACATATCTATGCAGAAAAATGCGCATATATTCCATCATTGTGTTGAAAGATTTGTGATTCGATAGCAGCTGGATGCAACTTTATTGGATCGAATCGAATGGTCAAACATTACAACGAGAATTTAAATTGGAAAGCAGCTATCGTTATTCTCTAAGTGACACCGATTTGATGAAAAAATTGTGGATGCCCTTGTGAAAGAAAAAAAAAACCAAATTAGAAAAAATTAGTTAATTTATTGTATGGCGACTTCTTTATTATCGCAACCGATGGAAAAAAAAAAACGCCAAAACAAAGACAACTTCTTGAACACCAAAGAAATACCCACCTCGTAGCCTGAACAATTCCGACATCACCATTCTCTCATATATTAACGCTAAACAGGTATAATATTAACGTGTAGACTTTTTAGTACCGTTAAAATCTTCAGCAGGTAACAACAGGTTCATGCAATCATCATGAACATTTCTTATCAAAAAAAAAGAAAAAGGAGTGTGGGTGTATGACATTTGAGTAAAAGTACAATAATAGGTTATTATTCCAAAATAACAAATTAAACATTAGTGGTGTTCGTCATTAATGCTCACTTGAATTGTTGCTGATAAGTTGAATGCTGAAAATATAAAGAGAAAGATAAACGATGACATTTTATTATCATAGTGATGTAGGTGGATTATAAAGTATTCTTCTTTTTCTATGAATGGGGGCGTTTGACGAAGTAAATGTTTATGCTTCAAAGTGCTTTTTATTTATTGTAGTGGAAAAATCTGTGCATATTTCTTATCAATTTTATATGCTTTCTGCAAAAACGCTAATTTTACTCGTGATATTTCCTTTGATAAGACAATATCGTATGATTTTAATTATTGACGTAAGCGAAAAACTTTCTCTATAAAAGCTCTCACATGATGAGCTCAATCAGTCCTCGCAAAATGTTCGTCCGAATCTTTCTTCTTGTTGTATTTTTTCAATTCGCTCTTGCTGCTCTCTTAGAGAAGTAAGTAGAAATTTTCTATACCAAGTTATCGATAACTATTTCAACCACTATGCAATCGCTTAAACTAAACCTTTCAAATTAATGAGAATTTTACTGAGAGTTGCTTAGTATAGGACCGGGTAAAATTTATTCGAGTTCTAATTCTCGTGGTACATGAGCAATGCTCATATATGCCTACGAAGACTAGTAAATGTTCTTCAATCCTCGGGGGGGTGGGGGGAGGGAGGGGGTTTATCTCAAAGAATTTAGAGAGTTGAGTAATCCAACTAAACAAATCTGGTCATTCACTGTAGCTTGTAACACATAAATTATTTCACAAAAGGCACGTTAGTTGCAACAGATTCTTTTCAGTATCTATCTGTAGCGCTTGGATAGCCAAAACTTTTAACTGGCAGCGGAAGTGAGTGAAGTTTGCTAGTGGTAAAACTTCATTAATCATTTGAAAAACTGACTAGCATATTTTCTACAAATTAATGGAAGGAAAAAAAGATTATCGAGCAAGTTTTTCTGTGGCCAATGAATATTAAGATTTCGTTGATGCGGTTGTGTTTCGTATGATAATTCTAATTTGGCTTAACACATCAGCATCTTCTGCAATCATGTGCGAAAACAAACAAAAATAGCCCGGTGTCACATCCCACTAAGAAAAAAATTGACTTTGCAAATCTTGAGCGAGGACTATGTTTTTATGTGATACCAAGAGGCACTTTACAGAGTTTACGAATTTTACTAGCTCATGCAAGTGGTGATTCATTAGAAAATATTATACAAACTCTGTAAAACCTTCGTTGAATGAAAAATAGGATGAAACATCGTCATATTGCGCCCATCGAATTTGGACTCAATTTTCATATGCATAAAAATTTCGGAGGTAACTTTTGCAAATGTCCGATGCAAATAAGCAGTGATGAAAGGAAACTCTGAGAAATTCACACAATATGAGTTTGTTATGAACGTTCGGATTAATAAAACCTTTCTTCCGCATGGAGCACAGTTAAATTCTCCTTCTTTCTATTCCCATTTCCACTATCTTAGTTCGAGGAGTTCAACGTGTAAAACTTTTAGCAATGAGCACTGTGAGGGTGATGGCCTCACCGTTGGTTGTCGTCCACATCAAGAACTCACGCACATGATAACACGTCTGAAGAGTGAAGTCTATCGACTAAAAGCTTCTGCTGATCCGAACTGTACAGTCTGTTGGAGTGCACCATGCTTAAATGGTGGTACCTGCATTCCACTAAACGTCACTGAATACAGGTATTTCTGATCTATACCAGTTGAAGTTTGCTAGGCATAAAATGGAAAAAAAAATTCTTAATACTTAGTAATCTTTCGTTGAATGAATTTTTTGTTCGCTTGAAAATAGAATCAAAGTTTATTTTTCAATGCTTAAAAGAACATAGCAAAGGGCTGTACCAATTTCATAATTAGAGGAGCAAAGCAATATGCATATTCGTTTCATATGCAAAAATGAAAAATTTTCTTCGAGTTTCTATAAAAATCGAATTCAAAAGTTTCAGATTTCTTTGATGTATTTCCTTTAAAATTCATATGTGATTATTGATCATTTATTAGTGGAAATTATATAACTCATTTCAACATACATAAAAAATACTCTCATTAAACGTTATCGGAAATCTCCAGTAAATTGAAAAATGAAATTTGATGATTATTGGCGAAGATTTACTGAATTTAGGAATTTGAGTATAAGAATGAGCTATTAAGATGTGATTGCCCACCGGATTATTCGGGTAAAATCTGTCAAACGCATATGGAATGTCATGCGAATACGTGTGGTGCGAATGCCGATTGTTTCGTTACGAATCATCAAATCAATTGCGTCTGCCAATCTGGATATACTGGTTTGAACATTTCCTATATTCACCTTTATTGGAAATTCATTTAGACTTATTCAGATTCCCTTCACTGTGTTGAGAAAAGCATCTAATGAGGACCACTAAAGACGCATGTTGGAAACCAGCAAGGTAGACGACAGACTGTTGAAAGGAGGGGACGGGATGGCAATAGAAAAAGCACATCCGGGGATTTTTTCTGCTCCTTTCTCCGTCAGTGCAACATCCATGATTCCATGCGTGATTTCATTACGGTCGTTTTTGCCATGCGAACAGAATATGCGATGAAAACTTTCTCCTTCACCGTTGCATTATTCCCTAGAACTCAACGTCGCCATCACAACGCTCAATTGTGCCACATGCATAAAGAATAAAGAACACCTTGAGGTACCAATGGTTGAGAGAATATCAGCATAGTTGAATTTAGGGCTAATTTAATTTACGAGTAAAAAATTTACCGCATCCCTTTAGGCCAAATTGTGGACCGGAAGATAGTGTTGCACGTGATGCGCCGATGCAAACCAGTGGAGTTCTTATTATTGAGGTATTCAGAGAAATTATCCTATATATATATATATATATATATATATATATATATATATATATATATATATATATATATATATATATATATATATATATATATATATATATATATATATATATATATATATATATATATATATATATATATATATATATATATATATATATATATATATATATATATATATGTGAAAGGTACCATTTGCAGGCGATCCTTGGAAGGGTTGTTCGATGAAAACAGTGAAGTCGTGTATGAGTGGCGATCCACATTATACTACATTTGATGGACAGGGCTTCGACTATATGGGTACATGTCCGTATGTATTCGTCGAGCCATGCAATGCTACCTTGCCGAAGCCTTACAATTATTTCTCAGTGAAGGCTAAAAATGAGCGATCAGATCCAAGTTCGCAGTAAGCTTTTCCCCATTTCATTTAGGAGAATAGAATGTCTCACATATAATAAATAACCACTTTTTCGTTTGTCATCATACTGGTTCTTGGGCGCTTCGTCATCGAGTCTCTCTGTGCATAAGCGGTTTGAATGAAATGCAGGATTGGCCAATATATTACAAAAACTGTATAAAAAAGTTCCACCTTATATGGAATTTGCAAAGTTTAGATTCCCCGCCACATGAGATTATAGAGACTAACCCTTTTCATTAAGAAGTCGCATCTATGTAAGGAAAGAAAAAGTACTCTAATTCCAATATTTGGTACCATAGATAATTTAGATTTCCGACTTATCGGATAGATTAAATCCGTCAAAGAAATTAATAAAATTTATTATTATAGCGTTTCTATGGTTCGTGAAGTTGAAGTATTGATGTACGGGCAAAAATTCCACGTCGATTGCAAATATAATTTATTCGTTAATGGTATCAGAACGAAAATGCCTTTCTATTATCCAAACAAGGATAATGCAACCGTAAATTTTTGTTATTTTTTTAAAATATATTTGCATAACAATTTTAATATTTTTAATAAATTTGATTTCCTTTTTCTTTATAATTTTTAGAATCGGGACCTCCTGAGGGCAAAAAAAAGCAAGTAAATTTGTCATCTAATCCGCTTTCCCGATTATTAGTTGCTTCAGACGTTTGAAAAAAGTCTACGATGATTTCGAAGAGCGCCTAGAACATCTGATAAATTAATAAAAATCTCCTATTTGATATGCCTCAATAAAGTTTACGACGGTAAAATTTTAAAAGTTTCTTTGAATCTCTTATTATTATTGTTGGTTTCACTAAATTTTTATTACGAAACAGCTAAGTAGGTTTATGAGGCACAAAAAGTTTATACAACTACTTGACATGTTTGATGATGCCTTTGTGTCGTTTAAACCATCAATTATAGGTTTCTGCGACTTATGACAAAGGAACGGTGACAATCCTCAATGATCAACATATTCGTGTAACGTTTCAATGTTATTATCTTTGTGTAGAAATTCCTGATGAAGCGGCACTTCAAGGAGCCGACGTACTATGTGGATTGGCAGGAAACCGTGATTTTGACTGCAGAAACGACTTTAGGAAAAAGTAGGTTGTCGTTGACTTTGCAAATTGTTCTGCTTCATTACAAGTGGTAGGGTAAAATACGCCCGTGTTTAAATGAATGTTTTTCTTTGCATCTTGCAGGTGCAACAGTTTTCCCTCCCCATCCCTTCCCCACCCCCCTCCCGCTGCCTCTCTAGGCCCTCTTAGCTCTCAAAAAGAAGGAACCGTCATGTTCAGTCGAATTATCAAAATATGATAATTAATTTTTGCCACCAATATTTGTGTGTTGCATATGGTTTCAAAGCGGGAATATCGCAAATGCTATAAACTTCTTCATCCTGAATACAGACTCAGTAGAGTTCTACTAGCGAGAAACTATATTTTCTTGCAGATTTTCATGTAAAATCCTTCATCTTAGGTTGTTAAAAGAAGAAAATTTTCAAAACTCTATTATTAAAAATATTATGGTGTGCTTTTCATGTAATATTCTCAATTGTCCACAAACAAAACTCCATTAGAAAAAACGGTCGTTAATTTCAGAGATGGTACCATCTATGAGGGTATTACGTCATGTAACAATTATGGTCGTGAATTTACCGAGGAATACGGTGATACCTATATCACTGAAGATTTCTTATCGCTTACACAAAAACCGCAACAATGCTTAACGGGAGTTGAAGTGACCAATGGATCGATCACATGTGTAAATCATTTGTTTTTGCTCAAAGCGTCTCTCAGTATATGATGAAAGAGACAGATGCATATCTTGAGCGGAAATAGAAGAATCTATTATGTATATATATGGAACCAAAATTTCCATATTTCTTAAAACAGGCAGTAACCATCTTCTTGGTTACAGTAGTATTTCCATATCTGTAGGTGTTATCCCTTGGCCTTCCAGACAATCATCTCCGAGGATTTCGTATTTAGTGCATTTGAAATCCAGTTTCAAAATGCAACCAAATCATTTTTCCTTAAAAGAAATCATGAAATACTTCAGGACTAGAAAACAAGAGCGAATATGTTGCTTTTATTGCTCATTTTATCGAGTTTATAAGAAAAAAGCTCGCCAAAGATGATCGATCTGTGCTGACGAATAAATATATGCCTAGTGAACAATGAATGATAAAGGTTATAAGCCATGAACGTCTTGAAGTTTCCGAGCATTAAAATATCGGCATCCACTGGCGTGTAAATTTTCTTTTAGGAACTTGCTGAAGCAAAGGCAAAATGCTTACCGATTCTGGATGCAGCTAAAGGCAACGGGGTATTCGCCGCTTGCAAACCACTTGGCGAAGCATTTATTAAACAGGCGTACGATAATTGTGCCTATGATACATGTCAGAATAGTACAATGCTTTGCGATTCGTTGGCAAACTTTGCGAGAATATGTCAGAATAATATATTCAGTGAGTTGATCTCTTGTGCAATTACTAGTTATCTTATGAGGTATTTGATTTTTCTGTCCAGTCAAATGACACCTTAATAGGCGACAGTCGTTAACAAACCTAACAGCCGCATTCGGTCACTTCTCTTGACGTATATGTCTCCTGCCAAATTCAGGTTCAGAAATTATTGCCAATGAAGCTGAAGCAAAGACCGATATCGCTCATCTAGGTTTCTACTTGCTCACCAATTGTTTGACTAGAATAGGTGTTAAATCTGCGGGCAATTACAAATATGACTGAAATTTGCATATTTTCACCAATCTGAATTAATCGATAACGTTGCAGAGTTTATGCTTGCTTGCCGTATATGCGAGTTTGGACACTTCAAATGATTGGAAGTTCTGAACTCATAAAGGGAGAAAATCGCATCGTTATTACGAAACATACCTTACTTCTGCAATATTAGAAGTGGAATTGCGGATAAAGTTGTGAGTAACTAGAAAGAGGATATCAAACTATGAGGGCTTCTTCCTTCGTTGAGCAAGGTTGCTGCAAGTATTCGTTACAAATCTATTAGCGCAAAACAAAGTCTTTTTAAGACACTCCACTCACATGGCGTCATGAATTCAACTGTTCGGAGATCAGCTGCCCGTTGAATGCAGAGCGAAAGGCATGTGCGACTGGATGTCCACGGACGTGCTCGGCTCCTGAATACAATCCACACTGTGATAAAGGTGCATCATTTGAAATGTTATGAGTATGTTGTCTCTGTTTTAAACCAAATTCGTAGATTTTTCATTCTTCTAATACGGTTTTGACTCTCGTTTCGTTAAGTGTGCTTCAGCGGTGCCCACTTCCGGTGTTTCTGCACTCCGGCAAACATTGCAGTGCCCCAAAAATGATTTGCTTTTGTTGAAGGAAATTTCTTCCCTGAAGTTGTTAGTGAATGAGGTAACCATTGCTAGGAACAAGACAAATTTTCATCACTACTATTCTATCAAAGTTCATCATTGGCCGCCATATTTATTCCAACGAACTAGTAAAAAACAAATCAAGAATAAATCAATTATACATTGATAATCTTGATATCTCCAAAAAAATATGAGAGTGGCGTTGTTTATAAAGCTGAGATTTGATTCAAACATAGAGGAAATTATTTTCAAAATGCAAGATTTTATTTTCAGGATGTGCGGAGGGTTGTGAATGTGAGCCACCATATGTGCTGGATAATTCGAAACCTGACACTCCATTATGTGTGCTCGTCGAAGATTGTGGATGCATCGATCCACAAGGAAATTATCATAGTGGTATGACGTTATTCTTGATTGAGAAAATTTTCTCACAATCATAAATCACAAAAAAGAATTGTCAATAAATGAATTTATTCGGAGAGCATAATAACAATTATAAATCTGCACTCTCCACATTTCGTATAATATTTAATTTAGAGAAGATATTTTCCAGAATAGTTACCGTAAAGCAACTATTTCGGGATGGATCTTCATAATTCTCATCTCTTCTGAATTTTAAGAAGCCCCCAAATTCTTACTCGAAACTATAGTTGTCTTTATTCGAATGCAAATTTTCGGAAAGAATGTACATTTCGAATTCATCTTCATTCTTGATTTGCATGAATTATTTGAAATTATTACGAGAAAAGATTTACAACTGAAGTGAATAGTGATAAAAATTTATTGGCGGCGAGGAAATAATTTCATCGTTATTTTCAGCCGGTGATCAATGGTTGACCGACAATTGCACTAAAGTCAATCTTTGTGTAAATGGAACATATAAATCTTATACGAAACCATGTTCGGAGAATGGTTTTTGTGGCGTCGATATAGACCACAATTATCAATGCTTATGTGAAAAGGTTAATCCGAAATGCTCGATTAGATCTAACGTTTTGATAATTTAAAAGCGAACCTAACTAATATGCACAGTGAGTAAAAATAACTATAGTAATTAGATGATGTTTAATAGTTAACCTTATCGTGGAACAGTGGTAGAGTCAGAGGAAAAGAGAAGGTATTCATACTTCAAGGTAATTGTACGTGTATGCCCAGCCGTATTCAATCATTGATCAGCACGGATCACCGCGTTGAACACACATCTTTCGAACAAACTGTAGCTGTGAATAATGCAAAGATTTCATTCGCACAATAGGAATCTAACCTTCAAGGTGTGCAGATATAGTGAACAATAAATATTAGGCACTTTTCCAACCTAGCATCCCGCTAAGAAAATGACCTGAAGAAATTTACTCTATGATATTCAATTATTGATTATCTACTAGCACTAAAAAGATCTCTCAGTATGGTAGTGGAATGTTTTCAACCCTCATGTCTTGACGTTCGTGCTCTTCTGGCTATAGTTAGAAGTGCTCGATAACTTAAATCTCTTCGTGAAACTTATTCTTAAATGCAAAAAAAAAAAATTCAAACCGGACGAGATAACTTATTTGTCTAATAAATAATCAATTCTAATAATACAAGCAAGCAAGATTTTTTTAGGGCTACAGCGGTGATGGATATTTTTGCGGTGACATCGATGAATGTCTCGATCCTAATACATGTAGCGCTGGCAAAAAACAAGGAGTATGCACCAATTTGCCAGGTATTCATGCAAGGAATTTCTTAGAAATCCTTCCAGTTTGACTTTCTACAAGTATTTTCATCTATAATCTTGTTCACTGTTTAGAACCGTTTCAAATATGCGATATGTGCGCAGTTATTGAGACAATATCGTTAATAAAATTACAGTTAGGAAAAGCGCGTTTTCTGACAGAAATGAAGCAATTCGTATAATACGGCTTATTAGATTTCTTTATTGACAGTTTTGAGCCGCTTTTCAACACCATATAAACATTCGATTCAGAATGTATTGAAATTAAATAATCGAAGAATAATGAGAGAGTTGGGAGAGTCAGTTGACCGGAAGCCGTCTTATCAACAAACGCTATCAAATTCCATATGACAATGCAATGGAAGATTAGTTGGAAAAAAGTGAAAAAATTGTCGGCCTCAAGTTGTCCCTTCAAGGCTTATCTCGTATTTCCGACATTATTTAATTCAATTTTAAATTTTATAAATAGGTGCTTATTTCAGGTTCATATACATGTACATGTGATGTGTACTATAATGATGGTGATAATTGTGAAACTTTCCTTCCATATCGACATTGTGCTGATCTCTATAAATACCACAATATTCATGATGATGGAGCATATATGTAAGTGAAAATGATGAGCATTTTTGTTGATCGATTCGTTTCATCGGCATATAATCCAAACAAAAGTTTACTATACCAACCATGGCAGATATTACTCTGATGAAATATTGTAGACTAGATGGTTGATGCCAATATTTTTATAATATAACTTTTGAATGTTATTAACTTTTTTTATTCCACCTATTTTTCCCTTCAATAGCATCGATCTGGGAATCGCGGAAGCGAGACTTGCAACTTAGAAGGGCATGAAGGGCACAATCAGTGCAAATGTATCATGGGAGAATCGTTTTTGTGATCCAAGTAGTGAAAAATCAATACCCGATTGATGTGTAATGTTCATAATTTTTTAAAATGCACTTAAATACCTGTAATTTCTGTTGAATTTGATTGTGATGATCTGTAGTATTGTCCTTTGTCGAAATTTCTTTCGAATAGTAGTTTTCATCCATGGTCTATAGTATAATTACCAAACTGCTCAACTTTATCTGTAGTAAACTCGAGTTGGTACCATCAAACATACACTCAGATAGCCACATACACATGTACACGAACACAGACAGGCAAAGGTAAATTTGTACAGCGGGTGCAAAAGAATAGGGTCAGAACACACAAAAACTGCGTAACTAAACCTACAAACAGCATTGAAACAGTAGCAATTACCTTCATATGAAGTTGCATCAGCTTGCAGGACATTCTGAATTCAGGTCATTTCAAGATCATATCAATTGTGCTTAACAGTGAAGCCCATATCAACTGTGCTGAAACCGAAATATAAACTACCGATGAAAAGAGCACAAGTATGATGCAGCAGTAATATCTTCTTTATCCGTTGAAAATGATCATTTATTTTAGAATAATGCCACCATATCCATTCGATGGGAAACCAGCGTTCTCACCGAAGGAAGTCTATTGTGATATGACAACACAAGGTGGTGGTTGGACGCTTATGTCGAACTCGTTGAGTGACTCAATGTCAAACAAAACTTATCAGCAATATGTGAACGGATTCGGTGATGCACGACTTCAGGATCTTTGGCTTGGCTTGGAAGTTATACATCAAATGAGTATCCAAGTTGATACAAGGTGCGCTTTGTTGAAGTATCCAATCAACGCCTTATCCAAAAGAACATAAGATGACCACTTCACCTGAGGTGATTAGAGGTGGATGTCCCGATGTTTTATTAAAAAATAGTGCTTCCATGGTTGTGTAGAGATTATCACAAATAATTAATTAGATTGCTGAGATTGGATAATTAGACGTTGTTATGCGATTCTGGTTAATTGTGTTGCGACTCATAAATCGGGAGAGGGAAAGAGAGAAATGAAAACTTATTCCCACCAATGTGATTTGATTAAGTGTGCTGATGTAAGTCAATTCTTTTCAGCCTTCGAGTAGATCTCTATCATTGCCCGACTAAGTGGAAGCCAGGTAAGAGCACGTATTGCACGTATCCATCGTTCACAGTGCTCGGTGCAAACCAGACTTACGCTGTGAAGATTCCATATGGATGTGATGGTACGGAATATAGTTATGAAGATGGTTGGTTACGTTGGGATGAAGAAATCGGCCCTAAATTCACCGCATACGACAGTGCTGACGGTAAGTATTTCAATGAAATATTGCTCGCATTCTAAATATCACTTGTCTGCTAATTAGGCGATGGAGTTTATAACATAATCGACTATACTTAATACAAATTTGGGACTCATATTAAAGTCGCGTATTTAATTTTTAGGCATTATTATTGAATATTTCTTATGTTTATAGCGTGGATATAGCCGTTTCGCTTGTCCTATGCACAAAATCACAGTCGTTATCTTATATCAGGAACTTCAATATATAAAGATTTAGTGTTTTTCGGAAATTTATATATAAGGGAAGAAGGAAAAAGAGGTACAGCATGAATTATGTGACGCTTTCACACCGCTGTCTTCTCTGGATTATCGAGTGTGAATAAATGCTCATGCAATGTGGAAATTATTAGATTCACAGGAGAGAATGCTGTAATGAACAAATTTGAAGGTAATATAATCATAGGAGAATTTTTTCCTTCCATTAAAAAAGAATAACACTGGAGAGATTTTTAGTTTTGAACCTTGATGAAAGAATAGTAAAATTTTTTAATTTCGACAGATTCTTTAATTCAGTAATATTTTAATAAATTTTTAATGATTTTTGAATTTTAAATTTTCCTCTCAATATGATGCATTATTGCAGCCGAATGTGCAATCTATTTCCGTAATACGGGTTGGTGGTACGACAATGAACGTCTCTGTGGTGCCGCAAATTTGAACGGTAATCGTTACGTTTGTGAGAATGCACCAATAAGCGGTGAACTTAGTCATTATCTAAAATGGGATGGTAATCCAATAAGTGAAGCACATCTCTATCTACGACCGGCGAAATTCCCCGATTATGAAGCGTTTAACGATACGGCTGGTGTTTTAACAACAGCAATGCCACCAGCAACGACGGCTATATTCACAACGCAATCAGCAGTCAAGAAGACAACAACAACGAAGGCACCACTGATCAAACCTTCATATGCTTCTATCATATCCAATAATCCTTAGTCCTTATTAACGATAAATATCCAGGACTGACCCATTGAGGAGATATTCAATCGTTGTCGATTGAGGACGTTTTACAGTCATAATAAGCAAACTCACATTCCATTCTTTTCTAAAGTTGCAATTGATATTTCGATGTACTTTGCGATGAGCAAATATGAATTGCACAAAATATATTTTGTTTTGTCTCAATTATGACTCATGCAATATACACATTGCATTATATGGGAAAAAAAGATGCAAATAATAATTTCTTATTGCATACAACTATTACAAATATTCTAAATTTTTATTTTTCGTTCAGTAATGGTGCTATTTTTGCGATTATTTCGTAAAGATTATCTTCGTTCCTCTTTTTTTGCGTTTTTTTTTTGCCCGTATAAATATAAAGAAATGAATTTTTTTAAATAGAGAAACGCAAAAAATGTTTTATGGATTAGCAGATTCTTTGCCTGATTAGGACTTTTATTTGCAGATATCAGTGATATTGCATTCGCTGATTGCTGGTATACAGTATGAATGTATGTTTACTCAGTGCAATAACATGGCGTCATGACTAATCCTAAATTACAATTAGCATCGATATTGCTCGTAGTTGAATGCCCTAACATTTAAGTTAACCGATTTGTATTTCTTTTTTTTTTTCATTTATTAGAAATTCCTTTCCACACAAGAGTAACTTTTAATTAGAAACTCTTATACAATGTTTTTCATCAAGCAAATCTCCTTTCAGCTCGATTATATCTAGCAAAAGTGACAAAATTTACATATGCTGATTGAAAAAAATTTGATCACAACACGCATCAATCATAGCGTAGGTATAATGTAGAAGTTTATGAGTGAAAATAGATCAAGATCAAGCTGCGCTAAACGACAAATATTGAGCAGTGTTAATAAAGACCTGTTGCATCTAGCAATTCAATCTGTTCAAGGCATTCCATTTTCCAAACCCTTGTGTTTGATTGTCAATCGTCATACCACTCGAATGCACTGGCCAACATTAACTGCCGATAACTAAACCTGACTGAAGTGGTAACAAATGAATGGCTGAAAATAAAACCATCTCAAGTGAAAAAACAAACACATCTACATCGATTAACGAGATCATTGACCCCACAGAGGTCAAATATTTCCCGGCGATCTTTGCTCACAAGCTGTGTTGAATGGGAGCTAATCCTATGTGGTACAACTCTCTAGGTAAACTCTGTAAAACAACGTTAGGTGCACTTTTCTGCGTCACAGGTGATAGCTAAACACACGATGGCTTCTAATTGGTACATACTTGAAATGCTCACCAACAACGTCTGCGAACTCTTTTACAGCTTCGAAGCACGAAGTGAGATGAAGTTTCAAACGGTATATTCAGGTGACTCGAAACAACAATCCTGAAACGAGTACTGTAGTCAGGTTGATGTAGCCAGAGAAGACTTAAGAGAATGCAGTGCGAGTAGACGTTTTCCGAACTTTTTAGCTGATAAGTAGACCAAATCGATAAACAGAAATTGGACGACAGTATGAAACTCAAAGCTTTACGCTAATATTCTGGCTATTTATACTCCATAGCATTAAAAAAAGGATATTTCGAGATTTTGAATGCACTGATAATCATCACATGATAGTTTCGCGTCCAATGGAGATCATCACATAATTCCACATAGTTTAGCCTCTCGCTTCCTCGCACCTCTTCCCCCTAACCAAAATCACGAATGGCATCAATTTCCAAGAATAAGGCCACTCCATCAAAACTTTAAGGTAGTTTTGACGACAATTCGCATGTAAAACTCGGCATTCTTTAGGTGAAAATTTTTTGATTAAATCTATACGCATTAAATGAAATGATATATGAGCAAGGTTATCTCAAACGCAGAAAAGAAATATGCATTTGCAATAGC
This sequence comes from Ascaris suum, assembly GCA_013433145.1. Taxonomy (NCBI): domain Eukaryota; kingdom Metazoa; phylum Nematoda; class Chromadorea; order Rhabditida; family Ascarididae; genus Ascaris; species Ascaris suum. The sequence goes on along the minus strand of CM024182.1, from coordinate 2,776,662 downwards.
CTACTGGTTCTTATTTCCTCTTGCAAACTTATTACGTTGAGCTTATTACGTGTCGTTGTATTTGCGAAAATGTATGTGTGTGTGTCTGTTTGTCTGTCCGTGTCTGTGGTACCTGAAACAAGTGAACTACGAAAGCCAAAAATACAAAAACTCTTATAAGATGATTTGCACTATAAGATGCTCTCCTTTACTCTATAGTACTTGGTCTTAGGAGGATTTCAGATGGAATTATAGAAGAATCCGGTGGCCGGGTTATTTAGAATATTTCATCTCTTTCAATTTTTCATTTTCAATGATTGTCTTATTGTAAAATTGATGCTTTATAGAAAATCTGGTTGGACGATTACATAAAACAGGTATTCGGATAGGCTTTTCCTCTTTTCTTTTGCTGAAAAATATAAATTATAGTATTTAATTCCCTTAGTTAAAGATAACACTAGAATTTTCATATTTATTCTTATGATTTTTAAACCGTTTCTCAAAAAAATAATAGAATCTTTACTTTAGTTTTTATTTTAAAAAAAAAAGAAATGAAAAAAAAAGATAAAAAAGAAAATTACAATGTGGAATATCTATGAGAAATCAATGACAAATGAAAATGATTTACGTAAACATTTATGCTGCTAATATGAAGTGGAATAATTTGAAAAACTTTTTCACTCATCGCTATGAAATGTCGAAAAAAATCTTAGCACATCATTTCTTCATAGTTTAATTAAGCGATGAATAATTTTCCAATTGATTAATTTTTCTCTCATTTCTGAAATGTTTGAATATCTCATTTTATTTCTCTCATTTCAATTCCACATTTGAATTTTATTTTCACGAAGTTATTAGCAGGCAAATCTCTTAGCGATAGCTAAACCGAATTGGAGGAAGAAAACGTTTAACAAGAAATATTGGTAAATATGACTATTTAAATTTCATGTTTTATAGGGAAATTTGAAGTGATTGCAAAAAAATTTCTCCATCTGAATACTGCTTTTCTTTTGCAAATAAAAACAAGAAAGGGTTTGTTGAAAAAAAAAAAAAAAAGAAAACATTTTTGTTTATGAAATATATAGCTGCTTCTTTTGGAAATTTTCACATAAAATTCTCTTAGATAACAGCAACAAAAAAAAAAATAGTCCTCAAAGGGTTTTTTTTTTTTCATTTGATGATTATTGCATTTAATACGATAACGATGTGATGCGTCTTTCAACTTTATCTTTTTTTTAATGCAATTTTTCTACTGTTAATTATAGTATGCCTTTACAAATTACAATATGAAATAAAAATAAGAAAAATAAAGGCTTCACTTTGAATAAAGCTTTAAAAAATATTCAGTGAATATGCACCTTTAGAGGGCACCTCATTAAATCAGCTGTTTTCGTAAGTTATCTGTGAAAATAATGCACTCATATTATGGATAACTTGGTTGCTATTTCTGCAGTTTCGTATGAATAAAAAAATCATTTCATCTCGCCCAATCAGTCAAGAATAAGAATCTAACCATGGTCTAATCGGCTGCTAATTTTCTGCCACCTCTGCAATTCTAAAATTCTTTTTTCATAATCGACAGTTTAAAATGGGTTATATATAAAGAATCATCGTAATGTGTGAATTACAACTACTAGATCTAATAACGTCGGCGAGTGTCTGTAATGCAAGTGAATGGCAGACAAATGATGGTGCACGAAATGAGAAGAGGAGTCCTGTTTGGTGCTCCGTAGCGGCGACCGAGCGTCCAAACCAAGCGCCGTGTCGACAAGGTGACACTGGGGAGCCCGGAGGCAGCTGATCGTACAGTGAGGTACGCATGGCTCTTTGCCGCGAGGCAGAATTTTCAATGTCTGCCGGTAAAAGCAACCCAGCGGAAAGATAGACAAATGCGCGTACGGACACAAACACCCTCGCACAGCGCGTACATATGAACATACGTATAGATGCACAGACACCATAATAAGACGTGTACACGAATTTGAAAAACCGCTCTATCATGTAATATTACGAACAAATTTATTATCATGCGTTCGTTATTGGTGCATTTGATTGTGCCTTCTACCTGCGAGTTTCAACTTCGTTTAGAAATTACGACGATATGCCCACGAACTTTTAAAGTCGAATTTCCTTGCGTATCTTTCAATTCATTATATACGTTTATCTTTTTATGTACGTTTACTATTGTTGTTTGCGTGTTTTCACCTTCACCTTCATGCTTTCAATAGTACGCCAATTTTCTTCTATTTAGACAATGCAGTTTTCAACTTCTCATGATGGGCATTTCTCGGTAGCAATTAATATTACTCATAATTGTTTATTTTAAAGCTAGTACTTTACAAAATATACGAAGGAATAATCATTATATATTATTAATCAACAAATATCAATATTAAAAAAAAACAACTATCAAAAAAATTGTGCGTTTTTTTTGGAAGTAATTTTTGCGCCTTATAAAGAAATTATTTCCTTTCGAAAATATATTATGACTTGAATGAATTCGTTTTTTTTTTCATATAAATATAAATATTGTTCGAATATTATTGAATGATTCAGCGGCATCTGAAATTTTGAAAAGGAAATTTACTTTCACAGACGATATATAAAAGAGAAAATTTGCTGCGAAATCTCATAAGCCATCAAAATGACAAACCTATTGAATATTTTCCTCATCTTAAATGCTGCTTTTATTGCAACTGAAAGTTTTCGTTCGACGCAAAGAAAAGGGTTCGTTCGAGTAATTATTTGTTCTGTAATTTTTCTTCTTAGTCGACCCTACTTTGGCGTCATTTCGTGTAGACGGTGCAGGTAAGTTATAAGTTTATACCAATGTAATTAGAGGTATCCATATGTCGATTAACCTTCCCCACTATCAGCTAATATACCGAGTCACAGAGCAACTTTATACCGATATATAAGAACAGCGGTATCGGCAAATGGTAATGAAGACATAAGAATCTTCGTAACACTAGAGACTTCAAACGTGAGCGAAATGGCATAAAAATTTGATGAATGAAATCGAAATAGAATTACCTATTTTGTTCACTCCGCTTGAATTTCAACATTTTTTTGCGACATGATATCATTTAAATTGTTCAACTTATACAATTTTCATAATTATAGAATTCAATCTTTCATAAGGCGATATCACAAAATCCTTAGCGAGAAACATATCATCGAGGTGATTGTATTCATTAACATGTAAAAACAATTCTTCTTGCCCCATCCGAACGTTAGAGGAGAATAAATTTGAGGGATAAACGCTTTTTGAAGGGATCTTGATTGTCTCGTCGCTGAAGTTGACGATGCTTTATTGCAGAGTCAGTGAAGTGGAATGTACCATTGATGGCAAAAAGACACGATGTTATTCAGCTTCTAAAGTGCAAGAAATAATAAACGAATTGGTGGAAAAGCTTCGCGCAGCAGCATATACCAATCCAAACTGTACGTCATGTTGGAGTGATCCATGCATGAATGGTGGCATATGCACTCCTGTTGATGCCAGCACATACAGGTAATTCAGCCTTGCAAGTTTAACTGTTAGCATTTCCTCATTCTTGAGGGCAGATATTGCCAACGCTGTATGAGTGTTTTCTCCTGATGTTATATCTATTCAGTTTCTGAATAACTTTGTAACTTCACTTGTATTATTCAGCTGTTTTTATTGCGCCTGCACTAAAATTTACCATATAAGAAGCATTATATATATATATATATATATATATATATATATATATATATATATATATATATATATATATATATATATATATATATATATATATATATATAATACTTGAAGTGCAAGCCATGAAATTTGGTAGACACAACACACATCGCAAGATATTCATCTCTCCCATATATAATAACGAATCAACTTTAAAGCTTACTGATATTTTTTATTTGTTTTCTTGTTTCTTCTTCAATTATTCATCCAAAGTCTACGCTTGTCTGTTTATCGATAAACTTATTTATTTAGTTCTTTTATCAAGACTCTTTGTGTAAACTTTAACTTTATGCTCAAGAAAGACTTTCCAATTTCAACAGGTGTGATTGCCCGCCAGAATATGTCGGTCAGCAATGTGAGAAGAAACTCGAATGTGGCCCGAATGCATGTGGCAACAATGCTGAATGTTCGATTGGAAATCATCAAATCACATGCGTATGCAAAACGGGATTCACAGGTTGTGTACGCTTTCATTGAACCCTCCTTTAAGAAAAAGATGAGGAGCAATATTTGGCTCAGAAGCTGTGCTTAGCTCAAAAGCAGTAACTGGATCAACAAAGGATATTGTCTTCGTGAAAATATCCTTACAACCAATCTCCTAAAAATTATTGCAATTGTGTGTATGAATTCAATTATAGACACCAATGCTACAAAAAAAAACGTCGACTTTACAGTAAAGTGATCTTTTGTCTGAGTACCTTGAAATTCTTCGCACAGATAGAGTATCTCAATAGAAGAAGATGAAATGAATAAGCTTATAAAGTTTGACGAACCAATATATCTGTAATTCTTTTTTTTTAATGTCACAAGCTAATTACAGCAAGAAAACCATTTCTGTTATATCTTTGAATTTAGCAAACAAAGCTTGTACTAGGTATAAGCGTGCAAGCCTTGTCATTTGCTCTAAAAGAAGCATCGAATAAACGAGCATTTCGTTCATCAAGAAATTCAGCTACCAGATAACACTAGAGTAGATTGTGAAAAATATTGTGAACAATGAATAAAAAGCCAATTTTAGATTTTTCAAAATCTTTTCAATACTAAAGGCTTAGAAAAAGAATTCACATGGCCATCGATGAATGGAAAATTTTTCTTAAGTAATTTTTTCTTCGCAAGTTCCTTATGTGAAAGACCTTTGTTTTGATAGGAAGCCTATATCAGAAAAACCTTATTGCTTGAAGAGAACATTTTTGAAACGATTATTTCTTTTCCCTCCCCCTTCCCCTCCCGCCCCATCTTGGTGCAACTAGAAAATAAGTGATGATCCTAGCACTTTATTCATGCAAAAGTGGTGCTTTGCATTTCTAATATTATGCCTCTTCAACATGTAACGTAAATGTCCAACGTAAATGTAGAAGTAGCGACTTGCAAATATTTTAATATATCAGCATATATTTAGGCGATCCATTTGTCGACTGTTCACAACGGACTGTTACCGCACTAATATCAGGTGATCCACATTATCGAACGTTCGATGGGTGTCATTTTGATTACATGGGAACATGTCCATATTATTTCGTCGTCCCTTGCAATGGTACATTACCGGAACCGTTCGGCAGATTTATCATCAAAGCAAAGAATATCCTACCGTTTGAGGGCTCCAGGTTAGTAAACTAACAGCATTTGATTGCAATAATTCAAGAGAAATCATTTAATCCATATCGCTTCCGGTTTCATTCAAACCTGGAATGCATGTGTGAGCTTCGTGTTGATGCTCAAAAAAAATTTTCGATACCCACTAGTTGAAATTCAAAACATCGGACACCATCAAACCAAAGTTTTTTTGGCAACCAAGAAGTTTCAATGGATAATGCTGACGAAGCGGAAAATAATAGCAACTTCGTTTGCAATTTTTCATGCAAAATACGCCTAATGAAGCCGTTGATTAAGAAAGGATAAGGATTAGCGTGGCTAGTTGATTTAAATGCATAAAAAACACTTTGTCATGGCGGAAGTAGATGCCATCAGGTGAAAAAATACCTGAACCGGAAAGACAATAGAAAAACTTTTCATATTTTTAAGTTTTCAATGTGGAATGTGCTCTTCTTATCGGACATTTACTAGAAGGCTTTAAAATTCCGCATTTCTGATACGATGCACTTTTCGATCCTCGAGCATCGACGTAATCCACGAGATGACGCGAAGCTCAATTTTCGCTCGATGGCGATCAATGGGAACTTTCGCCGGATGCCAACCAACATCAATTCCTTTACTTCTTTGCTATTACTTAAACGTTTTTAGTCTATATGATCTTCCACATTTTTGGATAAAAAACTATACAAAATATTCGAAGCTGTTTGTTTGATCATTGAGCACATGAGAGATTAGATATATTCCTTTTTGATAGAAGAGCTAAAATTAAACGAGTATTTATTTATTCATTCTTTTCAATAATATTTTAGCGCTTCATCCCTTCGTCAAATAGAGCTCGAGCTATATGGTTTGTCGTTGTATGTTGATGCAAGCACTCATCACCTCTATGTGAACGGAATTTCAACCACGATGCCATATTTTTATCCAAACGAGCAAAATGCTAAGGTTTGAGAATTTCACTTTCCAAAGAACGTTCTTAGGGCCATAAGTGACGTTTTCAATCATATATATATATATATATATATATATATATATATATATATATATATATATATATATATATATATATATATATATATATATATATATATATAAATAAAAAAACGATGAAATGCCTATAATGGTTCCCAAAGGGTGCGCCAATATGCATATAGGGGTATGCGAACGACAGACGAAGAAAACGTTTAGAGAATCATCCGAAAAGTAACAGCTGAAAGCACGCAAATAAATAAGTACAGCCATCTAAGAAGTTGATGAGACTGTTAAAAGGGTAAGAGTAATTGGAGTAATAGACTATGTGCTGAGAAAAAGAAAGCAATAAATGGTTACCGGCTGAAGCGTGTATGAATAGAAGTTGAACGAGTCCGAGAATCGAAATTTTTCCGGCAATAATAGCGCTGAAACGCATGGAGTCTCGATCAATAATAGCAGGTTCTTGCGGCGGTAATGTGCCTGGGCATTCGGGTACCTCATTCTGTGGAACTGTCACGGGCCAACTTGACCATGACAAAAAGTAGAATTTTGAGCTGTGGAACTGAATAACACTAAACAGAACCCAGAACAGCATACGACGAGCATGCTTGATTATGCGGTTATGCGAATATCAATATTTGAAGGAAAAATTTGAATAGATATAATCGTACGGGTTTATTTTTTCTTTGAAACAACATTAAAGTATTGGCAGTAGAAAGCTGTCCGAAAAAGTTGAATTAAATGACTGGCAAAACTTATCAGTGAGTGATTATCAGTGTCCGAACTAGTCATATTTGTATTCTGTTAGCTCACAACGGTTCTGGCTTCGTTGTAAGGTTATGCAGTATTGAACAGTGGAATAATATTACTTCTAAAGGTAAGGCTTAACTAACTTATATTGAAGTTTTTGCACTGAAATTCCTCGAAAAAAAACATTTGCTAATGCTTTTCATTTGGTGGCATTTCTTGTTGCTACTGTACACTACTACCGTAACTTCAACTTACACCAGTAAATACTAAAAACTCATACACATTAGTTCGGCAAATTTTATTCTCCTTTTACAGTGTTAAAACATTTGGGTATTGGTAGTATATATGTAGTTAGAACTTCCAATATAACATATAGAACTAATTTCGACTTGGAAGATAGATGTGGATGTAATTCTTGTATAGCAATGATGAACAATCTCAAATCCTCCCACCTATATCTTTTGAATTCTCTTCAGATAATATATTCGCGATTAATTTGCAGGTTTTCAGTTATCTCTCTTTATTTTAATTTCATTTCTACTATAGTGCTTCTAAATCTAAGGTCGTTACGAGACTCAGTTAATATAGCCTGTAACATAGCAATTTAGATTGCAAATATAGTGAAATATAACTCGTGTTGCAGCTTATTGCATTTCCAAAATTTTGCAATATTTGTTTAAGGTATCTCATTATTTCCTCCTCTGTTTACGCATTCAATGCGTTTCCGTTTGAAGCGTTCGCATAAACGCTATAGCGAAAATTGCAAATTGCAAAGATGAAGCAAAAGTGCAAATTTTTCATGTACACACCGAAATGTTTGTGGTAGATTGCGAGACCGTTCTGTTCAAAGCATCAGGCAAAGCGTGTTTTCCCCTGCTTCCTCTGCTCCTCTTCCTCCTCTTCCCATCCCATTCCTCTCTCTCCTTCCCTCTCCTTCCTCTGCCTTCTGCTTGCAAGATTCTCATTAATAAGCTCAATAATTGTGTTAATGCTCTGTATAGAAATTAGTAGCTCTTCTACGCGCAGGTCTCTGTAACTTTCATCAACCGTATGGTACTAATACGCACCGATACGAATATAGTGGTACGCTTCACTTTTGGATTGTTGAGTGTGCATGTACCCGACGTTGATGCACTCCGTGGACCGGATGTATTATGCGGACTGGCTGGAAATATTGATTCGAACTGTATGAATGACTTCCGGACACTGTATGATATTCACGTTTATCATGTGTAGCAGAGCTGTCTTATATTTATATCTTGAGAAGAAATTCATTTCGGTTGTTGATTGCTGACTATTTAATGAGGGAAAAACCCATTTGCAATCATATATTACTCCCTAATAAGATATTTCTATTATTTCATTTTTTTCAGCATTAAAGGCGATCATTCCGGTGAAAATTTTAATAAGAAGCAAATAGTATTTCCATATAAAATAATAAATTCAAAAATTTTCCACCATTGGCATTGAAAGATTAGGGAACTATTGCTAATAACTATTTGATGATATTCTATTTACAATTTTTTTGGACCATAATATAAGAAACATTTATAAATATAATGAATTAAAGTAACATTATACTAGAAACGTCAGGAATAAATGAAATTTTCGCTCAATAATGCTTCATACTTTCAAATGTTTTGTTTATTTACTGCAGTGGAAATAAGGCTTATTTAATGAAACGTTTGAATCATTGTTATGTGTTTATAATGTTGTCAAGTTTATTTATATTTCTAGTATCTATTTAAGTCAAAGTTTATTTGTATTATTTTATTATAATAATTGCAGTGATGGATTAGTGCTAAGGAACGATAGATGTAGACCAAAAAAATGGAAAAATGAATTTGGTGATAGCTATATCATAACTGATCCGAATGGCTTCTTTACACCTGGCGAACGACATGATAGTCAATGCTTGAGAGGCGCTGAATTGAAATTACCTCGCGGTAAATGTAAAGTACGTTTTGATATTTATTTTTTCATTTCAAAGCAATATCTTACAATATATCTCGGCTTTTTTTAATGGAATTTATTTCTCTCATAGTAATGGACCAGGAATGAAACCGATATCTCAAGAGGTATCATAAGCTTTAATGAGATTCAAAACGTAATCCCCATCAATCAGTACTAGTTACCGCATTGACTCGTGTATAAACCGCCTTCGACCAGAAGTTTGCTCTAAGAGAAGCCACCAAAAGAAGGCGATGTAGAGGAAGTAGCACCTCATGAGTACAATCTCCTACTCATAAAAATACCTCGTTGATAGGTTACTAGCCAAGAAGCTTTGATTTTTGTACTCGATGAGAATCCTGATCATAATTAATAAAACGACTCACCAATTCCATCCTCAATCGCCGAAGTGATGTTCGAACTACTTACCTAGACATGAAGGAAGTAATAAAATGAGAGAAATTAAGTTTTCAAAAATGTGAGTACCCTCCCCACCTCGCCCAACCAAAAAAAAAAATGATAGAGTCCCCCTCGCCATAAAAATTTAATCTCCAATGCATCTTTTCTGAAAATGCATTATATATTTAGTTGCTAGTTTTCCTGTGCAGTTCAAAAGTTGCGTTCTAGGTTACCGCTGACATCGTACGCAAATGTGAAGAGATTCGAAATGCTGCATATGGCTATGGATTGTTCGCGAAATGCCAAGGCCTTGAGAATATCCATCAATCGTTTAAAGATTGTGTTCATGATACATGCTTTGGAAGTACTGCAGAAGACAAAGCGAAAGCACATTGCCAACCACTTGAAGTTTTCGTCAAATTATGTCAATCGTCAATACCAAGTAAGATTTTCATTTTTGACCATCAAATATAACCGCTGACCAGTGGTCATGCACAACGCCCTGTGGTCATTTTTTAAAAACCGAAATAAAACTCGTATCTGCCTTTCCACCTTAAACTCATTTCATTCAGATGATATCTAGAACAGAAAATGCGATCACTTGAAGCTTTTAGTTGTCTGTCTACTCGTTTTCCTCGAGTGTATACTTGGCATTATTCATTGTGAACAGCCCCAATGATAAGCCTTTCGGAAATTGCTAATTATAGTTTTTTTTTAATGTGGAAGAAACCCTAAGAAATATTTAGTTTAACTCCCAAGTTTAAGAATTTCTTTCAAAATGTATTCCATAACTGATTAATTAGTGCAATTAAATTTGCATATTTTATGAGCCTTCAGGTTAGGTAAGGGCAAAGCATCAAGCCAATGGTGCATTAGCATTTTTCACTAATAGCAAGCGTAATTGCTACCTATACGATATATTGCTAATAAAAGTTCTACTTATTCAGTATTCTTTAGGGAAGCGTCGACATTTTCACAGATCTCTCTTATCTTTTTTTAAACACTCTATCAAATAATTAAATAATATTTTTCGTCTTCCTAAATAATTCTATTCACTTCTGTTCTAATGAAACGGTTTATCTTAGCCAAAAATTGCTTGAATATTACTGCAAATCAAAAAAAAAAAAATTTCTTTACAGATACACCTCTACAATGGAGGAAAGAGATGAATTGCGATGAACTTAATTGCCCAACTCATTCTTCGCCGAAAATGTGCGCTACGGCATGTCCCAGAACATGCTATAATCCAAATCCTTCGTTGCAGTGCAATGAAGGTATTGAAATATATAAAAACTATTTCCACCTATTAACGTATCTTCGAGAAATCCCCCTATCAAAAGAAAAATCGAACATTATCCTTAGACGCACGTGAACACTGAATCCTTCAGCTTTAAAGCGCCTCCTCCCCAAGAAGCGTTAGAAAAACGATGGCAGAGATTCTTTCCATGCTAGTTAATGTTGAATACGAAGAATTTGGAAAAATTGAGACATCTCGCGGTTTTTCATTATCAACTCGGAGGCGAAAAAAAGACCGCTGGCCACTGAGTATTTTCTTGGAAGATATTTGAATTTGAATAGTGAATAACAATTCTATTACATTTTTTTTTCAATTTGCGTTTCATGCAAAATACTTTTGATTTCACAGAAAGCTTTCAAACTGAAGAAAAGCTGCTCATTTAGGAATACATTTAATGGTATATGAAAGTATCAGAAAGGCAAAACTATTGAAAATAGAATTCGGGCAATTACTGTATAAGATGATATAAGAATTAGCCTCATGATGAACAATTTCGGATCGTGCCGTTGAGTTTGAATGGAAAAATAGAAAGGAAGAAGGCTATACGATTAAAGAACAGTTTAAACAACTCGACTCTGTCATGAAAGATTCATAACAATGAAAACAGCCATAGAACTTCCTCAGAGTCTTATGAGGATTCCATATTTTCTATGATATGAAATCTCTATCGAAATCATCGTCTTCTTCTCGCTTGAATTCTATTTCCTCTCATTTACGTGATTAAACGATGTTAGAGAACTTTGGTGGCATTATGGTATGACAGCATTCGATTAGGGAAGACAAAAAGGGTTTTTTTTTAAACCTAAGCATCTGAATCGCTCATAAACACATTACGAAAAGAGAGATAAGGAAACAAATTGAAGCATAACAAAATCTCTTTATTCCTCGAAAGTTTTATTCAAGACAGTTTTCGAAGGAAATGGTTTACGGAGGGAAATTTGTTTCTTTAGCTCTTTATCTGAAGTTCGATAATGAATCGTAACAATGCGTATGAAAATTTAGCTTGCTCTGAGGGCTGTGAATGTGATCCGGGATATTATTTGGACACTTCCGATCCGGCACATCCAGAGTGTGTGAAACTTGAGCAATGTGGATGCAATGATCCTGACGGAAACCATCATACTGGTAGATTATTTTTCGCTTCGCATTCAAATGAATATTGTTGTAGAGTTAATCCAAATCCTTCTTAAAGCTTCTTGTTTCTTGTACAGTTAATTGAATCTTCTTCAGTTACGATTGAGGCGGGGGAAGGGAGCATTTTCAATATTTTCATTGATGGCGAGTGCCGAATTTTTTATACCTAATAGGCGAAATAGTATTTGAAAGAAATGATTAACACTGATAATTCTCCCACATAACGAAAAGCCATCGCTACCTGTTAAAAAATAGCGGCGAAAACGAACGGAACATTTAATAGGGGAGAAATGAAGGTTTTTTAAACAGATTTACGATGAGTCTTATCAAACCAAAGCCGCATTACATAATGCTCATATTAAACACCAATAATGATTTAACTCGGCCGATATACGTCCGACTCTCATATATTAGCGATATAGAATAAGGGATAAGTTTTCGAGGGAATAAAAAAATTTCTTTGTAATGAATTTAAATAAAGAACAAAACTCACTTCACTGGAATATTCTTTCAAAAAAAAAAAAGTTCTATTCAAAGACAAATTATTTTCCTCTTTTTAGCGGAAGAAATATGGTTGAGCAAAAACTGTACAAGTAAAAACGTTTGCAAAAATGGTATACTTTATACTGAGGCGATAAATTGCTCTAAAAATGCAATTTGTGACAGAAATCCGCTTAACCTTATCTATCGATGTTCCTGCCGTGAGGTGAGCATTTAATTATGCATTGATGCATATCTCTTTACCTATAAAAAAATTCTTTTATCAATTCGTTTTGTTGTTTATAGTGCTTGTATGATGATGAGTGTTATGAATAAAAAAGCGAAATTTTATATAAATACTCGTAAATGTAATCATTAATTACATGATATTTAAATGATGATTACACAATATTTAAATGTAGTATAAATGATATTTAGTAATATGTATGAATGATTACTTAGATGAAGCAGTAAAAATAAAAGTTGAACACTTTGGTGATCACTCGAGATCACAAAAGTCACGAATCTTTTGGCCTTTCAGGTTCAGCACTGTTTTATAGTGTAGTGAATATCTCCGTTTGACTTTAGCGCATCTTTCTCTATATATAGACATTCATGTAGAAGTTTATGATGTTATTGCCTAGCGAATCTCATTGCAATTTATTAGATGCGTCGAAAATTGCAATGGCACTTCAACTAATATGTGCGTAACGAAACCACAGCTAATGTTTGCAAAAATTTGCTTTACTAATATTATTGCAGAAGCAAAATTTTTAATACGGAGGCATCATTTAAATACTTCTAACATTCTAGAAGAATATTTTATTTACATTACTCCCTTCTATTGCCCTTATAATCATTCAATAATTGTACAACTTTCTTGTTCATAACAACAGTCGAAATAGATCATCATAATCAGAAATTCTTGTAAATATCGCAATGCACTTCAAAAAATAAAAATTCAACACTTCAATATTTTCATTTGTTTTCAATTCTTCAAATACAATTTTATATTATTTCGAAAAAAAAGCAGCAATTTTATGTTATACGCATAATTTAAAGGGTTTCAAAGGTGATGGCTATAAATGCGTTGACATCGACGAATGTGCCGATCATAAAAAATGTAATGCGGATAAAGGACATGGAACGTGTGTGAATATTCCAGGTCTCTAAATCAAATCATTTTGATTAATCTGCCGTTTGATTGCGATAATTTACCACAACTATTTTAAGTGTAAATATGAAACGACGTTACTTTCTTTTCGTAAATTCGAGAATAAATGAGTGAGAAAAAACGAATTATTCGTTTTTTTACCGATCGAATAAACAAAGCTTTAGTGGGAAAGTCTTTTTCTCGGATTTTTGTATCGTCTAATCGAATCGAACAGATGAAAATCGATTTTTCTATGGCAATAATTAAAAGACCTAATCTGCAATGATTGCAACATTCACTCTAATAGAAATATATTAGACTGCTTTTTTTATTTCTTATGTTTGATGCGTTTCTCCACTTTATTGGTATAGTCATGAAAGATCCTCTTGTTTATGTCATGTAGAAAATCGCTTATCCAAGATGGACATAAGCTTTCGTGTTGTTATTCCTAATTTCTCTCAATGACAAAATGTTCCTAGGCCAAAAGATTTTCCGCCGAAATGGCTTGTGTCAAAAAAAAAAGCAACCTTCCAAAATATATGCATCAAATGTTCATGCCAAAAGATATTGCTCAACGTTAATTTATATTTTACCAGTTAGAGCTTATCATGGTGAAATAAAAGTGAAAATTATTTAATAAAGAATGTGTGCAGCATTTTTCATTCATTGAAATCGTTAAGGTTCTTATATATGTAAATGCAACTGGAAGTACGATAGCGATGCAAATTGTGAAGAATATCGACCACGTCGACATTGTGCTGATCTTTTCATCTATCATAACAAAACCAAAAGCGGCGTATATACGTAAGACTTTTTCGTTTTATTTGCGCCAATCAGTTAGAGCTAAAAATAATAATCTAAACTAGTAAATTAATGGAGTTGAAATTAGCTGAATATGGCCAAATAAACTCTCGAACCTCAGGCTCAATGTGTATGCATATATTATTTAGCATCCACATGAATGGCTGGTGAGATGAACTCCAACTAAATAAGCAAAAAAAAAAACATATTTGGCATAAAGCAACTTCATTACCCGGGATGCGTAGTTACGTGTGAAAGTTTGAATGGAGCCGAACTCAGTGAACACTGTTAGAACGTGCATTGATATATCATTTACCACTGAATTTATTCAAAAGCTATCATTCAATAATAACTTCACAGAAACATATATAAATAGGACGAAGAGACAGATAAACATTCACAAATAGACGCATAAAAGACAAATATTGAGGGACAACCACAAACACTATCACGTGGAATCATTGTACCTTAGATGCAGTAGTTTGCGGAATACAGATTTTTCGTTGAACCTTACTTTTTATTGGGCTAGAACCGCCGAAAGCTTATAGCCGATAAGAATAAAAAGCCTAGTAAATGCTTTTGTTTCTGATCATCTGCGTATGAAACATGCGTCTGCAGCTATGCTGAAAGATGAAAACATACTTATAATTATGTTTTCAGTATTAAGCCATTTTCTTCGACTAGTAGTCCAGAAGCGAACAGAGAGGTATCTGTTTATTGCGATATGGAAATTGCCGGTGGTGGTTGGACGCTTATGAGTAGCTCATCGAACGATTCGATGTCGAATAAAACTTTCGAGGAATATGCGAAAGGATTTGGCGATCCATTAATAAAAGATGTTTGGCTTGGTTTAGATATTATACATCAAATGACCAAAGAAATGAGTACAAGGTTAATTTGATCGAAAAAAATTTTATAGTTGAACAATTATTCGACGATTTATTGAATACATATTTGTTTTTATTTTTTTATTCGATGAAAATTTGATAATATCTATTCGATATCGATATAAATTTCAATGTGATCTGCAGAAATTTTTCGAAAATTAAAAAAAAATGAACTATTGAGAAATAAATATGTGAGCCGAGATCGATGTGATGAGATTTAGAAAGTGGGAAAAATGCCAAGATAATTAAATTGTTTGACTCTCTCTATTGAGTGTAAAAGACCTTGTGAATTTTTTGCCATAATTTTCAAAAAAAAAAAAAAACAAAGCTTAAAAATTTTTTCTGTTATAGTTGAAACGATTATAGCTTTGAGCTAACGAAATATAAACGAGAGAGAGGGAGAGAGGAGAGAGAAAGAGAGACAAGGAGAGAGAGAGATATGATAAAGTGGGCATGAGAAAAATAATTTTCAAATTATTATTTGCTTAAATTTTCAAAATTCCTTAATGGTGAAATTTTTCTTTATTACTGGCAACTTGCCAATCAATTGCTTAATTTTTTTTACCTTCTTATGATGTTGCAGCCTTCGAGTGAATTTGCATTATTGTACGAAACGAAGAATATCAAAGGAAACGGATGCTTTAGATGAGATTAAAAGCACATATTGCACTTATGAGGTATTCAAAGTGCTCAATCGATCAGAAGGCTATGCAGTCGACATTCCACATTTATGTGAAGGAACCGATGCGATCAATGAAGAAGACGGTTGGGTGAGATGGGAGAGTAATGAACGACCAAAATTCACCGCATTTGATTCTGCAAATGGTTAATGACAATGACATTATATATTTAGATGTGAAGGTGCCTTTAAGTGAGGTAAAAATCAGTCTCGTTGAGATTTCATGCTGCCATATAGGTCTTGAAAAGTAGCTGCATAGTTACTGGCACCAAAAAAAAAAGTATAAAATAATGAAATGCGGAAATATCAAATATTTTTTTAAAAAAACCTTATATGTGAAAATAGAATACGAAAAAAATGGAATGAAAAAAAAGGAGAAAAATTAAACTTTTAACGAAAGAAAAGAAATTTTATCCACGAAACAAAAAAAAAAAAAAAAAACCAATGATAATTTGAGAAAAATCAAATTACGATTACTGTTTTTTTTTTGTGGGATTTTATAAAATGAAGAAGCGCAATCCGTTCGTCATAAATCGATCGGCCATTTGTTTTAAATTATGCAAATTTTTTCCACAAGATATATCAACAACATGTGCCATTAAAAAAATTTTACTATCGAATTTAAACAATGAACCTTAATTGTATTTGTATATTATGATCATTCGTTTTGGACGATCTCTATTCATTTTAGAAGCTCTATATTTAAGAATACAAACTGCTAAACGTAGAGAAAATGCACTTAAATATTCTAATTGCAGAGATACTGCCAATATAGATTGTATACATAGAAAATAGCGTTGGAATACAACAAAAAGAATATGCCAAACAATGGCAAAATGTTTTTGCTTTAGCAAAAGTGTGTTTGAACGATATACGGAGAGGGTTCAGGTGAACTGAGCTTACCTGAATGGAGTTGCTAGGTACAACATCCGTTACGGTACTCATCGTAAGTTCTAAAATGAGATGCTATACATATTCCCGACGATGAAGTTATAGAAATGAGGCGAGTATTAAGTAGCTTTTTTTTTGATAAAAACTTAAAATTTTTCTATTCATGCTAAATGGTTTCTTAACGAAGCTTTTTTCAGCCTCATGTTCGAAGCTCTACCGTAACACAGGGTGGTGGTATGATGAAAGAGATGCCTCTTGTGGAGCGGCAAACCTGAACGGAAATCGCTATAAATGTAGCTCAAGACCGTCGAACTTAGATCTCAAGTATTACTTGAGGTGGAACTCAAACGCTGTTAGCGCGGTGGAACTGCTTCTTCGGCCGACAAACTTCCCTCATTACGATGGAAGAGAAGAACTGCATGAAGTCACTTCGTTTACTGCAGATAGCAATATTGTTCCATACTATTCATTCGAAACGTCCATCAATTCAACCAGTATTCCCGAAGGCATCGCAACGAATTCCACACCATTTGCTAAACACCACGACGCAACAATAATTCCGACAACAACTATAAATGTAAATGAGCATGAAAAAGAGGAAAAAATGAAGATAACTGATGAGACGACAGCCGATGCCAGCAATGAAAGCGTCTCGAATAGCCGACCACATGAAAGTGATACCATTCAAATTCCCGACGAAAACCGCTCATCATCGTCAAAGAGAATTAAATTGGAAGCTAAGTCATCGCTATCATCGTTGAATATCGGCGAGTCAACCGATGACCTAGTCGATAATTTGTTTCCGAGTTTGGTGGTCGCTGAACAAAGAATTTCCTCATCTACACAATCGGCTGTCGCTAATACAGCAACGGTTCCGAGCTATAAGCTCTCATTGACGCCGGAAGTTAATGAAATTCCTATCAACGTAAAACAAAGCATTTCCACCCAAAACGATTCTCTATCCGACTCTATTATCACCGAAGCGCCCACTTCTAGTTGTAATTTTTCGTTGAGTTCAGCAAAACAGAAACCAATGTCCACCAAATCCGTTGAATCAAGGCAGCAATCTGTTGGATCGACACAAAAATCAATTAAATTAACAACGAAACTATCCTCTCAAATGAGCACGACTAAGGCGAAAACCTTTACTATAAAACATAATCGGAAATTGAAAGCAACGAAATCAGGATCGACTAAGACTCTTCCAGCAACTAAAACAGCAGAATCAATGCAGCCGATCACGCAGAAAAAGAACAGCCGATCATTCCAGAACTTAGGAAACTAGAACAGTCGTCAAGGCGAAAAACTCGACTAGAAAATATGGTCAAGAATTGAAAACAACGAAATCAGGATCGACTACGACGCTTCCAACAACTGAGACAACAGAATCAATAGAGCCAACCACGCCAGAACTCAGGAAAACTAGAAGAGTCCCCAAGGCGAAAAACTCGACTACTAGAAAATATGGTCAAGAATTGAAAACAACGAAATCAGGATCGACTACGACGCTTCCAACAACTGAGACAACAGAATCAATAGAGAACCAAGAACTCACGAAACTAGAAACGTCAAGGCGAAAAACTCGACTAGAAAATATGGTCAAGAATTGAAAACAACGAAATCAGGATCGACTACGACGCTTCCAACAACTGAGACAACAGAATCAATAGAGCCAACCACGCCAGAACTCAGGAAAACTAGAAGAGTCCCCAAGGCGAAAAACTGGACTGGAAAATATGGTCAAGAATTGAAAACAACGAAATCAGGATCGACTACGACGCTTCCAACAACTGAGACAACAGAATCAATAGAGCCAACCACAGCCAAGGCGAAAAAACTCAAGAAAACGAAATATCGACTACGACGCTTCTGAGACAACCAAGGCGAAAAACTCGACTGGAAAATATGGTCAAGAATTGAAAACAACGAAATCAGGATCGACTACGACGCTTCCAACAACTGAGACAACAGAATCAATAGAGCCAACCACGCCAGAACTCAGGGAAACTAGAAGAGTCGTCAAGGCGAAAAACTCGACTAGAAAATATGGTCAAGAATTGAAAACAACGAAATCAGGACGACGACTAACGAGACAGCTTCCAACAAACTGAGAAAACAAGAATTGCAATCAGAGACTACGAACCACGCCAGGACCAGCAGAACTTACGACAACGGAAGTGAAACCAACGACGACAGAACTCACGGAACCAGAAACACGACGAATTACAACATAGGAACTGTAGGAACGGATGACTTGCTGAATGCATCAAAAGTTGTAGCAATAACAGATGAACATGCTGATTGCTGAGTCTATCGAGTATGATATGAACATTTATCTGTGCAATATTATTGAATCAGTTATCGCAAAAAGTATTTATCACATTCGCTTCAACTCAGCAATACTTCTTCTTCTTCAGTTCAACAGTATTTGTTTTTCTTATCATATCATATCGGTTATCATTTGTGATCTATGCAACGAATGAATATTATGCCAATATAACAATGCATCATAAATTTTTCAATGTTTACCGTTAATATAGGTTTTCAATAATCAAATGTGTCACCAACAAAGTACTATAAATATAGCAGAATTTGGAAGCATCTGAGATTATTACCAACAAACCTAAACACCGATCTGAAGCAGTCTTGAGAGGATATGGAAGCGCTCCATAATAAGTGATATTTATCTTGAAAGTTTATGCAATGATAAAATAATAAGAACTCAGCATGATTTGAATAAGTTTATACCTGTATTTCCTTATACCGACAATTAAAATTTACCTGCATGTTCATTTCAGTTCCTCACCTGGCCCGAAAAAAACAATCGGCTTTTGAAAGAGTTGCAACAATAATAAATAACTGCCGCCCAGCAGGTTCATGAGCTAAAACAACTTGGCAAAGCAAATCTTAACAGTACGACCTTGACACTTTCAAGTTGCGCCACGGACAATTACGAAGATATAACTTGATGCAGTAAATTTAATTTAAATGCTTTAATGACGTACAAATAATCTAATATTTAATGCCTCTGCGTTAGATGAATTCCATGTGACATAATTCTAATGTAAACGTCAGATTGCTTATGTTGATCCATTCTGGCTTCGTATCTCGCTTTGTTACTTTGCATTCGATATAAATACTTTTGAAGGATTAAAAAAAAGGACTGATAGATGAAAACATATGAGGAATAATCAGTAAGTTGTACATCAACTGCTCTTGTGCAGCACAGAGGACTGATTATCATGGGATAGAGCAAACTCTCTACAAATAATTTGAAGCAAGGATCGACGCCTATAAAACGATAGCATGTTCGATTGCAGGACATCAGTATGCTTCCAGCTTGTCACGTGGGGGGTCGTCCATGCGATGGTCGGTTCCGACCGTAGCGATGCGCAGTACGGCGGCGAAGTCTCTCGGGCGTAAGGAGTTCCGGGTGTCCGCGGGCCGGCAAGTGGCATCATGCTGTGGGGCGATGGCGATGGCGCCCGCCCCCCCCCCCCCCCCCCCCCCTTCCTGCGGTCGTGTTATCCTCTCCGTCTTTCTCTTGTTAATTTTACTGAGGCTTAATAAGCAACCATAACCTCTCATGCTGTCGTCAGATTATACAACATCTGGTTGGACCTCGAAAAAGAAGGGATAAATCAAGGGTAAATGAGTAAAGGAGAGCTCAACACGATAGAGGAACAAAAACTCGAGTAGCTCAAGGTCAAATGTTCACAGTTTCCGTTTGTAAAATGATTGGAGTGGAGGATCGAAAGATACTTTCATAATGTCGCTTCGATAAACCGACGTTGAACTTCGCCATTAGTTTGGTGTCTTCTATCTCCGATGTTGGTCTTGGGACCAAATTACAACAATTTTTTAATATATGCTCGCTTACAACGATCAGGAAAGCATATGATAATGTGTAAATGCAAATAGATCATATTGCACTATGAGCACATAATTGAAAGGCGTTTTTGCCATGGTCGTGTATTTTTTTTCCCAACGAGAACCTTTTGCATGCCAAAAAAATATCACCCTTTGCAAACGTCATCAAACTTTAAGCACTTAAACAATTCATCAAGTCCATCAAATTATGAATTACTTGACTATTAAATAAAGTTTGGCGGTTATAAAAGAAAACAGATAATCAGAAAGTGCAATTTTAGACGTCAGCGTGTAACTGCAAGGTAGAGGCGAGGTCATCAAGGTACGAAAACATTTCCGCCCTGAACCTATATAATTTTTATACCTGATCGTGGGTAGGGCTTCCTAGAACGCTTCCATCGCCATGAACTTCTAGTTTTTGTAGGTTTTGAAGGCCATAAGTTAGGTAGCAATTTATTTAAATCGTTACGGATACAGCTGTAGAAAAAAAAACCATCCTCTGATTTTTTTTCGCGCGAATTTTCAAAAATATCAGACATCACAAATAGCTCTCAGAAATTGAAAGCTTTAATATTATTGATAGGAGCGGAAATTCTTTTCATTTCCTTCCCTTTCCGCGTGTACCCCACACTCCACAACCCTCTTAATTGTTTTCTCTCCGCTCTATCGATGTTGTGAATTTAATCAACTAATCCAACAAACTCTTAGCTTTTGGAAATTCCAAAAAATTTTGTTGGGAAGAACGAAAATTTCGCTTTTCATTGAATTTAGGTTCGCTAAACTTTAGATTGAAATTTTATTCGCAAAGCTAAAATGAAGTAATAATTTGTTGGCAAAGTTAAACAAAGTTAAAGTAATACATTCGATAATCGATAAATAGTACGCTGAAAGTTTTGTAATTAGCAACTCTTAGTTAATAAATTTGACTTTTTTTTGTTTACAAGTATTCTTTGAAGATAATAGTTAGCATGCTATCGAAAATAATGAGTACCTTTCCATTTGTTTTTTTTTCTCGATTGAACAAAAGAAGTAGATTAAAACTCGAATAGAATGAAAGTGTGATATATTTTTGACTGGATGCTAATTTCTTCGCTGAGTAAATCTCTCAAGTATTCCGCAAAGAAAAGTTCAATATTGGTTGAACGAAAATTTTATAGCTGCTAAATTTTTCGCTGCTAATATTTGATTTGGATTGTTCTAAATGAAAAACAGAGAACGGTATCGAAGGCGGGAAATTTTAAAGTCAAATGACTGCTGCTTCCGGTTGATGCGTCCGAGCTGTTTTAATTCTAGCTCCGGTTTCGGAGTGTTGGGTCGACGGTTACGTTTCCTGATTTTCTTTATCATTGTTATTGATGAATGTCAAGCAGTTTTTTTTGTCGTGTATCTTCTTGTACTTTGTTTGCTGCTAATTTTTCGTTCCCCATTTTATTATCGAATTAAATGCGAATTCTTTTTCAATTTCTTTGAAATATTTTTTCCCCGTTTTTACCGTTTTTTCACACAGCTTTGAAGCCCGAATGTGGACAATGAATTATGTTTGCTAGCTGGATGCTATTAGAGCCATTCTTTTAGATTAGAAGAAATCAATTCGGATTGTCGAACTAGGAAGCTAAGCAGTGTTCTCAGTTCAGCTAAGCAGTGTTCTCAGTTCCCTCTAGGAAAATTTCATTGCAAAAATATTCGCAAATTGCAAGTATCCGTTGTAAGACGGATTTTGCTTATGTGTGTGCAAGACTGGAAGCGAAATGCACCGAAGGCAAAAAAATCTGCTTATTGAGAGGGCGGCGGAAAAAATATATATGTATATATGTACATTTACGTACATATATATATATATATATATATATATATATATATATATATATATATATATATATATATATATATATATATATATATATACAGACACTACATACATACGTACATATGTATACACATATATATATAATTTTTAGGGCGATGACTCTGTGGGTATTAAACAAAAAACGGGGGAGGAAGGGTTGCATAATCGAAGCATAAAACCCTGAAAGGATTGCAGCGTGAAGCTAGACCCACAGCAAGCAACGTTTAGCATTTTTATGCAAAGTGGTCCTATAATCCCAGGAAGCAGCGTCACAGTGACACATTTTTTGCAAACTGCCACTACAACGGTGTTGTTGGAGTGATAGTTTTATTGGTTAGCCACACTATAAGTTCTTCGTTTTTTTTTGAATGAAAGGTCGTGTGTCCATGAAACGTTTGTGCCGTTGATGTCACATTTTCAGTTTCTCTCTGATTTCCTTATTCAGTCGATTACTACATTATACTTGGATCTGGCATGGAAACAGCTCCTACGTGCGACAGTCGTATGGAAGAGGATGTGAGGGAAAATGACGACGTCGACTTAGGCACGGGCAAAGGTGACTGTTACGGATGAAGTTCTGGTCTCAATTGTTCTGCAATCTTTACTGAAGACTTGCCAAAGAGAAGAAAAGAAGATCATATGCCCGTATTAAAAAATTTCATTTCATTAAAAAAACATCGAAGGTATCCGAGCAAAGACATGAGTATTCTTTATGCTGTAATCTGTTTAGTGGATGAATTGAAGAGAGTGTATTTAGGGGCGGCGGAGGAGGCGAAGAAACATAGCGTAACCCCACTGCAAAATATCAGCAATAACGCTTCTTCAGAGGAGGTTGGCCACCATAATGGAGACGGTGACGCTCCTCCGGCGAAGAGAGCTCGTAAAGGTGCCACTAACGAAGCCACATCGCCTCAGGTTGATTTTTTTAGACGCTTCATTGACAAAATAGAAGAGTTGATTGTGGTTTTAAGCCCTTTTTAATAATCGAATTTTATGAAAGGGTGTGTTGTAAACAGGGAGGTGGAGAGTATTCTTGCTGATATATTGGGGTTCTACCTAGACTGCAAAGTGTGGAACCGTTGCTCCTCTCATATCCTTTTTATTAACGTTTAGTGTGAAATATTGCATGTGAAGACAGTCTACTTTCTCATATTATGTGTGGGAAAGAAAGGAAACTTTCATAGTGGATGAAGTTCATTTTTCTTCGTAACCTTAAAGAAAAGGCTAGGTCATAGGAGGTGATGTCATGCTATTTCGTATACAAGTTCCAGTGGTGAATGAAAAATGATTGAGGTACTGCAGGAGGAAGTTGAAAGAAAATGAAAGCCTTGGGGGAGCGGTTTGGAAGGAGATGTTATGCAAAAGCTAATGATAAAATTGCGCAATAAGTAATCAGGTTTTACCTCGTCTTCTTTTTCTTGTTTACAACGCGAATTAATCAGGTTGTTCGCTACTCGAGGATTTAAAAAATTTGCCGCCCATCTTCCGTCCTGGAGATCGCTTTGTAAACACGTAGACCGTCATCCTTCTGTAATAATTACCTTTTCTTTGCATATCCAAAGCATAGGCTAAATAGCCATGGTCATGCAGTCGAGTTGGAGGAGGGAAGGGGAAGGGGGAGGAATGGGAGTATAGAGTGATTTAGTTGCTTCTTCTCTATAGATCTCAGTTTGATATAATACCACATGGCATATTAGCTGGGGCTAACACTGCCCACATCTAGGAATTCTAATTCTTTCCTAGCGGTTTATTATTCAAATTTGTAATGATTGTTTGCGATGTCCAGTGGGCTATAAATAATTACTGTTATCAAATTTTGCTATCAAGCAATGATGTTGTCTCTAAAATTCCGATCGTTTGGGTATCGTTTTCATCGAGTAATTAACTGATCAGAGCTATAAAATGATCTGTTATTATTTATTCCAGACTAATTATGCTAAAGTTAATGGAAAAAAAATTGAATTTATTAAATATCTTCCTCCTTAAAGTATACTTCTGGAGTTTGCATCCACGGGGTATAACTGTCGAATTTTTGCTTTTCATAATCATGATGTGTATTTTACGTGAGCAGTGATTGCCTTCTGTTGAAATTCACATATGTTTTTTTTTGTTTGCAGGAATCGGCTACTATTGAAAAAAACACAAACGATGAAAAAGCCGAAGGGGATGCATTGGTGACGTTACTTGCGGCTGATGGCATCATCGGTATTTCACCGGAGTACGTTGCTTGAGGATCGGTTTTGTCTAAGTCACATGCAAATTCTTTTTTTACCGCCACACTTATAGTTCATCTTATGTGATATTGTTCCATAGCTAAGAATTTGGACTTTCTAATCAGATTTGTGGGAAAAAAAAGCAATTTATTCGAGATCATCTATTTTGATGTATGATGACAAGGGAAAACAAATTGGTCTGTGAGCAGTTTATTTTGGTATTTCATGTGTTTATACTGAGCTCATTTTGAAAAGCACGAATCTTGCCGATATTTAGACGTTTTGTTCTGTCAGTTCTAGAGAATACGAATTCAGAAGGGAAATTTTAAGTTGTCAATTTCAGGGGCAAATTCCATGTTATTATCAATAAGGAGGATATCATTTTGAAGAGTGACGATGGTGGGCAACAGTACACAATTCCAATTGACTCCATTGGACGTATTTTCGTATTACCTCAAGAAAATCATTTCTTTGTTGCAGTAAGTTGTTTTTAATTAGAACCTAATTAGCACCTGATCTAAGGTAAATGTTTTCCAATTTTCAGTTCTTAGTAAAGGGAAACAGTAAAGATTGCATAGGTAATAGTATTAGTCGTAGTTTTTTTTTTCTTCAAAGCGCCGATCTTTAATATTTGAGTCAATTTTCTGGAATTTTTTTTATTACTGGTTATGCAGAAAGTTTCATTTGCTAAAATTGGCTCGACCACACTTTCGAGGACTTTTTTTTGCTTTCAATATTCGCTCTTTCTGCAATGCTAGTTTTCCTTATTTGCACCATTGTCTCTTAATTTCCGCGCATTCCCTCATCTTTTCATAGGCGGTTTATTCTCTTAGAGGAGAAGGAAACCAATTCTATGATAATTTGAACAAAATCGATTTTACTGTTGACTTAGTCGGAATGAACTGGTGTCTCTATCCTCGATTCTCAAGGACTTACAGGAGGGATTCACGGGGTTTTTTTTTCCTCCATAACATCGAAAATGCATTATTTGCATCAAGACTGAAAAAGTGGTGTTTCTACAAAATTGCTCAAATATTTAGCTATGTTCTTTCTTCTAGTAATTGCTTTATTACTATGAGATTTATGTTTGGTTTAATAAAAAATACTTCGAAGATCGTGATTCGGTGCTACGTAGAGGACAAGGGGAGCTTGAACCTTCGATAGTGTCACGTGCTCGGCATTCGTTGTGTTTTGTAACTGTGCCGTATTCTATTGATCCCTCACATGCGGAGTGAAAGTTGGCGTGAAAGCGGGTGCAAGCTTCATCGTTTATTTGCAGCTGGCACTGATTGCTCCGTTAATGACAGCGGATTGGCCCACAGGTTACGTCGTCCTTGAATTGCCCCTTGGCAAAGAAGTGAGCAAATTTGAGTAAGTCATCGATTTCTTATCTCAACAATATTGTATTGTTTACAAAAATCGATCATTATTCTTGTAACTTCTGTCGCAAGTGTGGTTTGGTTTCTGCACCTTGAAAAATTGGTCGCCGCAGTTTTAAGGTTTTTCACCTGCTTGGCAGCCGCCACCACCTATAATCTGCCATTGTTCTGTTGCATAAAACAGTTCCACTGAAGAGCAGTCCGACTGGTGTTCCTTTGCGGTGTTGCAATCAATATTGATTTCCTGGTTCTGTTTATCGGATCATTCCACAACAGATTATCTAGTTATTGTTTTAGACGGTTTCCCAGTATTGAATTGAATTGAACTCGTTTAACTATGGAGGCAAAATGCTGAGCTTAAGTCTCTCATAAACACAAGCATAGGAAGCCTTGAGATGCTTAAATGAATGAGGGCATCTTTGGCCACTATCGCTTGTTACTTAGTCTGTTTTATCTGAGCAGGCTTTGAGAGACTTTCGAGTTATATCTCATGTTATGGTATAATGCATGCAATTTTTTCGCCGACACCCGTCTTTCTTCTTTTGGGGAGTTCCATATTCTGGGAGTGGGGATTCCATCGTTTCATACTTCGTTCCTCTTCTCTCCCTCCTCCCGCCAGCTCTTTCATTCCCCATGCCCTTCCCCTCTCCCTTGGATCAATATCTCCATCCATTCTTTGCACCTCTACGTTTTCTAGAGTCCAGCAAAATTTGCGAATTCAGGTATACTGTGCATTAACAGCACTGCTAGTTGTCATTGCAAGGTTGCTTTGGCTGCTCTCTTTTCAGGGAGAAGATAGAGAAATCAGAGCAAGTGGGTGATGGCGCGTCTGGTCCTGTGAGTGGCCCAATAAATGAACAGCTCACTGAAGCAATGCCCAGATTGCTATCTTCGCTGAGCGGACTTGATGCCGAGAAAAGTGTGCTGGAATCCAGGTTTCCTACTTATTATTTTATCTGGATTTTTTAATTTCTCTGTATTGCCAGTCAAGTAACCTATGGAGCGTTTTCAAGGACTGATAACATTTTTCGTGAGGTTTGAGCTTTAGTATGTTGAAATGTTAATGAAAATCGTTGTATTGCATAACTTTAGTGTAGTTTATTTTTTGGAGGATTTTTAAACATCATTCATGTTTGCGCATTATTTATTTCTTAGCGTTCTTTTTTTCTTATCGTTCATATTTCTTAGCAATAATTGTCCATTGTCGTCGTCGACAACGGTATGGCACTTAGTGCAATTTGATGCAGTGTGATCCATAATAATATGCTACTTTCAGTCCTTCGATGTTGCTTTCGGTTGTGTGCACGTACGACGGGAAGTCGGGATGTCTTTTCCCGCTCGAAGATGGCTTCTTCTTTCTTCATAAGTATCCAACGCACATCGCTTTTTCGGATGTATGCTTGTTTTTGCTTACTTTTCATCTGCGCTCTGTTTAAGAAACTCCAAAGTTTTCTGCGGAACTTGAGGCGTTTCTTCTGCATAAAATATCTTATGGCTGAAGACCA
Organism: Ascaris suum; assembly: GCA_013433145.1. Taxonomy (NCBI): domain Eukaryota; kingdom Metazoa; phylum Nematoda; class Chromadorea; order Rhabditida; family Ascarididae; genus Ascaris; species Ascaris suum. The sequence continues at coordinate 2,749,157 of CM024182.1, read as the reverse complement.
GTGTGCGGTTCTTATATGCAATTTTTTGAGCGTACTCAAATGAGATGGTATGACTTCCCGAGTATAATATTAGAAATCAGGGAAGAGGGTGTCACAGTTTTGAATCAATAGAAGCGGTAGTGTTCTTTAGCGGGCTGGAAAAACGGTTAATAGGAACGAGGGGAAAGCGTGGGATGAGCAGAAATGTTTAGCTGAGTTAGGTTTGCAGAAGTTCATGTTTCGCTTGTCGCGATTTCAACAATGATCTTTGCACGCTTCATACGAGAATCAACCTTCAAAGCTACGTAATGAACCAACATTTCACAGGCAGTTGATGGTTTTTGAGACAAGTAAATGAGGAATTTTGAGCATTGAGCGGTCAGTTTGCATACTTCTGCTTCAGGGAATAAAGGAGGGATGTAACGGTAATGATGTTGTAATATCAGGAGGTTAGGTTAAGTTTTTGGCCAAATTATGGTCTCTTCGGTTGGGCTTGGTGAGGTTCCATAATGACAGTGCAAAATTTTTTTAAAGCTTTGAAGGAACGGAAATAATCTGAACTTTGCCAGTTATGTTTTGATCACTTTAATTTCGAATCTGATTGAGTTAATATCAGTTCTAATGGATAAGGAGATAGAATAAATGGCTTAAGTGGGCTAACTGTTTGTTGCTATTTATTGTACCGTCGCCTTCCTCTCGAGCGAAGAGTATCCAGCAAGGTCATTGGTTTTACGCAGTAGATGATGCGATAATATTTGCAACGAAAAGATGGAAAGGTGGGGATAGCGAGGATATGGATAGGATCATGCATTAATGGAGAATTCGCATTTTCGATAGTGCTGTCCTGATCGAAAATCTTTGGAGAGGAAAGTTTTCGATCAGGACTTAGTGGAAAAAAAGGTGTTTTAATGTTTTGTTGTGATTTTTTAAACGTGTTTTCAGGTGTTCAAAGCCGATTTCATAGATTCAAAAGGTTCCGACAAACAATCCGATTTAGTGCTAACGATGAAGGACTCCACAATGGTGAAATTCTGCAACATCGAAAAGTGCAATAATTCGTTCACTTTTCCGTTTTTCTTTAATGCATTGCTGTGAATGAAAATTGATGTCCTCGTTGTATTTCATGGGCTGATGTGGCAGGGCGATAACTGATGCTGTAATCACTTGTTGTCGTGCACGGTGCAAAGGTATGAGTGAGGATCTGAAATTGCGAAGTAGTTCATTGAGGAGGAGGTATGCAATATAGTCCAAAAGATTCACTTATATTGAGTAAAATGAATTCAATTCAATTCGTGAGCCGTGCAAGTTAAACATCCGCGTGAAGGCTGGTGAAATGTTGTAATTTGCATGACTACGAATATCTGGTGTACGTGTTGCTAAGTACTCTTTCCTCGAAGGGCCCAACGATTTGAAGAAGCGATGTACCATTAAAGTTATAGAGAAAGCCATGTCGCTGGGGCATTGGATCCTAGAGTTATATTGGCATTGTTGTGTAAATACATGGTTACTTTCAGGAACGATTTCTATCGACTGGATGTCTTTGGCATCGAGCAGCGCATCGTTGAAGGTGGAAGACGCCTTCGGCGTGAAGCTGCAAGTGGAAGTAAGCTGACGGTTACGGAAGACGTTGAAGACAGCGATGATGGTAATAAAAGAAGTTTATGGTATTGATTTAGGTGTGGTGAATATTGTGTTGGTGAATATTTCAGACGATGGTGAATATTGTGTGGGTTTGGATTACCTCATCCCGGACTAGACATTTACGAATGGGGACCTCATCCGTTGTCGTAGTTGGTAAGAGGGTGCCTCCCGAGAAGTTTAATGCCCGAGCACTGCCTCATCTGAAGTTTAGCAGTTTGTCCTGAAATTTTTTCAATTTCCATACCAAGCTTCCCAGAATTTCCTGGGAATGAGGCAGTTTTCGGACGTGCACCCTTGCCTCCTCTCCACCGAATTTGCGGTATGGCCGCGCCGTTGCCGTTAACACGCTTGCAAATCTTTTTGGATCCTCCATCATCTATGCGCATGCTTTTTATCTCTTAGGAAAAACAAATCATTTGTGAAATGGGTTTTTCTTTTAGCCCACATGAATCCTACCAGTGTGGATTGGGCGAAGTCAACTGTTGCGTTATGCTTGCATTTTCCACGCGAGGATCTGCGTGCGCGTTAGTGTGAATGACTGTGCACGCCTTCACATTTTCTCTCTCCATTGCTGCAGTTTAAAGTGACTTCAACGTTCTGCTTTGTTTATGAGTAGTTCAGAGTGAGTGTTTTCACCCAATGGGAATGTAGGTTAAGGTAGATAAATCCTTTATTAGCTATTGCAAATCGCCCTGGTCGAATTGAAAGTCGGTGAAATGTGTTTTTCCCACTTATGTGATCCACCATTCCGAGGTTGGATCTGCGGGTGCCACCACCTTCATCGACGGCGAGCCCTTGTGGACAAGATAACAAAAGATTGGGCACAACTTTTCCAAAACTAGCTTTATCCACCTCAGTAAAGTGACCCTATCGGCCCTCTTTTTCCATAGACTGTCCCCTCATTCCTTCCCTTCTATAATAGAATTCGATGAAATCAATCTTTTAACTCATCTAGAACGTTACGCTTTTTTCTCCTTCAGTAAACTCCTCAAATCCTCCTGAAACTTGCTTTCGCTGAATTTATTCGGATGGTGTAGCAGATCACTTTAAAAGCTGCTTGGACACCATTTTTGGTTGGGATACGACATTGTTGATTTGATTACAACGTAGTGTTCGGAACTCACCGCCGTGTCGCCCGCGGCCTCCGCATCAACATCAGTTGTAAATTTTGGATCCCCCTTCCCATCAAAAAACCTAAGCGGGCGCCCCGTCACGGATTTGCTGGTGGAATTAGGTGAGAAATGGCCGCCATTCGAGATCATTGGCACTGATTTCATGCCATGGCCACATCTTACATCGCATTTTGTCCACTTCTGGTTTATTGGAGAGGTTGCATCAATTCGACTGAAGAGAACGGTCTAGCAAAATTTTTGATTGGAAGTTATGGAACAAATATTATATCAGCTGGTAACAAAGTCGTGCAGTTAATGGGCGAATTGAATTTTGCAACCGGACTGACTTGGCAATGATCTGTGCTTATGTGAAGTTTCTGGGCTGTTTGGATTGACTCCGCCGTTTTAACAGTTCGTGTATGACCCACGAAATTTTAGATGCTTCAGTGGATGAGAGAGAATTCTCTCAGTTGCTCCTCATTGCAGATGATTACTTGGAGGATCGTGCGAAAGTAAAGGAGAAAGAGGAGGGGGACGAATCGCCTTCTGAATCAGATTCGGAAGGTGAGCCGTTGGAGGAATACGAGAGCGACGTGCAAGATACGACGCAGGAGGATATAGATGAAGAGGTGGAGGAAGATGAAGAGCGTGAAGAAGACGTCGTTGAGGGGAGTAATGATCAAAATGGAAATGAACAAGCCCCTGGGAATGAGGAAAATGCTGATAAGAAAGGCGTGACTGGAGCTCGTAAGAATGTGATGGAGGTGGTAGAGGCTGGTGAAGCAAACGTGCTGGCAAATGTTGACAAAGAGCGCAAAGGCAAAGAGAGTACGGGGGAAGGGCGAAGTGTTGAGAAAGGCACTGAAAGTGCGAACAAGGAAGAAGTTGGCGGACAGGAGAAGGATAGCGGCAGTGTTGGTGGAGGGAAGGGTCCGGAAGGAAAAGAATCGGTGGAAGTGGGAGCACACGTTGGAAGTGGTATGAAAGAGGAAGGAACGGTGCTGCAAGGTTGCGAGCGCGCCGAAGAGTCGTAGTACTGCTCTCCCCTATTGGAATTTTGGGCGTCCACTTACTGCATCATGCATTTTATACTTGTGGTGAAGGACAAATGCTGTTATGTTATTTGGAAGCAATATCGTTTCATCTCGTTTATTTTTTGCTATTTAATCTCAGTTATACATGTTTTACATTATTCGGTCGCATGTTGCGAGCGCTGGATATCTGTATATGATGGGAACCGTTGATTTTATTGTTTTTTTTTTCGTGTATGGAAGGATATGAGACGACATTTGTCTGTGTATGATTACATTTATATGAGATGAGATCCCACGATTTTCTTTTGACTTCTATAGTTTACTTTCAAACATTGTCGGGTTCTCTTCGTTGTATCAAATTGGTTTCAAGTTGGTGAATTTTGGCGGTGTTCCGCAATGATTCTGTATTTTCTTTTCATCTGTTGCATCGATAAGAATGAATGAAGTTTTGTTCCTGTCAGTTTACATATGCGACCGCATGTCAGTGAAGCCGGTACTTACTGACGGATGGTTGCGTACATATTTTTTTTAATGGGGGGTATAGCATTTCTTGAAAATCTGCGCTGCAGCAGACATCTTGACGATGTGTATCTTATAGCGCTGAGATGGTTCCAGAATGATAGGGCGTTTTCAGTTGACGGGTCGCAATTGCGACCACAGATGCTGGTGTATTAGAGCGACATAGAATGGTGCTTTTCTACATATGGCGACTTATTCAACCCTATACATTCAACGGAGGAACAAGAGATGGGAGCTTTGCTTCCTCCCTTCTCTCTGGGCACTCCCGTATCGATCACTAAGGGGTGTTACACTGGTCCCACCCTTTCCTTCATCTCGAATATAGAGAAGTTTAAGCGCTGCATTCTGAAGTTAAAATTCTAGCATGCTAAGATTAAAAAAAGGAAAATAGCGAAGCTGGCGTAAACTGAAATGTCTGAAATCGGCAACCCTGCAGCTTTGAAGTGACATTTCTTTTTGTGAAAGGGAACGGCTAAAATTGAAATGGCGGGGGATGGTTTCCTCTGGTGTCGTTAAAAAATTCCACTTTTTGGAATCGAGGTCAGGTTGTTTAGATTGTGGGCAATTGTCGTCACAACTTTGTCTGGTTACAATTACATTTGTCCGCGTATCACACTTTTCCATATCTTTAGCAAAGTATTTTGCAAAAAACCGGGTTAAATTTCGTCCATCCGAGGTTGAGATATGATATAGGAGGAATCAGGGACGCGCACAACAATGCACGCGCCACTCCGCCGCGCCCCGCATCTTTTCTCACAGACCACACCACTCACCAAGTCGCAGAAAGACAGTAGGCCAAGTAGTAACACAACAGACTCACGCCTTCGGCGCTGGAAAGAGAGGAGACGAGGAAATGGGAAAAAGACTCGCGCCTTCAGTGCTCGGAATGACAGGAGAAGAAGATATGGATAATAGACTCGTGCTTTCGGCATAACGTGAACGAGTGGGTAAAATAGTTAATGGTCTTCTGTATTATATAAGGTTCTTGTTACTTTCCTAACGTACATAAGAAAGTTAACATCATTCGAAGAAGTATTGGTGCGTAAGGGGCTGCCGCGCCCTTCAACCCGCTGCTTCCTTCCGCGTGCAGTTGGGGTTATGGGAAGAGAGTAAAATGGTTTCTGTGATTCTCTCACATTTGTTTGTATTTAGTCGCGCAATCCTATTTCCAAAAATTACGGAAAAACTGGCCTCCCGCACGTTACGGATACCTCCAAAGGATTTGCCTGGCGCGTCGAATGGCACAATGGCACAGCGTATGTATGAGGGGGTAAACACTATCCTGAGAAAGAGAAACAAAAAGAACACCTATGAATTAGTTAGGAAAAGAAGAGTGAATAGGAAAGTAGGAAAATTTCGCGCAGATGTGCGGAGCATATTTCACTGTGCTTTCGTCGGGGTGTAGGCGTTGTTGTGGAAAAAATTCTCCATAATATTACACCAACGATTTTAATTGCACCTTTTTCTGAACACCCCTCCATACACCTAGACCTGTGTTCTCAGTTCGCGGATGAAAATGCTGGGAAAATAATTTTGAATAAGAGAACTGCGCCACTGAAACCGTGGGCGCAATTGAACCACGACAGCCGCCCTTCGCAACCCATCTCAATAACCATCCATCCAATTCGCTGCAGCTACCATGACCTCTCAGCGTTGGTGACATACTTAAGCGAGCGTCTGCCTCTCTTTCAGTTACGAAATATTTTCGTGCAAAGAAAATTTAACACTATATTTCCAGAAGATCGTAAAGAACGCATCAAAAATGCATATATCAGTAATCAGCTCATCGAGTTCTATCGTTTGATACCAAAATTATGGAAATCGGAGGCAAAGATTATTCTTCCAAATTTTCCCTGTACTACCCGCTCACAATTGAAAAATTGCGATTTTCGGAATTTTTTTTTCGGCCATTGTTGGACCTAGGGGGTATTACGAATGTCATTGGAGAGGTCTCGACGAGCACATCATAGATCAAGACACCGTTTACAGCAATATCGAATACCGATCGAGAACGAAAACCTCGAAAATCGAAAAAAAAATCGACATTTGAGAAATCGCGGACGGTGGAATCGGTTTTCAATGTTTGTTCCCAATTGAAATAATTTATATATCGTTTGATAGAGCTTTTAAAGTTCTATTGGAAAAGGGAAACCACAGCTTCTACGCTTATCCGTTGGCGAGATAAAAATGCGGAATTATCTATTATAGTACATTTTTATAGAAAATTCATAGAAATTAATTTTTACAATGAACAAACACGATGTCAAACAATCCAAACGATACATATTATTAAAGAAGAATAGTGTACACAGTAGTGAAAATTCGAAAATCCAGGAAGAAGAGATAAATCGAAACTATGTTGATGGCAGGTAGAAGTGAGGATACGAACCTATTAACTATATATATTTTTATTCCAGTGCCAAATATCAAGGTGGGAGGGGGAGGTGAGGCCTCTTGACTCCCCTTTCATCGGCGTGAAGTTGTTGGTACGAAAAAACCGACTTTATGGAGGAAAATGCTGGAACGAAGTTACAGTTGGGGAAGCAGACCAACGCCCGCCACTAAACCTTGGTGTTGCTCCATCACATTTCCACACACCAACCGCTGCGCTACGCACAAGCCTCGACTCCACCTCTCAGAGCGAGTGACAGCGTCAAGCGAGCAGAATTGTGCGGGTAGACTTATGACAGAAATGAAATCATCGTCACCGGAAATCACTGTTTTCATCATCTTTTCTTCCATATTCACCGCAATTCCCACCATCTTCGATAGGGAAGTGAATGCAGATTGCAACAAAAAAAAACGCCATCCACATCCGTTCGGAATTAGAGCAGTTACGAAAGCATAACGTGATTTGTCTGTCTCTCTCACCTATGCCTACTATTTCGCCACCAAATGCAATTTTCAGGATTTACGCCAAAGATGGCCAAGCACGTTATAGCCTGCTGGAAAGGGAATTGCATCGGGCGTCGAAAGGCGCAATGCGCGCGCCTTCGTTTAGCAGAAAAAAGTTATAGCCGAGAATACAAAGAGTCCGGAATATCCTGAAAATGCAAGATCGAGTGAAACCCAATAGGTTGATGAGGAAACGGTGGGATGAAGGAGAAAAAAGTTGCAAAAAACGAAGTTGGCAATTTGCTAAATTTTTTCGTCGGATCGGGAAACTTTTCAAGGAATCCACTACCGCTCGAAGGCACCCATAATAGAAAAAGTTCCAGCTCAACTCACCCAACGAGAGCGGAGATGTGCCGAAAAAAACCATTTTCAATACCCCCAATGGATATCTCGCCAGGTTGACTAAATATACGCGTGTTTTTTACTGGCACCTATGGTCCCCCATTCCCAATAGGTCCTAAAAACCGCACAAAAAATTCGAAATCGATAAAGATATAAACGTTTCCGGATTCCAGTATATTTCCAACATTTTCCGGAAAAACTTTCATATTCAGGATTTTTTTCGTCACCTAGCATATAGCCGACAACATGCGCCAATGATTGTTCAGGTATTGCGAAAAAAAAAAGAACACATTGCGTCAAACACACAAAAAGGTATCGGCAAGAATGCTTAACTATGGAAAATCCTTATTATCCAGAATATCTCAATCCAGAAGCGCATTATATCCACCAAGAACAATGGGTCCCGTAAGCATGGAATTTCCAGCATTTTAAAGAAAAAACCCGAATCGAACGAAGCGTTCTTGATATAACGTGAACAAAAGTGTAAAATAACTTACGATCTTCTGTATTATAGATAGATAGACAATCATTTAACGACAGACATATTCGATAAAAGGTAACAATCGACTCAATGCCATAAAATTTCCAGTAAGGAAGGACTTTACTCAAAAAAAAAGAACGGAGTTATATTTCTTGATGATCCGTCAGAAGTGATAGAAAATTCCCAAGGAATGTTTTCTCCTGAAATCCAAACTACCTGCTGTGCCTTTGGTTTGATCACGGAATTGATGGCCTAAAAAAGGAATTTGGCTCTGTTGAATTTGGTGGACTGCTGTATTCCATGGAATTCGGTCGTTCGATCTGTCGGTAATCGTTTGATCGATCAGGCATTTTTTTTACCATCAGCCATGCGCTATCTCCCGATTGGTCTATGGATCGATTGATCTATGGATCGATGCACGAATCTAACGCAAGAGCCAGAAAGTTTGATATGTATGTTGTGGAGTATCGATAAGGCATATCGGAACTTCTTCCTTATGAGGAGGAACGCTACTCAGTGAATAATTTTCGAAGACTGCTGCACTTTCTTTCCTTCCATTTTACGCCCTTCCCGAAGCCTTCGTTGCACGTGAGATAACACTGTAATTGTTGTTGTACTGAAGGCTCTAATCGACTAGTCCATAGTAAAGTTTCTTACCCGTCCTTGTTTTCATTTTCTACTGTCTGCGCATTGCTAAATTTCATGGTCGATGCACATGCTGAACTCACTATCATCCGAAGAGTAGTGCAGTTCCATGTGCTAAACCAAAGTACCTAACTAAAACATTAGAGGCCAAATTCGTGAGTTTATTGTTGATAGATCAAATGTTACGTTAAAATAATATAATGTACAATTTACATAATAACAAAATACATCTTTATTTCGCAACGAAAAAACCTTATATCCATACAGTCAGGAAAATAAAAAGAACAAGAAAAACGAAACCATTAAAATCGCAATTGTGAAAAAAAAAATGCAAAAAACTTACAACAGAGTTAGAAATAGGCGCAATTATTAACTAGTAAATACTATCAATTGATAAAAGTGCTTCAAGCATCGCTTAGACCATCACTAAAAGATATGAGCAAATTTTCGATAAAGGTTTACGTGTAGAATGGAAAAAAGATAAAAGATTAAGCCATCTATTTGCTGAGTTCTTTCAATTTTAATTGGGGACTGTCTTGAAACGTAGTGCTTGTTTTCTTAATTAAATAGTGCTATCAAGCGGCCTTATAGCAAATACTTCGACAAACGTAAAGCTTTGGCCTGAATTGCACTGAATTTTGCAACAGAAAGATATTACATCAATAGTTTGAAATCTCTGCTTGTAACATGGCTGAAGTGGTCCATGAAACGTTAGTTTTAGTGTAATTTCGACTATGCTTTAGTGAAACGCTATTGTAATTTGTTAGCTCAGTATCTTTTCTCATAAATGGCGATTAATCTGCCATCTAGTGTATAGGTATGCGTTTAATTTACAATTTCCTTCAAGTAATTTTTTTTTTGCATTTTATTAGAGGTAAAGTGCGAACAAATGCTTACAAAAATTGAAAGAAAAAATATTGTTCGACGATGTTGAACAAAAACTAATCAAAACGATGAAAGAACTTTCGTTTATCATGTATCACGCACGTATCTCTTCTTCAGCGGCGGCGAAGAAATCCAGGACCCGTCCGTGGCGGTGGACAGTGATCGCAAGATCCTGGTTGACCTGGTGGACCTCTAGGTCCAGGTGGACCATGTGGTCCAGGCAAACCATCAGCTCCCTTTTCTCCTGGATCGCCAGGTGGTCCTGGCGGTCCACTCTTACCGGGTTGGCCGTCGCGTCCAGGTGGTCCAGGCGGCCCTGAAAGCAAAATCGAATTGACGGTATACTTTTAGAAAATTCACTTGAACTGCCGGGTTATCTTATTTCTGCGCCACGCAAATGCTCTGATGGCCTTTCACTGCTCTATATTAATGTAATTCAGGAGACAGTGGAACTTTTAATGAGTCATTGCAACATTAACTCGCATAAGGGAGTTGTATAATTTGCTGCAAATATAACAAACCGTAGGATGACCTCCTATATTATATTTCACGCTCATCCGTTAGTCTTGAGAAAAGTGGTAATAGGTCGCGCCTTTAAAAAAGACTGCATGAATATCATACTGGTGGGGCCGTCCCAGAAAAAGGACTGTTTAAGAATTATATAATCAGTTGAACCCATAAATGTTTTTTGTTTGTTGTTTTTGTCAGCATCCTGTGAAAGTGCCTGCTTAGCTCATGGATTTGCAAAAAGTAACGTGTCGCATGGGGTAACCAATAAGACTGATGAAATTAACACAAGGAAAAGGAAAATTATATGTTTTCTGAGGTTAAGTGTTCATCCGTACCTTAATGTGAACCGTATTAAAAGACTGTACGAATAACCTATTATCTGAGAATGACAATCACCAATAACAAAATACACTTTTGCAAAGCATATTTGGAGAGGCGACAAAAATTGGTGCCAATGATTTTTTTTAAAATGTTCAGTGAATCGTTTGGCTAAATAAGTTACCTTGAGGCCCGGGAGGTCCCGGTGGTCCTGGAGGACCAGGCGGAGCGCCGTTAATAACCTTGCCTGGCTCGCCCGGTGGTCCTTTGTCGCCTGGAATTCCGGGTGGTCCTTGTGGTCCTTGAGGCCCTGGTGGCCCGGGCAGTCCCGGTGAACCATCGTGTCCTAAAATATTTCTGGTCCATCAGCTTTGTAAGCGTTGTACTGGTAAATCATACGCTCATGAAGAAGTAAGTAAATAACAATCAACAGCTCGTTAACTGACCTAGCCAATTCAAAAGAATTCAAAAAACTAATGAACATTGTAAACTAAAGTAACCGCTCATAGAACAGAGGAAGAAAGCTCCTGTTGCGGCCTTTCAACGATGAAACTTTACCTGGTGCTCCAGCGTCTCCTTGCGGTCCAGGAAGGCCTTTCGGTCCAGGTGGTCCGGCTGGACCTGGTGGTCCTGGAGGGCATTTTTGGCACGGTGGCTTTGGAGGCGGCCCAGGAAGGAGCGTGCCATCACGGCCTGGCGGTCCTGGGTTTCCAGGACGACCCGGTGCTCTAAATATTAGTTAATTAAGTGACGCGTCAACAGCTGAAGTAGTTGAAGCATGAAAACATATTAATTTATTCCTCTAATCCTTAAGGCTATGTAAAACAGTGTGTGAGCTCATTCGCACTAAGCATAACAGCTCATCGTCAAGGTATTTATTTTGACCTCGGGGCATTCATTTAAGGTTTTCTGATTGAAGCTAGACACTTCATGCCGAATGGAAATTGCCATAAACGATAATGTTTCGATGGCATACATTGCCTTATTTGAGTCATCACGTAGTACTTTTTCTTGTGGGATATAACCATTTGCTGATGTTCAATGATTTTTAGCATAGGGAAAAGTCTCGTCGTCTCTATATCTCTGCTCGTTATTATTAGCCTACGTAGTAGCAGCATCTGATTCCAGGTGGTCGGAAACCCACCCCCTCCCCACCTCCAACTTAACTTCCTAGCGAATCACACCCTACTCATGATTACTGTAAATTCAGTACGAAAGAAGCATTAATTAGTTCCTCGCCTATTGCTTATCTTTTTCGGCTATCACTTATCATCACATCCGGAAATCATTGCATTTTTTCGTTATGCTAATCTTATTTCTACTCGCATATCAAGTTGCTTTATCTGTGATAGTATTTTTATATGTGACATTCGCTCGCACGTTAGCACAATATCAGAATAACACGGTGTGTCATGCAGTTTTATTTGGCCGGTGAGTTGACTTTCAGAATGGCTGCTATACACGAACCGTTCAGCGCATTACCGCAGAAATTCGACTTTCCACAGTAGTGGCCATAATAATTCATACCTTTCACCTAATCAGAAGTTATCGAAAGTGTAGGCATTTTAAAGCATTCATAATTCTTTGCAAAAATTCCTCCATTAAACTTACTAATATGCCGATAAAAGATCAAAGCTTTCAAGGATTCGTTAAAACTAAATCCAATCTTTTGAACTTTTCAGTACTCTATTCGCATAAAAACTTGCTTCATAAACTTCTAAGCATCAAAATAATTTTCCTCCAATCCTATCAGTAAGTAATAGGGTTTCTTCGTGTCATACAATTCGACAAGCTGTGGTATTCGAAGCATCGAAATTTCTTTGCTCTTTCAGAGCTAGATGTTTCACATCCCTCCTCGTACCCCTTGTTTCCACCACCTATATCACTTCACAAAGTTGGAATGACGGGAATAACACAGGACGCAGGAATTGACTTGAGAAGTTATGCCAACCGGCAAATCCAGCCGTATCTTCATAGACCATTAGAATCCGGCAGTGGAACCAAATACGATTGCTCGTTGGTCACTGCCGCTTCAGCTCAAAGTGTTGAGCATTACAACACTGACGCCATCTTTAATATTTTCTTTTTTTTTCAGATACAAATAAATTTCCAAACCCTGGTCGTCCATCTCTGCCAGGCGGACCTGGAGGACCAGGTGGTCCCACTTGGCATTGGCAGCAACTTCCAGCCGAAGTTGGGTTAATACTTCCACGTAACTGACGAATTTGCTCCGCTCCATACTGACGCTTGGCCCTGTTTGTCGTTGGTGCTCCGGTGATCGCTTGTAGCTGTACCATCTCTTTCCACATATCCCGTGATCTTGTCTAAAATTTCTCGACTGTTCAAATCATTACGAAATGCATGTAGACTATGAAATATTATGGTTAGTTAATAGGACTATTTGCAGAAAAATTGCCTAAGGAGGGCTAGCGTGAAGGGGGGCGGGGGGTGGTAGGAGGTGGAAGGAAAAGGGCAAAAGGTGAGAGAGACGGTAAAGGATTATGTGACTGAAGCAATACAACGTTACAATAGTTCTCTCTTGTTATATATTTTTCATGTTGTTTTACATTAAGTAGTTTTCATTTAGTTCACTTCCTCTTACATCAACAGAAATAATTTAACTGTTTTCCTAAAATGATTGAAGTGAACGACTAGTAAAGAGAAATTAAAACGAGACGATTGCCATGATGGATATATAATTATGGATAATTGCCCTCGTGGATGAGGGGATCATTACCGCAAGAGATTTAAATGAGCGATAGTGAAAAATCCGATGAATTTGCCTATTTAGTAAACGTTTCATGTAACAGTAATGCTGTATGCAAAACGATATCATCGAATATGTGAGCATGTTAGTGTATGCGCAATGCGTTGATATCAATGCAGGTAAAAATGCTATGTAATTATAATATAAAGTAATTAGTAACTGCAACTTGCAATGACTTTATACTTGCTCCAAACTTTTACGTCATAGCGATTCTCAAATTCAGTAAATGGGAACAGAATGGCTAATATTTGCGCTAAGTGAATTTCTATTCATGGATAAATGAGACATTGATTTGTTGAATTTTATGCAAAGATCAACTCTTAATTGGAGCGCAAATTTCGCTAACTTTTTGGCCAAATAGATAACCGTTCTAGCTATATAATAACAATTTCAGTCATGAGTAAATGAAGTTTTCCTCTTTTTTAAATAAAACAATCCTGTGATAAACGACATATTTCTTTGTTTACATAGGGTAATAATTGGATGCTTGAAAGCGCTCGCGCTATGCTAATGACAGCGAGACGTTTTTGACAGTGATCGTAAATCCTCATTTCTAATTAAGTTGACATTTTAAAAAATGAGGAATTTGGTGCAATAGAATGGAATTCTAATAGGTTTTTTGTAGCACTTTTGTCTAAGAGTAAACGAAATTGCAAAAGTCGTTAATAGAATTGCAAAATTCGCATAGGAAATTGCACAAGTCGTATGTAAAATTACAAACCTTGCAAAAGTCGACTTCATTCTGCATAAATGTTTGAACATTTTGAATATGATTATAGACGATTGGTAGTGTGATAACGCATGACATTACCGAAATAGTCGAGAAAGCGACTGCCGCAAAAGCGACTGTTCGTAAAGAACGACGTTTTCGTGGTGTCTCTTCTTCTCTCATCAGTATCTGTAATATTTCATCTATTCCTGAATTTCTTACCTCATTTCTATCATGAATCTCAATTGTGCGTATAGTTCAAAGAATCTTATCAGAGATAAGCAACAATAGCGTGTTCCCTTTTCCAAATCTAATGCAGCCATATATCATTGAAACATCATCATTGAAACGTTATTCGAATTCGAAACGACTAGTAAATTGTGTACTGGCTTGATGACTGGATCAGTCATTAACTTATCAAATTGTCAAAATCCTTAAAAGAAGTCTTATATAATTCAGAACTTTGCGAGTAGAAAACATTTTTGAATTGTTGTTGAAAATTCCATCATAATGGCGTTCATTAAAATAACCTAGATACTGCATAAATTAGTGAAATATTCGAAGTTTTGTATAAACAGAATTATTCCACAATCGTATGGCTATATAACAGCGTTAGAAACATACTAAATACACTTATTTTATTGCTGATAATTGTTAGAAGTTTTTAAAAAAATGCAATATTCATAAAAGTTTCCGCTAATAGCATTCAGAAGAATCGCGCTATTTTTTTCTTTGTCTACATTCCATATAGTGCGCTGAAAGCTAATACTTATTATTAAATGCTATTGGCTGTGCGATTGTATTTCTTTTCTGGATATATACATGCGCTAAAATCATGACATATTTATTAATGAGGTATAATCTTGTGAAGAACTCGAATTAAACGATAATTTCATAGGAGGATTTGAATGTGGCGTGTTTGTATAGAAATTCAAACTCTTAGATAACTAAAAATACAAAATAAGGGTTACATAATTGCAGGAGAATAGAAATAGAATAAAACTGTCAATTTTCGCCGATGATGTTAAAGTGTTGGAGGAAATTGGAGAGCGGTCATACAAACTTAACAGTCACAATACGAGCACAACGATAACATTGGTGTTCTTTTGTATGAAGATCCGTGTGACCTGCATTTAAATGTGGCGCTACGTTTGTGAGATGGCAACGACCTATTTGAGCATTACCAGCTGCTCACCATCTCTAATTTCATCATCGTATCAAATGGAAATTTCATGACTATACGTTCAACTTTATAGTCTCTATTTCAAAATGAAATCACGATATAAGAATAAAAAGAAGTAGTTCGTTTTTCAAATGAGGACGAGATTAATGCCATAATATTTATTTCCTCGATACGATAGTTTCTGCAAGAATAACCTGAAGTAATTAACTTTGTATATTACTGAAATCAGTATAGCTGCAAGATTATTGTTTGTCGACATTTTATCTATAAAACGCAATAAAATGTTGCAAATTGTGATAATTTGGGTAAGCCAATCACCTTTGAGAGAATGATGGTACAATCAGATGCTATAGGAATGCCATAGAATTTATTTTACATATGTTGCTGTAGGCTATAAATGCTAATATACTTCATGTTCAGTTGATAAAACAAACCGAGACGAGTGAACATTCTAGTCATAATTAACGCATAATATATGAATAAGGATGCATTCTGTACTCTTTATGCAATTGCAGTTTTATCGAGAAATTGATAGAAATTGAATATTTAAATTTTTGAATATATCGAGGAAATCAGCTCGATTAATGCATGCATCTTTTAAACAAATAAACACTTCATGTTTTATTTTAATTTGTGTTGTCGAGGAGAAAAATTTATGCCTACTATGTTTGCGAAAAATTTCATAAAAAGCCTTTGAGCCGGCTTTTTGACTGTTTGAAAGACCTCCTATAATAGCTGACTTTCACTTCCTTAGTAACCGATTGCTCATATTGCTCCTATCCAAAAATCTAAAGGAAATTATGAAAGCAATTTTTTTTATTACTGAACTCTCGGGAAGATATACTTGCAATATAAGCTTTTCTTTGACATCTCAAATTTTTGGCAAATCCATCGGAATTTTTCTTCAATCTTTCTTTTTCTTTTGAATTTCAAGGTGAAGTTAATCCTCCGCAATGAGCGGACGGTGCTCAAAAGTGCCTTATTCTCTGCAAATTTAGGTTATTAGGGTGAATTTAAAGCGCGCAAATTACGGCCGGATTTGACCGATGTCTCCTTCGATCGCGTTGTTCGTTGGTTTTTTCTCTCAGGCAACTTCGCATGGCGTCAAGGTTGGCATGACGCAGACCGGTCAACGAGCACAATAATTGTGACTTATTGATCAAATCTATTTGGAGAAAGCATTTCCTTGAAAGGAGAGAAGGAAAGATCTCTACTTGAGCATTGTGTTGCGATGAGTACGGGATTTGCTACAGCAATCTACGCAGTGGACAAACACTGGATCTTCTACGCATGACATGAATGTAAAACTTATTTTATTCTGAATAATTCCATCCAATACGAATGGAAGATGTGCAAGATAGAATCCGCTAATTCATGTGGGAGAGGGGAAGGGATAGGGGGAGTGAGGTGCAGGGCTTGATAAATATGAAGATAGCGCCATCCATGTGACTCGGCAAATAGGCAATTTGTAAGGGGAAATTTACTCGCTGTCTATACTTATCATCGATTTTCACACCTAATCAATGCCACATTTTAATGCTGGAAAGTTCTGTTTCAATGAGTTCACTTTTCATATCGTATTCGAAAGTAATAAGACCGCGAATGAATTGCACAAACTCCACTGCAATCAACACATCGATCTATGTTAATCTTTAAGCGTCCTTATGAATATATGAACGTTTTATCATTTACTTAGCAGCATTGCTCGGTAAAACAACTCTCTTCCATTTCGATTACTTGCAATCTTGAAAATGGCTGTCATATTATAGAACTATAGAAATAAATAAAAATAGGCATCTTTTTTTTAAAGCACCTTTGTACAAACAAATTGATTCTGCAATTCTTGAACGACATGAAAGAAAACCTATGCGATGTAGTGTCGCAAATAATAATATTTTCAGCACACAATTTTGAAAAGCCATTTTTCTTTTTTTTTTCGCTCACTTAACTATCAAATTATTCCTCCAAGTAAGCTACAATTATTGGTAGAACGCTTCCAATAAAGATTCATACCACTGGATGAAAATTTCATCGTAATTTCTTTGATAGATGTACTCAGTAGAGGTCGAAAATACCATCCTCCTATAAGCGTTCTTCATAATTTCATTTCGAAACTTTCGTTATTCCGAGAAGAACCTTATGTTTTATATGTTTGATGCATTAGTCAATTCTTCAGTGCCTGAAGTCCTCTTATAATACGACATATCTTGATTCATTTGGTATGTCTGCAATCAATGATTCGATCTATCATGCATTTCGTGTTCTTGTGGCCTCATTTATTCCTTTCAGTACTTCACATTACCAACGCTGATGAATACAACGACTTAAGGATTTCCTTTAGTTGTTTCCAAGATGGCTTTTTTTTTGCTGGCTTCCGCATAATTGTTACTAAGTTTCCAGTGATCGGCGTGTGAAATAATCAGATTCCTCCTTTGTTCGAGGAAAGTTCACCATTCTATGTTGTGGCATTACGGAATAACGGTTCATGAAGTCGACGAAGACACAGGTGTGAATGTGAACCGTTAGGAAAGGTGATGGTCGTTCTCCCTTTCCTCTTCGCCCTCCCCGCTTCTTCAATCACCATGCCGCCGTAATGTTCTTGAAACTTTCCTATAGATTTTCTAGTGTCAGTGATCAAGTTTAGTTTTGATGGCGCTGTTAACTGCTGTTTTGCACATTCCATCCTGTCATATTTATTCACATTGTGCCACATTTGGCAAACATTATAATCTGAGAGCTTCCGGTAATTTTCTATGAGTTTGATATTTAATGTCTGCTATGATCAGATGTTAGTCAGGTGCTGAATTAGAAATTCTGCACTGTACTAATAAAACAATGAAAACTTTCACCGAATGCATAGAAATTTACATAATCACCTTTGTTGATTAAATCTCAAAAATTTGGATTAAAAAAAACCGAATGGAATGCAATGAAAATTTCGGAGACTTTCAAGAATTGTTGCTCTATTTGCTCTAATGATGAGAAATGATATTACTGTATTCCATTTGCAAACGGTTTTACGGTGAAATCTTTTACCAGTTTTCTGCACAAAAAAAAATTAATTAATTAAAAAACATTTTCAACGTATACACAAATAATCACACAAAATACATTATAAAAAATGACAAAAATATTAAAATAAGAATAAATATTGCACTGAAAGTATTGCATGAAATTATTGATATGCACCGTATATCGAGTACTTTTGAATGGCCACAGAGAACTGCAAACAATACGAAGACAAAGACAAGAAGAATTGATACGATTTATGCCATTTATAAATTATCAACAAATAAATAAATAGATAGAATAATGCATCCACGTTTTGTCAATTACGCTGGTTCACATGAATCTTTGCCAAAAGATTGGTTTTTCCGTGGTCTCATTGGATAAAATGGAAAGCGAATTGATATAAAAACTAGAGTTTTTTTTCACTGATTATAGCTTCCATAAAAATTCGTGGATCAATGCGATAGCTGATAGAGGAAATTGTCCTGGATTAATACATCAGATTCCACGATTCTAATTTTGAGAGTTCGAGAGATGGAGTTATAGGACAGACGGACATATAGGCGGCGAGCACTTACAAGCACATATTCGTTATAGTATGCAGTTGCAAAGAAAATTCGCAGAAGCACCCAAAAGATAGGTGAGTGTCGCTATAAACGCAGTCAAATACCTTTGCGCTTTTAGTTTCATGGCACCTAAATTACTGCTTAGTTGAAAACTTTATTTTTTCAAGGTGAGGGGTGGAATTTGAACAGATATCATATATTCGTATTAGTATTAATGATACTCCTTCCCGATATATTTCAGTGAAAAATCATGCGCACATCATCGAATTTCACGATTTTATACTATGCGAGATGACTAACTTCTGCAATGCAGAATGCGCCAAAATTTATGCCTTGTGTTCCTTCATCCATGCAAATCACTCGTCTATCGATGAAAAAATTCGATCCGAATCTGCTTGAAATATTTGAATGGATCTCATTTCTTGATCCTACAATGAATTCTACAACTGAGCAAGATTTCAGAGTTGGGCAGCTGTCCACAAAAGAAAGCATGCATAAAATTTAAGAATTTTGCCCCATTGAAGACGAATGCAACACGGATTTCAATGATCCACGACGAGCCGAAATTTTCTACGCTATTTCCGCTGCCTATTTCGTGTTGGGCAATCGGCTAAGCATTATTACCATTGATTTTCTTTATCAAATGGACGATATAACGTAGTTATCGGATCAAATACAACCATTACAAACCTAACTAGATCATCATATTTGTC
The DNA here is from genome assembly GCA_013433145.1 of Ascaris suum. NCBI lineage: Eukaryota > Metazoa > Nematoda > Chromadorea > Rhabditida > Ascarididae > Ascaris > Ascaris suum. Next base: position 2,729,849 of record CM024182.1, on the reverse strand, counting down.
TATAGGCATAACAACTAATATCATCTTTCGTTTCTTGACAAAAGAGTTCAGTATTTGTAACATATGAGAAATCGTTACTAGCACAAATTACATCGAATTGACCACCGAATTGTTCTTCGGCAGCTAATTGAATGAGGCGTTTCGATGTGTTCAAATTTCCATCGATATTCTGTAATACAACAAAGATTTTTTTTTCATGTAATTGAAATGGTGAGACAATGAAAAAAAAAAACGTGGAAAAAAGATTAGATTATTTCCGTCACTTGTCAGATATTCGATTCATTCGTTGAGGATTATTTGATTTATTGAGAAAGGGCCTCTCAATATAGTATTATTTTTTTTCAAATGGTCACCTTATTTCCTCTCCTATAAGCTTATAGATTTAAACGATTCGCATCCGTTCAATGTCGGCAAATATTGAAAAAAAAGGAGTATTTCAATGAGCATTGATTCCTTCAATTTTACGATCACTGAAAGAATGAATGCAAAGTGGAAAAAAAAACGCATAACATGCAATTATGCTCTCCGATTCAATTTATTACTCGAATTGTGAAAATAAATAAATTGCCTACAGTTAGGCGTTTATGTTTTGTTTGAGGTGACCGCGTATACGACCTCCAAGGTGCCATTAGTTTCGTAGCTTCTATTGAATAGCCTTCCAGCAGAAACTAACGGACCATACACAAATAGCAGCACATAGATCATCGGTATTTATGCGATGTTATCGTAATATTCATGCAAAATTATGAGACGCGTGCAATAAATTTATGTGCGAGCTTGTATTCTAATGAGACGTCATGCTGTTCAAATCTTATCAGTAGTGACACATAGTTGAGCGTTGGGCTGCGGCAAGTACTGGTTTATAAATAATGGAAAATGGGGTATTAGTCCTGTCCGCCTAGACTATTTCCATCAATTTAGTCCATATGTTGCTGTTCAGGCTTGTAGTTTGGTTGCGAAGAAATTGCAAGTGTTCATAGAATTGCTGGAAGTGATGCAAATGATCTTTACCTCAATAATGAGAGCACGTAAATCTTCACTGTTGCAAATAGTGTCGTTTACAATAGAAAGCTGACTAATCGGTATGGCATTTTTAACCTCGACGAACAGCGTTGCGTTAGCGTCCTCACTCAAATCATCGATAGCATCCACAGCTGTCCGTAAATCTTGGCTGCTTTTTGAGTCGTCTTTCTAAAGTTTGTTTGGCTAATGCATTCAGCTATTACATAAGTAAATATTGATTTGCATATTAGGCAAATTTAGTTATTGCAATCGTTTATCAATTATTCTACTAAAATATGACAATTTCGTTTTTTCATATTCTACAATTTTGATGAATATGTTTTTATACAATGAAATATACGAGTTCAATAAATCTTCGATTTAATGACAGCAAAAGCATTTGAAAGGAAAAAAAGAGAAATGCATTAAAACATAAGGAAAATTTTTCATTAAAATAAAGTGCAAAATTTTAATTATTTTGACTTACTCCCACGTCGCCATTTTTTTCAATATTTGAATATTTATTGCAGATCATTGAGTTTTATCAAAGATTATCATCACTATGAGCTCACTGAAATTTTTCTTTCGGCTATAGGAAATGAAAAGAACATCTCTGCAATAAATTCAACCTTTCTAAGTATTAAATGGGAGCTCAATGCCGCATATGTTCATTTGAATTTTTGAAGTTGATTTTCATTGTTAACCAATTGCTAAATAATTTTTGCATTTCAGCATCTTTATTTTTCATTACTTTCTTCTTTTTTCTCTTACTTTGATAATATAAGTCACCCTTCATAATTATAGCATCTATATAACACGTATGACTTCTGCTTGATAACACCTGAGGATATAACTTAGTGCTCTCTAAAGCATTAGCACATTTTTTCTTCGTACAAGAAGAAGGAAGAAAGAGGAGATAACAGGAAAAGAAAAATATTCAGAATCCACTTGTAAGGTGATAGGCGATGAATTTCTTAACACATTTGTAAGATTTACCTCAGCTGCCTCCGTAGCTGTAGTAGTGATTGTAGTCATTTCTATGCTCTCTTTAACGCTGCTATAGTCGTCCTGTATTATGTCGCCTATCGCGACACCAGTGTCAACACTACGTTGACTTCCCTGACTAGCACGGCCTTTTCCCGAGAAACCTTGAGTACGGGATTGAAATGGATGAATATAGACTTGCTGAAAATTTTGAAAACATTTATCATTTTGAATGATTACGAAGAGACATGAAAATTTTGACTTTGCCACTATCGTGTCAAACTGGATTTAGGTGAAAGTCGATGCTGCGGTCAAGTCATGGCTTGAATTGCGACTTGACTTTATCCGTTTCCCGTTGTTACTGCAAAAAATTTTCTCCATTCTTTTCTCGCCATTGTCTTAAAGCTTTCATAAGAATTAGTAATAAACTCCATTTCGAAGATAAGAAAACTCAACAACATTCTTGGGCCTAATTTGCAGTGAATTCTAACCCAAAAACTTGCATTTGTTTAATCCATTCCTGTGCAACATAAAAATGCGAAAGAATGCTTACAATTTCTGCCCATGAATATTGCAGCTATATACCTCGAGCAAATGAAGCGAAGTATCGCTCTGAGCTCTCTGAATGCAGGGAAACAAGTAGTAGCCATAAATAGTGCAACATTTTTCTAAATTTCTCTAGCAAAAATAGCTGAGTTATGTTTGTCGCAAAAAAAAGGATAATTAAATAGCGGTCTCATTTTCGTTTTGACCGTTTGAATATTTCTACTATTATCTACTCTAGTCGAGAATTTGAGCCTATTTAATTGGACCGCAAGCAAAAATTTTTATTAAAGTTCGATGCATATATTGAAGAATATCCGTTTATGAATGTTTTCTCAAAATATTACTCCAGCATTTCTCAGTGAGATCATAATGGTGTTGAATTCTGCCCTTCTTTTACACTATTATATCGAATAATCAATTTTTCTTTGCAAACAGTCTCAGCACTAGTTAAACGAGCAAATTTGTTGCGATTGGAGTGAATATCCGCTAAATTTGATGATTAGCTATCTACAGTTATCGGGAAGAAAACATTTGGGATTGGCACAGGCCTCAATTCGGATCTGCTGCTGCTCGTCATTAAGGGCGCTGTTCGTATCCGCGACTGACTGGCTATCAAGTGTTCGCTGTGGAGTACCACTCTGAAGTTAAGCATTAAACAGATGAAAATGAAATAAATTGCCAATAAAAAAAGAGGAAAACAAATGTATACGTGAAAAACCTCATACGACAAAACAAATAAATAAGTGCGCCATAGCAGCTATTATTTAAATATTCTTGTAAACTTGCACTTGCACAAAGAACTCTAGAAAAATTGTATGTGTGCGTATGCATGCGCCTATGGGTCAACGTCAACCGATCCATCGGCTTGTTTTGAATCAGCAGCTAGTAAAGCCAAAGTTATAAAATTTGGCTATTGTAATACATATCACAGGCCATCTAATCAAATTCCAAATGATCATTCGGAACAGCTATGAGCACTTCTAATCGCTCAATAGTGATACCTAGATTTGACAACTGCAAAAAAGTTACACATGATTAACTTTGCTTGCAAATTTCAAAAGCATTTATCTTTCCTCTGAACCATTCGGATTACAGAAAACGGCCGATTTCATGGAAATTATGCAAAAGCGACCGAAACGTTCAAAATATTGATGTGCAGTATTATTGTTTGCATATTACCAATTGATGCAACTGACTGATTTGGAGAGATGAATGAAATTACAAAGCAATAATATTGTGAACATTTTTCAGCACCGCTTTCAATCTGTTTTGGCTTTCAGTCCACTTAGCCTATCGAATGCTCAAATCTAAATATATAACAGTGTAACGCAGAGTAAATTTTTTTGTAAGCGAGAGGTTGCATATAGCAAAAAATGGAATAATTTTTTGAAAAATTATGTACAACTATTTTGCAGGTTAGAAGCACTTCTCCTATTCTACGGAATCTTTTGTGTCAATAATCAATGCACAATGTGACTAATGTGAAGAAATTTAAAGGATAAGAGCCCATTTATACTGTCAAGGAGACTACGTTCATAAAACTTGATATCCACTAAAACTTGCTTCCACTAAATTATTCCACTAACACTTCCAGAAATATCCATAGAAAAGTTGTTTCTACTAATATCGCTAGCCAAACATGATGTCAGCGTTATGCATATTTATGTAAAGAACAAAAATGCAAAAATTTTTGCACAATGCGTAAAATATTTCCGCTCAGATTGGTCAACGTTATCGAAGTTGCGGCTCTAAAAAAATTACATTTGATCGCTTGCACATAAGTCGAACTTGCAGATTGCAGAGAACACTCTGCAATAAGATCTTCAAGCAGAAATTGCCAAAGATGATGGATACAATGGACAGTACAAGACGAAATTTTGCCTCATATTTTATATTTATCAGTTAAACCGGAGAAAATTACAGAGATTTGAAGGTGATGTTTCATTTCACATCCTTGGAATGACACGGTTAGGACCTTTTCGTGAAAAAAATTGCACCAGCGGTCGGATCATTTATCAAATGTGAAGCCATTTCAAACTTCAAATTTTTGTTGAAATTTTATGAAATGGCTAGCGAAACGAACAGAGTGGAAAAAAGGCATGTCGTTGATATGCTGCTTTGCTTGTTGAATTCCTCCGATCCAACTCTGCGCCATCAGCGTGAATGAACTACTCGATATGGAAATTACAGTTAGAATACAAAGGTTTCAATTTCTTTTCTGTTCGTTGTGTTTTATTCGCTAATTCGAATTCTTTTTTTTTTCGATATGAAATGCAACGAAAACATTTACAGATTTGTGGATATACCGTAAAAGAGTTAGTTTATCAGTGCACATTGACAGAATGTGAAAAATATTTCAAAACGGGACAAATGATTCTTATAGCAGCTTCATATTCTTTGAGCAGATAATTTCATCGTTGCTAGTAATATAGGGCTTTTTTAATTCCCTCCATAGTAAACGGCGCTTTTGAGATTTTATTGTTGTGAAAAGTGAAAAGGTGAACATATTGGAAAAAACGGCACGCAAATATTTAAATTTCTCAAAGCGCAATCAATTTTATGAGTGCGCATAACGCTTTTCACCAATAACATTCTCACCAATATTAGCAATGAAAAGGCCTATAGAATGAATATTAAGCATTAAAAAGTTGTGAATTTCCTAATTGATGCTTCCGGCTCGTTGCTTGGAAATGAGTCATCGCTTATTATATGGTATCATAATATTAACGTTCATAGAACAAAAGCGCTTCTTGGAAATACCTAAATGAAATTTGCCATTAAAAAAATTCTCATTGCGAATACCAGTAAATTAAAAGAGCCACAAAACGCATAATTGAAATGTTTTTATTTCGACTGAATGTGAAACGATTCGACGTTCGTCTCATTCATCAAACATTCACAAAACAGGCTAATATTCATACTGGCGTACGGCCTACAACAATATGGCGAGATGTCCGATTTAATAATTAGCAGCTGTGATTGTTCTTCATAGCTCAGCCTTGAAACATCAACGCGAAATCTCCTGGATAAAGAGCGAGTTCTGCAGTTAGCAATGTTTTCAGTCCCTCCAGTTTTATATTTTATCTTTATAGCTGCCATAAAATGTAGTAGGTTTTTTTCATTTAAATATGTCACTGCAGAAATCAATGTACTAATATGGTGACACACCGGAGAGACTTACCGGCGCCAGGAAGTCCTTCTTTCCAGAGCCAGATGAATCGTAGGATCCAACAGTGGCAACCGGGAGAACATGCGGTGTTTGCTTTGACTGTTGATAGGCAGATACTGATGGTGGTGGTGATGGTAAAGGTGGAGCTGTCAGGAAACCTTGTGGAATAGGTGGTGGAGGTGGGACAACGGCGAGTGGAGTTCGCTGCATTGACTGCGAACTATAGGATGGCTTAGCACTGTATGATGGTTGTGAATTATATGATGGCAAAGAATTAAGCGATGCCTGTGAATTAAACGCTTGTTGAGCGTATGATGCCTGAAACTTCGGAAAGCATCATAAAACAAAATTATATCTAATTAATAAGAATGAAATTCTTTCGAGTCATCTACATATAGCAGTTTTTGCACCGCTTCAAATCTCACTTAAACATTTAAGCGGTCACGGGTGATCCATGAAGTTTTCGGTGTGTTCGAATGCATCAGCATTGGTAAAACACCGTTCGCAAAATTATCTGTCATTCATTACGACCTTCTTCGTGCTAATTGCATTTTTGCAAATATTTTTGCCATTCATTTACCTCCATTTAAATACCTCCAAATACCTTCGTTTTACATTTGCCGTTTGTACTTCAATATTGCGGATAAAAAACTTACCTTCATCTTCAGTGCATCCTGTAAGATGCAAAGCAATGTATGCAAAGAGTTTGCAACTGCATTAAAGTAGCTAGTGCATTATGCGTGCATCTATGCGTTTGCGTGTCTATCCGCCAGCTTCAATTTGCAAACCAAAGAAACTAGAGGTATGAAATTTTATAGGCACAGAGCCGTGAAATATGACTGGTATAATAAAACGATACGATAATCATTTTACCAAAATCACAGATGATCCACTAACTTCCGAAAGAACAACGTCATTTAAACATGCTAAAATTTCCATATTGCAATAGGCTAGGTTTTCAGTTCGCTCAGGTCGAGTTTTGAAAAGTAATATCTTCTGCAAGATTTACATGAGGGGTTAGATCGGCTGAGATGTGAATACACTATTGCAAATAATTTGTGATCCCATAATCAACTACCAAAATCGTTCGTCTTAAAAGTTCCTTTGAGTTGTCCCTCTGATAATTCGAATATCCTAGCAGTTTTACTGCCACATCCACCCCATGACAACGTGTTGCATCAGGTGTACTTATGTGTACGTGCGTATAAATATGGTAGATATGCTCTTCAAGTGGCATTCTCGAACAGTTAATTCAGATCGGCAGTAGGGCTGAAGCTAGAGAAAATTGCAACCTAACTGTCATGCATTATTACTTCTTCGCAATTTATGGAACATATCGATCTTTCGATTATGCTAGAGAAGAGTCAGATGCTTTGGCAGAAAATTTCACTTCCTAAGTACTGATCTTATTGGCTAGCAAGGTACGATTAGCTAACCACATTTGGTCATTCCATTCTTTGCTTATGTCACATGCCATCCTCCATTAAAATTTCCACTAAAGAGAGCGTTTGCAATTATTTTTCCTCAGATCTTTGTTTGCAGTAACTTTTCTTCAGGAAAAACATCCGCGGTTATTGCCGTAAATTCATATTATATGAATCATTCCAGCAATGTTTTTTGTGAATAGATTTTTTATTACCCTTTAACTGAAACGCCTTTATGAAAGAGTTCTCTAATTAAAATTGCCAATTATTGATTCAAATAACAATAAAACGCAAAGAACCACTGAGTTTTATTTTAAATTTTGTTCTTAATTTAGATTAATTCCGATACATCACTAATCTTGCTCACTTTATGCCGGAAACAGAAATTGATACGATTATGAGAGCATTAATCAATGGTTACTTATGTTGCGCATTCGATAAAGTAAGTCACCTACAAACGAAATCAATCAATTTGGAAAATACGGGAATAATTTTTCCGGCACTCAAGCAATATTCCGCTGCAATAGTCGTCGTAAATGCAGCAAAAACGTTTCCACAATATTCGACAATGTTTACATGCTTAAGCCAGCCGGAGCATTACAGCTCATTAAAGGCTATAAACAACTCAGACGCTCCATTACAAACTCATAACTAAGCTCCAGCATAACTGCTTGCAAGTAGACAATGTTTGCATTATATACTTGGAGTGTATGCCATAATGCTTACTTACAACCCATGTGTCACCAATATGCTTGGGGAAATATACAACTTCTCCCACATTTAAAAATATTGCAAACCCATCGCCTATACCTACATTCAATAGTTGTTGCTAGCACTATACATGTTAATGCCATAACGCAAGAAAGACGATTCAGAATTGTGTTCGCAAACAGTATGGTGGAATTTATAAATAGAAACACAATAAGGACTTCGTTATCATTGACACAATATGCAAGCCGAAAATTATACTCTCACATTGATAGCGTTTTGAATTCTCTCAGCATTAAAAATTTCTCGTTTATTGTAGAAGCAAAACTTTCGTGAAATTTTATTTTTCCATTCATACCGTTGAGTTCACTATAATCAAAACCTTGAGGCTTAATCTCTTGAACTCAAAAAAAAACGCAACTTTTTGCATCGATTTTCTTTGCTCTTAACGAATCAATATTGCAAGTAGTTCTTTGGAACGCTTCGTCCTTAGGTTTCTAGAAACAATCATGGATGACAACTAGAGGCTATTATCAATTTTAATTCATGGATTTCTAACGTGATATATAAAGTTCTTTGGTAATAATTAATTGAACAAATATGTGATAATTGACCAACCGCTTGCATTGAAGATAAATATTGAGGCTGCGGTGATTGCGCATAGTTTGAGCTGAAAAACGCATTGCCGGCTTGTGGTGGTGATGCGATCCCGACTTGGGGCAACGGAGCATAACTTCCACCAAAATTTAAACCACCGTTTGATGCTCTGAATCTATTTGTTGCAACAAATCCATCCCCACCATCGGCACATGCGACAACAGGTGGACATACAGGTGCTGCAATCAAAAGGATATTTTAAATGGACTCTCTTTACAAATAAATAAATAAATAAATAAATAAATAAATAAATAAATAAATAAATAAATAAATAAAAATAACTCAGGTAATCTTCATCCATCATTACCTCTAAGTCAAGGTATACGCCTATCCCTCACGACGAAACAGAACATTCAAGGATCCTTAAACGAAAAGCAATGTTTCAACACGTTTGCGTAAAATTTCTTCCGAAATTATTTTATAAGAATTTGAGCAAATTGAAATTCTCAAGTTGATCGAAAGTTGCCATTAAAAATTTTATGCAAATAATAATAATGCTGTTTCTTTTATTATTACTCGATTCTTTCATGCGAGCCATTAATATTTACGAACTGTGACCATATTAAACATAACATCGAAAGTATTACCACTGCTTTGAAGTGCTTCATCGGATGCACAGCTTTCCATAAGTTGAGATGAGATAAGTTAAGATAAGTTGTTAAGGAACACTAAAAAGGATGAAGAAAAGCAGAAGGCACTATCTTGAAGGAAATTCACATAATCCATAAAAAAGCAAAAAGAATAGATGAAACCTGGATCTGGTAAGCAAATGAGTTGTGGAGGACATATTGGTGCAGGAGGACAATTGCAAATACCGATACCGTTCCAAAAAATACCCGATGTGAATTTCAGAACGTTGATTAGAATCAGCCACTTCATCCTGAATGATTTAAGATTTTTTTTAAACCTATGCATCAGCAACTATCGCAATGAAATAGTAGAACTAAACAATTATAGAACGTAGAAATAAACTATTCCGGAGTTCTAGCATTTAAAATTAGAATTACCTTCAAATACAATCGCTGATTCTGTGAGTAAGTTATTGAGGTGACGAGCACAGCACTACCTTTTAGAGGATACGCAAATTACTCAGTACAACTGGAAAGACGACTGATAAAAATTCCGCTCCTCATGGGAACATGAAACTTTATCGATAGAAAAGACATCGAAAATTTATCCCACGGAAATAGCACTTATCTGCTGACGTTATTACCACATCTACTGAACCTTTCTCCTCTATTTATTTCACTAAAATAATGCGGAAGAGAACAATTCTATCGCATTTTTCTCTCCTTTCTTATTGGTTACGGCGTTAAGACGAAAATTTTTCAACAAAGACAGGAAGTTAGCTGAATGTAATTAACACAAATAAGATACACTTTACCTAGTGGTAATTAAACAGTAAAGTTATCCCTATAAATAACAGCACATCCAATTCTGCCTAAAATAATGTCTTGTAAGATTCCGCGTTTTCCACTGGTTACTGCGCGGTCGGCTGTAAATAAGCTCCGACCAGACTTGTCGGCTCCACTCAGCCGAGCCACCCTGCCTAGTATCCGGATGAAGGCAGCTGAATAAGGCCCGACAGCATAAGAAGAACAACGGTGAATCAACTCGTCAGCATCCGACAGGCAAGAGACGAGCCTAAGCCCTAACTTTCACGCGACCGACCTGCAAGAACGAGAGGCCGACCTGCCATAAGACGGAGTGATCTCTAAGAAAAACCGTAAGAACCAACAGGTTCAGAGAAACGTTGACTCGCGACAGGTGGAAGTGATATGAAGTGACACTTATTCGTAACTAATGCTCTGTTGATTGAAATAAGTAAATAAATAAGCAAATAAATAAATAAATAAATAAATGTCTTATATGGATTCTTAGATTTTCAAGAATGTATGGTTCCTCTCAAACATAATGTGACTCTCCTCCAATTCCCTCTACATATCGCAACGTCAATCTCATCGTTAAGGAAGTGATATTCCTATAAAACTAAAGGCATATAAAGTTATTTATATATTATTTTCTTCGATTAAAATTCATTATCCACTCCCATTGTCTCCCATTAGAAATATCGGAAACTCACAAAAAAAAAACCCACCACCGAATGTGTTAAACACATTATCTAAACTAACGGATTTCTTCATTGCAATAAAATATTTCAAATTTCTCTATGGAATTAAACTTCAACGATGACATTCGTACTTAAATCGCTTATTTCTATCACTGCTATTTAAGCGAATTTTGCTTAACGCGAATATAATATCGTTCAAGATTAGAAGAGAGCACAACGTCGATATTTCATAATTTTCGAATAAAAACCAATTTAGATGCATAATCGTTTCGGGTTGTGATGGTTTGCGCTTGTATGTTTATAAGTATTGTCTGTCTATCTGTCTGTCTGTGCAAATGTCTTAACTGAGCAATTGCTAAAGTCAAAATTATGGAATTTAGTGGCAATAATATATAGCATAGGTAAGACTAATTCTTCTGCGATATTCTATATGAATACGATGACTTCCAAATGTTTCATGACTGTATTTTTGCTTAATTAAATTTGATGCCCTTTACTTTCGTCAGATCTTTATTTTAGGCTGGTGATGACCTAGAAAAAAAAAGACATTCAGTGGAGAATTTTTAGGGCAGTCAAATCAGCTAAAATATGAAAGAAAGATTTTCGAGTTGCACATTTTTTTTTCTCATGATTCATAAATTATATTATGATAAGAGGCTATCAATTCATATGGACGCTTATTTCTCATAAATTAACCTCATTATGCATAAAACACGTCTTTTTTTTTTAAGTGATCACATCTATCATATACAAAAATGAATAGGATAAGCTCTATCTTTTTTTTTGAAGAGAAATTTGTGCAGTGATGAATTTGAACTTAATGAACGATTTGTTTTCGATATTCGTTGGTATCTTGTACACAGCAACGATAAAAGAATGGTTATTTATGTGAATGTTTGAATCGAGCACAATCATCTATGATTATCACTTTCTCGTTTCAATGAATACCCTTAGGCGATGTCATACGTCTTAATGCCGAATAAAACGGCAAAGAATTTCTAGTTTTCATATCCTCTCAGTAACCGCAACAAAAAAAAAAAACAACAAACAGTTCGGCGCATTTTTCATCAAAAGCAACGAATCTCACTATTGATGAGGTTATCTTCTTGTGTCAATAAAACGGCCGAAGAAATTTTTGAATTATTACGCTCAAAATATTACCGCAACGAATTACTATTACGTTATTGAAACATAGTCGTCTAATAAAGCGATGTTTAAGTGGATGAGAATTCCCCATTGCTATCTCAGAAAGCGTAGTAGCTAATCGTGAATTTTATGCAGCTTAGAAAAGTTGTGGAAAGCTTTTCGAACGTTGTGCTCAAAATTTTGCAGCTATTTTTGCATAGAACTAACGTAAAGCATAGAATTCATGTGAAGCACAGAACTCGTTTCAATGAAAACACTGATGCAGCTCATGGAACAACTAAAATTCTCGGATAAAAAGTCGCCACAATGAAATGTTCCTTAGTTCCACATGTTTTGCTTTTGATTTTCGCCATTCTTCTAATTTGGTATAAATGCAGTTTAATGTAATGTATAAAAGAAAGGCGACCGATTCTAGCCGTTCGAATGAATCATGCCGGCAAATCCTCAGAGAATGTCGAAAACAATCTCTTCGGGAAGAATTTTCGAAGTTAATGAATATTCTTTGTTTTCTTATACCTTGTCGTAATTCTAACGTAACCGTTAAGGTTTTAATTTGAGAAAAATTGGTAAAACGCGCCAGGTACGCCTTATATCATATTTCTTAAGTGGCCTATCAATCTTAACCAACTCAGAAATATTCAGCGAAAAATTAAGCAGTGCCTAGCATTGTCGGACGGGTTGTGTTCGAAAGTCCCCACCGTTGGTTACTTTCATTTGCAAAACATTCGTTTGTAAGCGGCGCTCATTCTTATAGAAAAAACTGATGCGTAAAATTTTTCAACAATGCCATCTCGTTCAAAACATGATCAATCGTACGTAAATGATAAGTAGGTAATCACTTAAATTCACTAACGATAAACTGCTTGAGTGATTTAGGTGATTAGATGATAACAATCGTAATTTCTGAGGTGATTGAAATTGCAGTGGTGGGATGCCACATGCAAACACAACCCGCACATTGCTTTCCGATATTCCAGGATTCAGAGCTTCGTCATGATAGCTTATTAAGCTGTTGCATTGCAATAAAAGTCATTCGATCTCTCTAGGCACGCAAAATATATATTCCATTGTAGAAACTCAGTTGTTTTCACACAATATGTTCAACTACCAAAATCGCCGTTTGCAAAATTAGACGGTCAGAAAGCAGTGAGATTAATTTGATTTATATAAAACAATATGGGCAATCTCCGAATGAGATATGAGATGATGACAGCTGAAAGAAAGCGCATAAAATAGAGATTGCAAGCATCAACTTTTTGCAAATTTTGGGAAGTATTATTGCAATTTTAGATTTTAGCGATCCGTCACAATTCATTACCACTGTAAATTTACGTCCGCTTAATAAAACAATCCTTTTATAACATAGTAATATTCCACTACGAAACGCCAAATGAAAAATTGCAAAATCACAAAATTCGTTTCTGCGAGATGAGCTACTTGCCGCTTAAGAAAACAAACAGAACAAGTTAAAGATGTCATATATTTATCAATAATCGTACCTGTGTAATTTTTAATTAAATTATAATTATATAATTATAATTTAATTAAATTTTTTAAATTATATATTAATTTCAACTCATAGAGTATTTTCAAAAAAAAAAAAAAACTCCAAAGAAATTTTCTCAAATAACGCAAAAAAAAATGCATCAAAAGAAAAGAAAACAGAAAAGAGAAAAGAGAAAAATTTCATTTCGAAAATGATGAAAATCCATTGAATGAACGTTTCGAAGGGAAGTAGATAACGATAGAAAAAGCGATGAACTAATCCACTGAATCGTAATTATCTAAAAATTGGTCATTCATAGAAAATGAAACAATGGTTAATGTTGATTTCGACGATTTGTGTCAGCATGACCTCAAAAAGAGAACGTATGATAAAATGTCGAAGAATTTCGTTGATTTGTGGATAATCGATACGTATTACGTTCGTTGATAAACAATGAAATCTCTTATCATTGTTGCATAGTAAATTTTTCTTCAAAACAACATTTAAATGTTTTATTTCGTTAGACGAAAAGAGAACTAAACAATGGAAAAATTTGTGACCGTTTATAGTTGTCATTGCACATTTCTATGAAATTCTCGAAATATCCTCAGCAATAAATATGCGTTCTACAAATGTAGCAATAAGAATGAATGCCATAATAAATCATATGAGTTTTCAACGGAAATTAGTAGCGTTATAATTCTAAAGCAAACTCGAGAATTTCCTCTTCAACTTATTGGAACTTACCTCAAAGTGTTCAAATGTGATATCGCATTATTGATGCTTTACAACTATTGTCATTGAGGCAGGAGATCAATTGTTACGGCAATTATCGCTAAAATATCTCAAAGATTTTCAAATATTATTGCAGAAAAAAAAAACGAATATATGAACTCGAGAGCCACAATTACAAGATAGACAATCATATCAATTTTTCTCGTTTTGACAAGCAAAGGCAGACATTTCTAATTTTATAGATAAATACACAAAATGGTTTCAAAAATTTTCAATTTTTTTGCGTTATTTCGCGTAATATGATGAATTATTTGTTTTCATGATGATTGATAGTGGCAAAGCAAGGAAACGCTTTCGTCTGGCTCATGGCTAGTCGCTTTAGGATTTCGGATCTATGGATGCTTTCATTATGAAAGCTGATTTAGGTATTCCGATTTCAGGATGGGTTTATTATCAAAGCTTCCTCTCTTTTCGATGTGATGTTTAATCTCACACAGTCCGCAAAACAAAATGAAAACGAAAGATACTTAAGCATTGTTTAGCTGCATTTATAGAAAATAGAGAAATTCATATTCAATAAAGTTTGCCATCAAAACTTCCTCAAATAGCATTTATTCGATCGTTTGGGTTTTTTCAACTTCTAGCTATAGAGCTAGCTAGCTAATTGAGCAGAGTGGAATCTATAAGAGTTTGCGTATCCAATATAAAGAAGACGTAAACTAAGTTTTTCGTGAGGGATGGATAAATTGTATAACAACTTATTGGGCATAAAGAGTTTTGGGTTCTGAGGAAGTTGCTGTGCAAACACGGTGCTATACCTTAGAGTAACGATACTATAAAAGAGATATTCTATTTATTTATTTTTTTGGTAGACGCAAAATACTTTGTAAAAGGTATTCATTAGTCTGATAGGAGCAGAACAAACAACAATGATTCGTTACTTGATTGTGCTAATAAAAAGTAGTAGCGTGAAACTACTTGAAGTTTTATGTTTTAACGCAGAGGAAGGTAAGAATTTATATTTTTGAAAGAGAGCTATCTATTCTCTCTTCCATTTGGTTTTCATCTTTTTTTCCTACATAATTGAATCTTGACACAGGTATGTTCTTGCATATCTCTTTGTCTATAGCATTTGTTCATTTAAAATTTTTCTTTCTTCAATCATGTTTTATTTTCAATTTTCCTCATTTTTTGAGCCATTAATGTACATATTCTTGCCATTTCAAATCGCCCTTCCATATGTACCGTGTATCTATCATCGTATCGCTGCTACCTGCTCAGGCACTTAACAACTATGAGCAAAACACTTGGATCCTCAAAATGGAGGCCATTTGCGCCGCAAGACGCTCTCGTCACGAAGCACTTACGCTGGAATGTTTAATGTTATGGATGCCTTTATCATGAGGCAATTGTTTCGCGCCTCTTTTACGTTGTCGACCTAACGCCTCAAGCCTAAGGGAACTGCTGGCACTTACATATTGTCGTCGGTATGCACACTTGCGCCATTTGGAACTAGACAGAGAGATATTTATGGCACTGAACGTTTCAGTTTAGCACGAATGCTCCCTTATACTCTGCATTGCTTAGAAAAGTTTCATTCGGCTATCGGTTTCGGTTGAAAGCTTATTTGATCAGAAAGCTGTAAAGAATATGGAGAATGCTTCATTAACTGCAGCAAATGTGAACAGCTGGTGATTATAGAAAACATTTTTCGATTAGTTATATATGAAAATGCCCATGAAACATAGGAAATAATTTTAAACATGCAATAATAAAGACTAATAGAGAGGATATGTGGACAAATTCGAAAATTTTTGTGAATTATCAAATCTGAAAGAGGAGAATCCGCAATGATAGCAGAATCATGCAACGTAAATCCAACTGTTTCTAACGATAAGAGAAAGATAACTGAGCCGGCTGCTAGTAACCATCGAATCACGGAGAAAAGAATATTTGAGCGAGAAATTCAGCAAAAATGTTTCGATGAAACTTTGTATTGTACTTAAAAAATATTTCTTGAAGATGATGGATCACTAAAAATACGACTGAAACCAATGCGGTTTTAACAGGTAGTGAATAGATGCTTCCTGAAACATAAGGTGTTCAAATAGTGTTTGGACTAAATTTTATTCCTACTACGTGACGGCAAAAAAAAAAGACAGAGAAATCTCAATCAAGGAACGTTGTTTTTTACCGATGAGGAATTTTAAATTTCGTATTTTTCACTTCCTCTAGTTGGTTTAAAACAGATATATTGCGACCAGCGCTATTTAGCGTCATTAACTTTAGTAATATCCTCGTGTATTATCTACACTTCGGTTGGCTTTCACGTTCATTCCCTTCCGAGAGCGTTCCCTTTATTTCTTTGAATATAAAAAAAATTTCATTTTGCGATAAAAAAATGCACAAATTTGACGCTAATTACCTATATAAATGATTTGCACTTTACATCCGTTTCCCTCTAGAACAGGTTTCATGTGTTTCATATATTGTCAACAAATAAATATGTAGACATTGTCATTATGTATTTAATTCATTAATTCTTGCAAATCGTCAATAAAATATTGGTTTTGAGATTTAAATAGGTTTTGAACCAATGTGAAAAACATTTAATTGTTTTCTTTTTTTAATACCTTTAGCTTAGTTGTAATTTGAGAGATTATTCCAAAATATAACCTAACAGGTATGTGTTTAGCTTATCGTATAAGTAGCACATTATGTAATTCTAATTGCTGTGATTTTCCGGTTGAAACCTCATGGGATAAATAAACGAATAAGTACACGTAATACACGCAGATGCAACGCTTGAATCTTCAATTTTCTGGAAGTTTCTTTTTTTGCGCTTTTTCCTTTCCTCAAAACGTTGACTAATGATTCGTTGCTTTATTGAATCTCTTTTTTTTTAACTGCAAAATTTTACTAATGTTGGAGTCTTTACTCTCAACAAATATTAACTAATAACTCAACTCTAATAAATTCATTCATTTCGATGGTATTCGATTTTGAACTAATTTTTTGTTCGGATATTGTCGATAGCTATAGAGTAGAATCGTCAACACAACCATAACGGTTAATGATGATAACCGTTGCGTATATTACTTCGACAATCGTTCATCTTAAGAACATGAGTTATCGTGGGTTATTGCTCATGCGTTCAGGTTTTCAAAATAGATCTCTGTGGTTGACTCCGTCTTAATGCCACATCGGCTCCATTTTAACTCCACAGATAGAATATCTGCAATTTATGCATGTAACGATGAAATGGTGAAATACCGCGCATTTCGATTAAAAAACGTAGCCGCAAGGGAAATGAAGTGGGCTTTATGACAACAATACTTTTGCTGTTCTTTGATCAACTGGCGAATGTTTCTTCTATGAGAGAAAGGCAGAGAAATTATCGAAGAGGTTGACCTTCTTTAATTTATCATGTTTTCTGAGAAAGTTCTGATTTAATTAATAAACTCTGTTATTCAATCAGATTAGAGCGAATCAACTTTAGGAAAATTTCGTGGTACCATATTCTAAATATGGAACTGCTTTTGCTGAATTTGCTTTAGTTTCCTGGACATTTTTTAATTTCCTGAATTTGATCTAAGTTACTGGACAAGTTCCTGAAAATTCAATTGCTAGATGGGTTTTATTCACAAATTGGACTAAAGCTTTCAACTTGTACAAAAGTGAATATGTGGACAGCAGAATATCGTTTAATTTTTTTTGCATGATGGAAAAATTAAGATGACCTTGTTCAAGTAACCGTGATTAATACATAGCAAAACGCTCTTTATAAGATTTTTTTAATGCGGGTTATCGAGACAATCACATTGGAGGCTCCAACAATAACGTGCCATCATAGTGCTGTTTCAAATACTTTGGTACCTTTCTACCGTTACCTTTATGTCTTGATGAAGCCTCTTACCTTATTTTTCACTATGGATAGAATTTTAGGGAAAATGTTGCAAGGGTTCTAGCGGAATCCACGCTAAAATACTCTGCAAATTTTTTTAAAAATTTATGTGCACATCAAAAATACAGTAGCGTCCATTATGAAGTTTTAAAATCAGAAGACGAATAAAGTTGGAACTTATTCCTGGCGTAGTTTTTTTTTTTGCTAAACCGAAGATTTAACTGGTCCAGGAAGAAGAACTTTAAACGCCAGAATTGTTGGTAGATCCATAAATTCGACAGACATTAACGATTTTTACTTTCAGTTCTTCTATAACTAATTTGCGAAATGATTTGCATGTGTGTTTGAAGCAATCGCCGTGTTTGTAAAAACCCTCAAAAAACCTTTTCACTATGCCCCAATGTGACGTGTAATGGTGGAAGAACGATCTATTCCCTATCAATCAATTGCTTGTTATTAATATTAATAGCATTTTTGAACATTATTTCTCTTCTAGGAATTACCACTTTTCTCTCATCATCCTTCATTATACTTCTTACCAACCAACAGATAGATGAAGTAAGGACACATACCATATACCCCTTATTGGGAAAAAAAGGATTCTATCATCTTTAGATCATCATGCAATAAATAATTCTTACTCAAACTTTTGCACGATCGTTTTGACATCTTCATAATTTTATTTAACCTTTTGCTTAGTGAACAACTGGCAAAGAAGCACATTGAATGCCATTGTCTAGCAACGCACATTTTAAACTTCTTTCGAAATTGTCTATGAAATTCGCCAATGTTTTGATCGGTCTTCACGCTATTTGAAGAATTATTGCGGTATATAGTTCACCTTAGCTGAGGTCAGAAAGCGGTTCCGTCTCTGCTCTCCAATAAGCTCTTATTTAATTTCCAATTGAAAGCAATTAATTTTTATTGTTGATGCTAAAAATACAGATGCTAGCTCTGTTATGTCTAGATCCCAGAAAAGATCATTGAGTTCTTCTTGTAAAAACTGTTGAAGTATTGAATCATTTCCTTCACGTTGACTTTAATCTCGCCACTGTACCGAATTCAAACTCTCGAGGTTTTCACGTCTAACATCGGAAGGTCAAGCAGTGTGGCAAATACATGTACGAGAACGTGATCTTTGCGTGGCACTGGTCTTCTTACCGATGGCAAATCAGAATATTTCCGCATGCGTTTTTATATTGTTTGAAACGTTTCACATCCATCATATCAAAATGATGATCGTCGAAACGGTTTTTCTGCATTCTCCACGCTCATGCAGATCGAAATTTAAATTTCCCTATCTTTTTATTCGCCCATTTCCCTAATTACTCGGAGTTCTTCAATCGTTTTGAAAACACTCTTGCTTCGCAAAAAAAAAAATTGCTTTTCAAACTTTATAATATTTTTCTTCGTTTTGTTTATGTGGAAATATTCGCCGCAGAATGCATAAAAATTGTTTATAGAGCATTTTCTTAGAGAATTCATAATTCTCTCAGAAATTTTTTCATTCGTATTCATTATAATCGTATAAGTATATTATAGAGACGAGAAACAAAAAAAAAAAACAGCAATCAGCAGTGCAAAGATCAACAGAACTGTTGAAATATTGAAGTTGCCGCCTGTAAATTGATTGCAGTCTCTTCGGCCGATGATTTATAGGTGAAAAAAATGCATTAGAATAGTCTTAGAATCAATTATGAATTAATCCCATACATATTACCCTAGGCTCCCATATGCACAGCTTCTGGCTGAATACCATATGATTTAATGCTGAATATCGATTATTTCATGAAATAAAGCCAACTCAGTAAAAACATTTTTATTTTTCGATTCATCGAACCCAAAATAATTTCCGTTTATTCATATATTCTTGACGATTAAATAAAGACTTTCTCATTTGTTGAACTGTTTATTTTATCCAGAATTTCTACATAATACTGAGGATTTTTAAACAGAAGTCCAGACCACCATAAAAGTTCTGTGGAAGAAATTTATTGGGATTATACTCGCTGATACTAGAGATGTTAAATTGCATCTACAAGGTGCTGTGCGTTGTGTGGTCAAAGACCATTCAAAAATGGTTACAATAGATTCGCTTCGGATTAAGGAAAAAAAGCGCTGAATAAGGAAATTCTCTTCAAATATCCGTCACTATGTTTTTAATGGATTTATTTTGGTTGTGGTGAGGTAATTTAATGCATGTGGTTAACTGCCACCTGAGTTAAGAACGTTTTATGAGCAGACAAATGGCACTTTAGACAAAAAATATTTCTTAATTTAGCGTTCCTTTGTATAAATGATCCTGTTTAACCGACCAATCATAACCGACACTTTAGCAATAAATTTTGTCTTAATATCAGCCCTGATACCAAGATCCTTGGCTAGTTAAGCGTTTTCATGAAGGTTATCTGTGAGAGTTGTATATGAGATCAAGATCGCATTGTAAGCATCCGTCAGTTTCCAGCGGTCAAAGCCTTCGACTGGTAAACTAGAGCATACAGTCGTTCGCATATAGATATGTTCTGAGCCCAATCCTGTGCTGGTAATGTCCTTTGTATTTAAACCAAAAGAGTAGGAGGGTCAAAATGTAGCCCTGAAATACCCTGAAAATCACTGAAATGCAGCAGGAAAGTATATAAGTTGTAAATGCTTCACAGCTCCGTCCGCTTAGGTAGTTTTTCAGTCGCTGTAAAAATAACTTCCACTCCCCTTATCATCTAGCACCGGAAGCACCTTAGAATGTGAAACACAGTCAAAGACCTCTTGGAATTCAAGGTAGCTCAATTTGCAGTCCTGTTGCAGTTTACAGCCTAATGGTCTCAGGTCTAAAAGTCCGGAATTTATTGCTGGGGAAATAAACGTTTGTCGAAAGATTTGTCCCATGCATGCAAAAAATAGTCTCTTCAAAGAATCTATGCATAATTTGCTAACATTTAAGATGATCGAAGCGAAAAGAAGGTTACTTGCACATTAAATCCCTAGTGTCCTTGTTTTGTGCAACACATTTGCAGTAAGTACTACCATGCTCTTTGCTGATGATTTCAAAATTTATCGATCATTGTATGATGCTGCCTATGTCTGCCACAGAACGATCTTCATGCATTCACCAAATGTTCAAAATTATTACACTTAAATGTTTCTCATGAAAAAATCTGGTACATATAGTTTAGCAATATGAATATCTTCTCAAGCTAGGAAGTGTTCTTTCTCTTATAGATGGTTTCAAAATTAGCATTATAATCGTCGTTAAATTTCATTGACGGTTGCATTGTTCCACTACGCCGAAAAATCATCGAAAACTGTAAATATTCGCCACGCTTTGTAGCACAGATATATTGAGCATTACAGAAGGCCTTCAACATTTATTGCCGATCGCTTTTGCAATTCTGCATTAGTCTTCTAATTTCGTTTCTGATATCTCAACTTGTTAGAGAATGGAAACATTTCATTCATAGTGCTTTTCGCAAACCTTTTCGTATTCCCCATCAGCTAATTCGCATTACCACAGTGAAAATTTTTAATCCGAATTCATTGGAATTGAATTTCAATGTTTGAATTGAATTCTTATTGTGAAATTGTATGCAGCTATTATGATCCCTTGCTATCACAGATATTTCAGTTTGCACCTCCCCATATTCAACGTGCACATCAATTCCAGGTGTCCAAAGAGTATCGCAGCATAAACTTCTGCAGAGTTTCCAGTCCCAAATTAAACGGGACTGGAATTTAACTTCTGCCGATATCGTTTATCAACCTAGTACCTGGGCTTTTAGGCTGCACTAGTCGACTCGATCCCACTTCGGTAAGCATTAGCTCAACGTTTCATAAGATACAACGTTTAAGCGGAACGAGTTCAGTCATTTCTATTTTGCTTCTTCGAATTTCATTTCCCTTTTCCTCTTCCTTTCCGGCACTTAACACTTCTAAATCCGTTATGAATTCAATATGGGTATATTGTACGAAATCAATGTGGGTATATTGTCCAGCATGATTTATTTATTATAATGTCTATCATAAATGATTTATTTACTCATTTATTCACTTAAATCAATAACAGATTCATTACGAATAAATATCTCTTCATATCGCTTCCACTTCCGCTTAGAGGAAGATATGAGGTCGGTGAAGCTTAGAGCTTAAGCTGGTCTCCTGCCCACTGGATAATGAAGAGTTAATTGACCGTTGTTTCTCTTAAGCGAAGAGTCCAAATTTGCTTAACACCCCTCGTCCTGATGAGCGTGCCGGTCGGGTTGGCTCGGTAGGATGGATCCAGAGAGCCTAGTCCGAGCGCTCTTAAAACCGATCGCGCAGTAGTCAATACGAAAGGATGAATGCTTAAAACCGTTACCCATACGATATTCCAAATTGAAGCATTAGCTTGGAAGGCGCCTTTGACTTTTAAAGCACACAAGAAACTGCAGTTATTTTGCGTCGTTCAAAGTTTTGTTCTACACACCATATTAGATATGTATGGATAATCGGATCGATTAAAAAATGAACTCATTATTTTGCATATTCTACTTTTACCTGTAATTTGTAAAAATGTTTGCTGAGGTGATGCGATACAAAAGCTGATTTTGTGGTAATCCCTCTAAAGCCCTTTTCTTTTCTTCTTATATATTCACTCATATCATAACGACTAACGAAATCGAAGATTTCCTATTATTTAGCAGACGTATACTTTCGATTACGGAAATTGCCACGTTGCTACCTCAGATGAAAAAACATTCATCATGCATTTCCGTCATTCATATCGATGAAAAACTACGATTACTGATTGCAATAGATTTTCACAAGCATATCAATCGACCATTGAAATCACCTTTCCTTCCTCACTTCGCTGCTCTTATATGTTATTATTTGTTCAACTAAATATGATGAATACTTCCGTATTTGTTGAAATTTTTCCGCACTTTTTAAACATGAAATAATTTTTCGCGCAATATTCATATGAAAATTGCAATCTTATTGGTGATAGGCAAAAAAATGTTATTTTAAATTCACTTCCTTATCAGATTGAATATGGAGTGAAGAAGAATTTATGTTTTAGTTGTCTGAAATCAAATCCTCTGAAATCGTATTCAAATTTCACATCAAATTTCATCTTTTATTGATAACTCCTCAAAGGATGTAAAATACGTAATGTGCTTTATGCACTGTGATGATATCTAGAATGCTGATGTAGTTATTTGTTTACGTTGGCGATTTTGACTTAGATACCTGTTAGATGTCTATTAGGTTTCAGATAATTTAACGCAATTTTACGATTATTTTTATATGAGGTTGAGGTGCTGATAAATTTGAGGAATAAGCAGATTATCTGATAAGCAGATTATCGATACAATATTTATTCCATCATTTCACACAAATTTACATGACATAAAATAACTGTGAAATAAAATGCAAAATATTATACCTCGATGAGAAATAGCGAAAACCTCTTCATTTGAAAATGGTAATATAAGAGTAATAGGCATTTCCATTATATTTAGTCTTTATTCTTAGATCTTACTTTGCAATAAAAGTTGCTAAATTCATTACCATTCCTAAACATATGTGCAAAAGAGAGCTTGACTTAATTCCTCATTTTCCTCTGAACTTACGTTAATTCCTTATTTTCTCCTGAGTTTAAGTTAAATACTGATTTTCTTCTTCTATGAGAAAGCTTTCATATTCTTTTTTTTTGCGATAAGATCTGAACTATATTAATAGAAAACTAATGCAAATCACTCCTCAAAAACTATTAGCACCACACCAAAATTTTTAGCACCAAATAGCCTAAAACTTCTTCACTCATATAATTTAGGATATTGTCACAATTTATACTCCTGAAATTTGTATGCCATTAACGATTCTGCATGAAAAAAAAAATTGATGAAAGTATGCCTTTTCATTTAGCAAATTTATGTAGACATCAATCACGCCTAATATTTAAATGTTTCGATATTAAACGGACGTCTACGGCCGTCTATGATCGATTCGAAAAATTAACAGGCTTGCATTATTTCCTCCTCACTACGGTTAGTTAACCAAAGCTCAGACAAAAAAAAAGAAGAAATTAGGCCGCCTAATATCTGCACCAATTACGAAAAACTCGAAAAGTGAGGAGATGGGGGATGGCGGGAGGGAGGGAGGGAATAAAAAAGAGAAAGGTAAAGAAAAGGTGCAAAATGCAACGCTCAATTTGAAGGAAATGATTTTCGAAAAAAAATGACTAAATATATTGAGAGAAATAAGACACACAAATAACTAAGCTCACTAATCTCCAATCGAAATAATGGCAGACAGTAGTTGACGATGCGAAATATTAATAAGAGATATGCATTCTTTTAAAAATTTGTTTTATTGAGAAATATGCGAGAAAAGAAAATATGTCAGAGAGAGAGATGGAAATGGCGGATTGAACGAGAATCGAGAGTGCTCAGATTTGTTCCGCTAGATAATCCGGAAAACGTTTATGTGTTCTTCAATGCATTTCACTTCAAAATGTTCATATAGAAATGGGAAAATGAATCTCGCTCATCTCTAAAGAAATACTGGTGTCCAGTAAAGATCAGACAAAACCGGATCGGACTTCATCATCATCTATAGATACCACAGATGCCATTCCTGAGAATTTCTTCCGAGTATTTTATTATACCCAGTCAAGATGATAAGTTTATCTTTAAAATATGAGTGGACCGGATGACTTTCCACAAATGACCGGAAACAATACGTTATGCGATGCGTTACAGTCGGGAAACTTTACACAACCTGGAAAAATGCGCCGCTATGCAAGAAGCATGGCAATTGCAGGATTTAAGTCGCTAGTTCTTTGCAGCATCTCTGGTCAGCATTCGTTCCCTCTAACAGTTGCTCTGGTAAACCCATAGTAGTACATTTTGATCGTTACTTACTGCATAAAGTCTTTTAAAAATGCAGTGTGCTCATCTCTTGTAATGTGTGACATCGAAACGTTTTTTATTCATAAATTTATACATATTCATGACCTCTGAGACGTACTTTAAGTATGCCGTGTGCTCAGATGAATGAAAACCTTGAAGTTTGAGATGTAAGATATTTATATCGCGTCTTGTACCTTCCTCACTGTCCATTTTCCTCAGTGTACCTTATCACGTTTCTTAGGAACCATCTTTCATGTTCGTATTGAACGATTTCCATCCTAAAGGGTTCCTACTGTAATCCTGGAACTACCCTCCTCTTCCTCGTATTGTTGACATTTAGGCATTGCAGTAAGTTCGATTATTATTTCGATGCAGTTCTGCTTTATGAAGATGTAACTGTCACAGAGCGATCAGAACAACAACAGATGCGGTAGCTGTGTTCGGAAATGCATAATTACTTACTCAGAATTGTTGAGTCAGAGGGAGAAACTGCTCGCCCTCATTTCTTGGAGAAGAAAAAGCTCTTTAGCTTTAACGAGTAAGAAGTATCACTCTAATGCTAACTTATTTCAGCATACTCGGAATCAGCAGTAAAATTTTGTGCGGTCTGACTTATTAAGCATACTTTTGCATAAGATATCGTCACACGTCTAAAATCACTTTCTAATTCTAAGGAGTAAGTAATAGGTGGTGGCAGTGGAGCGGAATCAACCCCATATTTGTGGCATATAACTAGTATCAACAATTGCATTCAATCGTAGGCAGTGGGCAATAATGAGGAGAACCATTACAAGGTTACATCTCTATTAAAGGTACCTTAGGGTACCGGTCAAACATTTTCCGCCACTTACCGTCTATATATGACACATGCCGAGCAACCGGCTTGATGGCTTCTAGGCATTTTTTGAAAGTCATCTGGCTCATCAAGGTTTGAATTTTG
This sequence comes from Ascaris suum, assembly GCA_013433145.1. Taxonomy (NCBI): domain Eukaryota; kingdom Metazoa; phylum Nematoda; class Chromadorea; order Rhabditida; family Ascarididae; genus Ascaris; species Ascaris suum. The sequence goes on along the minus strand of CM024182.1, from coordinate 2,704,193 downwards.
CAAATATATGCGAAGGTCCAATCCGGTTTGAACATTAGCGAATGCCGGAATGTCAGCTGTTTTTCGTCTGAGAACTCTCGTCTCGAGTAATAATTTCTTTTAAAATTTGAGCTTGCCACATGCTCGATGGCTTTTTTTTTCATTATTAAATCTTACACTAATTTCGTTGATGAATTTAATAGCAGCATAAATTCTTAACTCATTTGTAGCATTCCTTTACTATCAACAATGAGTTATTACTTTGAAGAATGGAATAAAATATCACGATTTTCAACGTCTTCAATCTTGACGACTTCAGTTCAATAGCGAATCCATTCACCTTCAGAATTGGCTATTTTATAAAAAATTAAACAACTCTATCAGAAATTAAGCAATGATTTGTTCTGTGAGGAATTTTCCACCGAAACCGACCGCATATGACGGTTGAGTCTTTTTTTAACTTTCAAATGCCACAAATATTTCACATTTATCAACAAAAAGTCAAATGAAGACAACAACAAAGATGAAAAACACTGAATTTGCAATCCTAATTTAATTGATTCTCATAATGAGAAATGATGTGCAAATTTATTGATTTACTTGTAGAGTTATGAAAACTTTTTAGTGGACACTTCCATTGTACTTATGTTAGGCATTTTTATTTGAGATTGAATACGCTTATGCTATTTTTAAAGGATTATGCACTCGAATAAAAAAGAAAGTTGTTGAAGAAGAAGGACCATGTACTGGACTAAGGACATTAATATTGAGGAAAAAAGATCAAATATCCGATTTAAGACAGTAGATGGTCAGAGAAATAGGATTATGTGCCCGATTAATTACACAAACGCAGAGGAAGACGGTGATTCAATTTTTATAGACGATTGTAGCATGATCACTTTGATATTTAAACTCCCTTCTATGATAAAATAAAGAAATTCTGAAGTGGTGAAGATGGATTTGTGACGTCTAGAGGTTCAACACTGAGGAAATCAAAAACGCTTATGGCCATCTCAGGTTGTTCGAATAATTCGATTGATTCTCGATCATTTGATGGAGGTTCACAAATTTGTGGATTATAATAAAAGAATGCGAATGAATATTCCACATTTCCTTTCTCGACAGTCATATCAACGTAACCCTCATTTGCATCTGAAAATAAATTTGAAAATGATCGCAACGATTAAGAAGATTTTTCGCTGATTCTGAATCATAATATCAATTACAATGCTATCTCTATTGAAATCCTAGTATTATGTATTCTCTAAAGCGATTATCTCATCTCAAAAGATTTACTAGCCGATGACAATAGCATAAAAAATTTCACATTTATAAAAGCATGACAATTTTCGATTAGCGCTAGAAGTAGTGAGATGATTGGAGAGAAGAAAAATGCATTTTCTTCCCAGAAATATTTTGAGGTTTATTTAAGAGAAGCGACACGGTGAACCATCCCGATCCAAGTGTTCAATGAATGTCATCGAATGTAGAATGTTGAGCTTTTGCTAAGTGACTTTAAATTTTATGTTCATTTTGTTGAATTTGATACTTTTAACGTGTCGTTCAACTGCAAAACTAACCACATCACTATAACTGTTCTTTCTTTCTTTGATCAAATAACAACCGAAATTGGAAGAAAGATAAGGCAGAAAGTAAAATTTATACATCAATCACATTTCAAAATCGCAATTGTGCCTATTCTAACAGAATCATATCTTCATTTGAGGATTCTTTATCTTGAGCGTTTCTGATAGCTCATTTAAATTCCACAGAAAGTAATAATTCTGATGTGTTCGGTATGATAAGATTTAGTTTTCTATGCTGAATTAAACACACATATCCTTTGAACTCACCAATGCTGAAATCAGTTTTTGCCTGTTTCTCAGCCATTTCTTTCAACGCTATTTCCATACCACTCATCAAAAAATTGCGTACTTCATAATCCTTTAGATGCATCGATGCCGAGCAGAATGATATCTGAAGAATTGAAATTGAATAAAAGTCTCATCACCGAAATCTTATTTTGAGAAAAAAATCATTGAAGATGAAATGCAGAATATTTTCTTCAATATTATCTTCGAAAAATCACTTATTTGAAATCTTCATTGTCATGAAAGAGCAAATATTGCTGAGCAAACATTACTAGAAGTTATTACTGACCATGCTTGACATTACAATTTAGATTATAAGTATTTCATATTTTTAGGGACAGATTGAGAAAGATCTGGATTTGCGGAGGAAATTGTTAAACACCCAAAACCGCTCGTCACATTTTCTACGGTTCTGCTTTCATATATAAAAAATGACGAAGAGTTAAAAAATCGGAGAAAGCATTGGAAAATAAAACTGAACCACATTCAACTTTCCAGTGATCTTATTGAACTTCTTATGTGCTCTTATCTATGCCTTCTCAAAAATTAATAAATTTATTTACGTGGAATATTGCGTTAGTGTGAAAAAAAGGCTGCAAACCTGAACAAATGTTTCAAATGTCGCATCGAACAATTTATCGATGCAATATCGTAAATCTTGAATGGGACACGGAAACCACAATTCTCGAAATGATTCACGCATAATATCGACATGCAATGATAGAGACTTCAAACGTGGGATCAAATTGCGTGGCGCACGTGACAGGAAGTTTCCCAAATATCCACCTTGATGATAGGGTGATGTCTCTGGAAAATATTTTATTTATCAACTGATCCAGTGAATTCATTCGTAGTCTTATCACTGCATCAATTTCAATTGATCAATTGCTTATCAGTCTTTATCACAATTAAACAGACAAAACTTTATCTTACTATGTTTGAGAAAAATAATTCAGCCTAACAAATCATTGCTATAAACGCATCGATAATTTAAATAGATATTTTTATTGATTTAATGCACCTTAGAGAATTTCTTAATTTTATAAGAAATTTTAGCTTTATTATTATTTCAGCCCCATTTATTATAACAAATTTACTGTTCACGAAAAAAAAACTGCAGAAAAAAACAGATTTTCTTTTTATATTTCGTTAAAAGCAAAGAAAATAGAGAAAAAGAAATATTGACTCATTTTTTTCATGGGGAAAATGATGAAAAAAAAAGCTTAGAAAATTATCGTATTTCACTTATTGTGCATCATTTTTCTTCTCTTGTATTCGTTTTTTATCAATAAACTTTCTAATGTTATAATCCTCAGTGTACCGGCTTTCAGAGACTGACGTTTTTTTTCGCCTTTTTTTAAAATTTTGGAACGTTGCCAGAGAAACGTAAATTCCATCTTCTAGCGTTTTACGAGTTCAAGTTGGGCTAGAGACTTGCAACAGAGATAATATTTTCTTCAATTTCGCTGCTAATGCTTACATCATAATTCCTTTTAAAAAAAGAGCGTTCAGTTTTTTTAGTTATAGCGAATTATCCTGGCCCCTCATAACAACTATAATTCCATCCTTCAAAAATTGTCCTCTAAATTCTTTGCTTCGTTGAATTTTCACTGCTTCTTGGCATAGGTAGAAAATTACTGTTACATTCCTAACTCTCCTTATGAGAAGACTTATCATTGATGTAATTAAAAGATGCTATCGGTGCTTTCTTCGTTTTCATTCTTCACTGCACTACGTCTGCTAATAATGAAAAATTTTATAGAATTTTATTGCATTTGCATTAGATTTTCTTTATGCAAATTTTTCTGCCATAAAAATAGATTTTTGACAATGAATTTCCATGTAATTTTTCTATATACTGTTTCTGGCATTATAAGAAGGCCACTTTTCTCAACCATTATTTTACTCATTTACGCAGTACTTGACATGGTGGTAGAAATTGAACGAATTTGGCTAAATATCTCCTCCATCATTATAGAAATCGCACTAGGCGTCAAAATAATAGCAATTATATGGTAATATGGATAGTTTCAGCACTAAGCTTAACAAATCTTTTCGTATTAAGTCGCATGTCATATAGAATTTCAGCTTAATATTAAATTTAAGATATTAGATATGCATTAGTGTAATCAAGAAGAAAAATTAAAATGAATTATCGCTAGACATTCGTCGTTGAAGAACAAAACAACTCTTCGAGAATGCTTTCAAAAAAAAATCGAATAGTGTAACGATCGAACAAATCGTTTATTTAAAACCTAATAATTTATTTATCATAGTTTTCATATATTCTAGATGAATTTAAGCTGCTAAATTTTTCATATTCGAATCACCCCTCTACATTTTGTTTTCTCTCCACTAATCGGCGCATTGAATCTAACACTTTTGGTCTTCTACTTCCCAACGTATCTTTTCCTTCGTATTCTTAATCAATCACAACGCGTTGGCTCTTAAACGATCATATCATGCATATTACCCTGATGAAAATCTGGGCATAGCCCATATGCCTTAGTAGTTACTTATTGCCAAAGCATGAATGTGTCCAGAATAAATCTTTCTAGTAGTTAGTCATCACAACTTTGCTATCTCTTGTTCAGTTTTGTACTCATTGTATACATAGAAACACATTCGACACTTTTCCTCAAATTTAAAGCATATCCTATATTATGCCACTATAATAGGTAGATGACATTTGTAAGAGCGCGAGTGGCCAAAATCATTCAAAGAATAAATTTGAGCTCAGCATTTCTGATCCTATTCTTGGCGATTGCAATGCAATCGTTAATAGAAATTCAAAAACTCACGTAATAAAAACTTTGAATTTAAACGATACTAAAGGAGAAGTAAAGAAATACCTCTCAATAATCGATGTTGCTTCTCCTCGAAATGTCCTTGTAAATCGCCCATTTCTTTTACTACGATCACTACTTGAGTGATCTGATCGCATTCTGAAGTCACAATGCTATTGATCGTATCAATACGTTTTTACGCACTGACTATTTCGCTAATAACATAAACGAGCATCAAAAAATGCTAATATAATTAAAGAAAGAGTTTCATTAACGTTATCCAACCTGTGAAAATCCTTTACTGTGCTGGTTTTTTTTTTGTTTGTTTGTTTTCTGGGAAATTTCCTACACTTCTGTAATGAAAAGCAATTTTTATTAATGTAGAATTTTACTTATTTATTTATGGGTTCGATTTATTTATTTCCTCATCTGCAAAGTTGGATTAGTTTTTTGTTTATTTTAATGACGAGACTTCACGAATGTAATATTTAAAAACTCAGGAAGAAAATGATGCATTTCAGTTAAAAAATCCACTCGAATGACAATTACAGTGAAACTATTTTTCTGAGAAAAGAATATACAATTAACTTACTTGTTAAAATGTCAAAGAGATTTTCTTCGTTGAACGAACGTTTAGGCAATCGACCAGAGCAACATTGCAAATAGCAATCGGATGCATCGTCACTGATCTACAAGCATTTCCACTCGAATATTTAATCCAACAGGAAAAGGTCAGGTTAACTTTTTTGATTTTTGTCGCACCTGTATTCACTTCCTTTTTCAGTAAATTAAGCGCATACTTTCATTAGAAAATTATTCCTAATAATTTTCTGAAGGAAATAAATTCGATATGAGTATTGTTGTTTTATAGTTTGACGAGAAAAATTTTAATGCAATATAAATGAAAATAGATAGGCATTTGGTTTTTTCTTGAAATAATTGCTTAGCATCGAATGAATTTCTAAACAGTGTACCGTATCCTCATGAATATAACCACAATGGGTTAAACTTTTATTTAAAAAAAAGGAGGAATAATCTAATGAAATGGATTATTGCAAGATATTGGTTTTTTTTTTGCAAACATAGAATATGATATCCTATGAGAATAATCACAACTACAATTAAACAGGAAGATTCGAACTTCATGTCATTGCTAGATGCCATAGTGAAAGATTATATGCTGCATAACGCCTATGAGTTATTGATCGAGAGTAAATGCTGTTTTTTTTTCGCTAATTACTGCTGTATTGAAACTTTCGATTGAATCAATGCTTTCTGACATATGCGCCATATTTCGCAATATGCAAATTTGAGAGTTTAGAAAGTCTAAAACATATTGAATCCGTAATGAATGAGAATTTTTACCTGAATTTTATCATATCCATGCCACCTTCTTTCAAGTACACTCTCGACATATTGTGAGCTTTGCTGAAAGTTCATAACTTTGTGGTGAGAAAAGGAGATGGAAGAAAACAATGAGGAAAAAGCAGCACATAAGTGACAATAAGAACATTTATCATTATTAAAAATACAAAAAAATTGGAATAATGTTGTTCCTGTATGAAAGGTTTGATTTTCATCAAAGTCTTCAAGACTTTCTGGTTAAAATTTCATTGACGATTTCCTATGCAGAGGCATTTTTGCAACTGCATAAAATTTTCGAAGGATGAGAGCAGATAGTGGTCAGAATGAATGAAAATACAATGATAATCAAGGGAACGAGTCGGGCAACGCATATCATAGCTACCAGCTACCCTCACCTCACCCCCCCCCCCCCCCCCCCATCCACAAGCTCCCCCTGGCTCCCACTGAGGTACCTTTTTAGACACGTTCTCAAGGAAAGGTGACAGTCCCGTTCGTTTCGTTTCATCACATTTAAATGCTTCAACTATGAACAAATTAATGCAACATTTTTTTTGAGGAATATCGATTGATCTAAGTGGTTGCATTACGTGTGCAACATTCAATCGCTACAGTAATCCAAACTATCACAGATCGACGTCAACGGAAATTGTCGCTCGTATAGCACTCGAAACGTCGGTGAAGTTGCCACAACATTTCTTTCATTAACGAAAATCAAAGCGCTTCTCAATAATGCATTATGCTTGCAAAAATCGTTTCAACATATTTCCAATGATATTTATTCAAAATCTTTATAAATGAGGCTCATTATTTTCATTTTTTAAAGGCAACATCGCAATTTCATTGAAATATTTTTGTTAATCGTTTTTGAAAATTATTTCCAATTCTCTATTTTATAGAAGAATTTGAAAATTTATTCAAAAAAAGTCTGCTTATTTTTTAAAAAAATCTCAAAAAATTCTCTACGAGCGAGTGCGAAAACCATAGCAATACTTTAATAGTTTATTAATATTTCGTTATATTGAAAATAACCTCTAATATTTTTCAAAATATTTTAAATATACCTGAAAATTGCTGCTATCTTCAAATGCGAGATAATCGTCGAACCTTTGAATAATTTCCGGTGGAACACATTCATATAATACACAATTTGATGTTTGTGGTTGATCTTCTGATGTTTCCATAGTTGCCTGGAGATAATTTTTAAAGCAATTAGTGAAATAATTCAATAAATCGTAGTGCTTCGATAAGAACGCCTCTTATGTATAGAACACAGCTATGCACTAGAAAAATCTCTACATGAATTTAGTAAAAAATGAATATCAATTAAAAAAAACGCCCACCTGGGATAGGAAAGAAATCATTTTTAAAAAGGTTCGGTCTTACTTATTTCTCTTCGGAGAAAGCCGACGAGAAATAAATAAGATCGAGCCTTCTTCTAAAGATTTCCCCTTAGAAATCTCCTAAGAATGAAAGATCATGATCGTCCGTCCAGAAAAATGAATGCGGCAGTTAAGCTCACGAAGGTGCGCAAATAAAGCTATTAAAAGGAAATTCTTCCATTTAAGCAAGAAGCTGTGAATTTTCATCGATTACAAAAACGTTTCGAACAATTTAACACCAAAATCGCGCCAATTGTAAGGAGAATCAGTTTCAATGAGAAAGAAAAATTGCTAAATTGGAGAGAGGGTAGTCTTTTCTTTTCATTCGATGACAACGTATGAAATAGGATGAAAGAAATGGAAGCGAGATTCTTGAGAACAAAGGGATTCGAGCAAATGAGGATCGGGGTGGAAATCTCTGAGATTTGCTGCTCATCTCAATGCGCTAGCTGAAATTGGAGATTCAAGTTGCAGTGATCCCTTAACGTTGCTGGAGAGGAAAGATCTAGTGTATCACTGATAAAACATATCAAAAAGTGACAAGCAATTGACAGGTTTGTGTTTGAATATGATTCGTTGGTGGACGGGAGGCAATTTGTCGACTCATTGGAGTAATTGATTGACATAGGTGTTTGCAAAGCGAATGCTCTTCGATGCAAAGTGCTCGCTGCGCTCAACACTCATTTATCGTCGGCTCAAAATAAAACAGGTGTCCACGCCCGACGTATGTTGAACAACTGGCGTGCGCCCGCCTCTACCGGCTTACGGTATCTCAAATTTCTCAAAGGGAAGATTAGAGGAACATATCAAACGGAAAGATTCTGCCCGATACAGGTGCACAATGAATTGTTATCGATGCTGCTCGCACCCTTCACGCTTTCGAGAATTAGTGGATGTCGGAAACTCAGTGAATGTCAGCAAGTAAACCTTTAGGAAATAGAGGGAAAGAATGTGATATGCTGATGATGATGGAATTCCAGTGCTTTATAACAGCGGAAATTGCAATAAGATTATGGATTTCTAAAGATCCACAATAAAAATCTATAAAGAGTGAAGCGAAATGACGTTAGAATGGATCACTTTGCAGTACAGTATACCATTCGAACAGAAGACTTAAATATTGTTATTTTGTGGCTGATCACCTTCTAGAGAATATGCACTGGAAAGATTCCTCATTTTTCGACCACTTGAAAAAGGATGTGGCTCAAGCACAAAGAGAAAATCAAATTTAGTTTGCTCTGTTTTCAAATGTCGTTAAAAGTTTCTACCTGTTGTTTTAAAGAGTAATAAGGTCCATTATTATTGATAAAGAACAGTTGTTTCAAAATTCAATAGTATAATTTTAAATTATGAATCTCTGCGAGCGCTAATACTACTCTATAGGGGATTTTTTCAATATGAGCATTCTCAAAATTCAAATTGCTGAGCTATTAGTGGGAGAGAAAATCATAAATCACCGTTAGCAAAATACGATGTACTTAACCTCGTTGAAATATCAAATAAAGATGGATGACAAAAATCAACTCCATATTGTAACTCAAACACATACAGAAACGATACGAAAAGTTTCGAGCTTAGCGATAAGCTACAGTTGAATGATAGTATGTAAAAAGTACAATAAGCGATGGAGTAGGGTACTCGAGAAAAAAAGTTGAACATCATAGCAGTCAATAAAATTGCATCAGTTCGGAGAAAGCAGTAAACTCTATATTTTGTAGAAAGAGTTAAACACAAATATTTCCTCGACGTTCGATTCCTATCTGAGAGATCTGCTATAGAATTTGGTACAGAGCAATACACCACAACTGAGCAACACTAGCTTAAAATATGCGCATAAAGTATGCTTTAAATCAAGTTCTAAGGCTTCTAAGAGTGGCGACTGTAAACCTTAGTAGCGCTAACAACCAATGATTGTTTTTTCTTTTTGCAAATCCACTCAAACCTTCAATGTGTACGCAATCATGCGGTAATAATCTATCACGTTATTATCAATGAATTTGCCAAATAAAGCGAAAAATTTATGAGGGCGGAAAGAAGGGCTCATGATCAATGAGAAACAATAGTATGATGCTGATTGGCTAAGCCAGCTAGTTAAATATAAAACACTCCATGCGAATCATAGAAAGATGCCATGAGAATCAAAGCTAGTTATAAATAATACCAGCACATAGTACCAACTGTAAAACATAGAAGTTATGGGTTCTCACAAAGCCATAATGGTGACCAGAAGGAACGGTACCATCGTTACATTCATTACTCTGGAGAATCAGAAAGAGCAAACAACGTGAATCGAAAACGCTGGCTGAAAACATGACGTCAACTGAGCTTGTAAATTTATAGGTTAGCTCCTTCGGAGTGCTAGAAGAGTTCTCAGAGCATTAAAAAGTGGTCGGATGAATGCATCAAGGGAAAATGTGGCCGAACTTGGAGGACCGTAATCATTGCAAAAAAAAAGAATGAGGAATTACAGTGGAGGATAGTCATTACACGAGTGAATACTGAAGAAGAATAATCTTTTATGGGGTGCAGAATATATTAACCAAATGCTTTACCGTACTTTAAAAAAACCCTCCGAACCCTTAACTATAAAAGATTTTCATTTCAGTATCGAACTGAAAAAGAAGCTCTTCTTTTCTTTTGCGGATGTTTTTTAGAATTCAAGGAAGAGATAATGGAATTAAACGGAAAATATTATAAATAATTGGAAATAAGACATTTTAGAAAAATATATTAATGAAAAAAAACAGCATATAAGAAGAGAAATTTAGCATTGAAAAATTATCAGCATTTTAATAAAGGTGAGATTAAGATTTGAGATGATAAATAATCAAATAATCAAATTGCAAAGATGCTTATGACTGCAACCGCTAATACTAACAATCTTTTCTTGGCTATATGGAATGTGAGCTTCTTATGGCTGTATGAAATAGAAAATCAATAAGAAGTGATCAGCGACGAGTTTATTCACGTATCGTCTCTCATGAAAGCCAAAGTAGATCAGCAATTGATGTTGCGTTGATAACATAAAGTGGTATTGAGTGTTTTCTTAGGGATTAACTAACACTTAACCACAACTCTAAACCACATTGTAAAAAGCACTTAAATAGCGAATATTCCATTTGTGTTAGACTGTCCTTATATTGCATCCACTCCAATTATTGCTTAGAATTTCTTGCTTATGCTTTCTTGCTAAAAAATAATGGAAATTTTTTATTGAAAATTGCTTCAATTTTACTCGATATTTCAGCGGATTTTATTCAAATACCCTTGAGCTTAATAAGAAGAAATTATGCTATCTATATATATATATATATATATGTATATATATAATCAAATGTATTAGCTGAGATAAAAATGCATAGAGAATTATAAACTTCAGCAAAGTTCATATGAATTTCTGATTTTATTGCAAGTGATTGACTCATGCTAACATGCTGAGCATATTGAAAGTATAAAATATGACGATTTCATTTCCAAAAGGAAATTTTTGCAAGTTTCTCAACATTAAATTAAATCGTATAAGAAACTATGGCTCAATGGATTTACCTCATTGAAGTTACCTAAGTCAGGCTGTTGTGTTAAAAATTTCTCAGAAAATTTTCCACTCTGAATAAAAAAAAATTTTCTATCGACAGCGAAGATATTTCTTTGCTTAAAAATTTCGATATTGATATGATTAAGCGGAAAAATTCATGAAAAAGAGCTGCAATAATTCGTAATATTGTAATGAATTTGAAATAAATTGAAAACCATAAAAATTTTTCATTTCAAACAATTGAAGATATAATTGAAAACATTTCTGTTATGTGATAAATATACAACTGAGAATATCTCAAAAAAAAATCGTTTTTGAATAATTCAAAAAACATTCCTTAAAATCATATAAGAGAGCAATACTCATATTAAATTCTTTCAAAACGTGACGTCGGAAATCAGCGCATTCTCCTCCAAAATTATTTGCGAGGAGAGGAAGAACTCAAAAAGTGGCAAATATCAAATTGAAATGCTTGTAAAGAGCAACTAGAGAAGCGTTATAGTATGCGCTTCTATCTTGCATTTGCATATGACCAAATCATTGCCTAAATAATCGAAAATATTGAGAAAAAATGCACTAGTATCTATGTCCAACCAATTTCTGCATCGATTTTCAGAAAATTTGCCACTTAAACTCGATCAATTTTTTTGCAACAAACAATTGATTTGCATTTTTTATGAATCTTTAATTTTTGTTTACTTAATAATAAAAATCAGAAAAGACTGGAAATATGAGTTGACTAAGGTGGCTGATTAAACCTAAGTAGGCGAAAAAGCCTAGATATTAAGCTTTTGCCATTTTGTGGGATGAAACCATTAGATACGCAAACATTCGCCCACACATATGTGCAAACGTGATGTTGTAGAAAATCGCTTGTGTAAAAAACTTAAAACCTCGCATGCTTTAAAACCTCATATATAAAAACAACTTTTCGCTAGTATATAACGTTAGAATGCGTCATTGCTGAGCGAAGGTGATGAAGAACGGTAAACTGAGATGTGCTCTTCATTTGCAAAACCAAGTGCGTTGTTGATTGCTGCCATTCGGGAACTACTCTTAAGTGGCTGTCGACTGTGATGCCCCACTGGAATGCACGATGAATTGTTTACCAACGAAACTACTATGACTCAGTGAAGTTATCGAAGTCCACCGTAATCGTTTCTTATGAAAATCACTAAACGTTCCTCTTATTTGCATCACTTATATAAAATATTATTGCATGAAATTATTGAAAACATATACGATAATTTTCCGTTTGATAATATGTCTCTGATGAATTTGTACTATTCACAACTTTTTCGTTTCTGATCCGATGCGCAGAAAAATATCAAATTGCAACGCACAGAGATTAGATTAGACGAATAATAGAAGAGGCTGAGACAAGAATAAATATTTTCCTTCAGGGTAGTAAAACCTTCAGCTATCAAACGAGATAACTTCGAGTGGACGACCACTTCAATTTCGCTGATGTTATCCGGTATTCGGTTAGGTTTCGCACTTAATTTTTCGATTTCTTGCTCTATCTATGCAACAACAGCATAATTGATCGCATCAGAGCGCATTGCCTTTTAGTCCAGTTAAGATGTTTGTGATGTAAATAAAGCTTTTACTAATTAACACATAAATTCCAAGAATGAGCAATCAATAAATGACTGGAATATTACAAAATGGAGTTATTTATGGATCTATATCTAGAGCAGACATTCATTTCTATCTCTTCCTTACTATAAACATATTACAACGAAATTTGCAAAATCGAACACAGTGTTTTTTTTTTGTTGCTGAACAAGATATCAGATAAAACGATATTAAAAAAGAATTCATGTTGCATTATACATTTATTTTTCATTCCTTACATTTATTTTTTTTTTCGCTCATTCCTTGGTAATAGCCTATTTCTATTCTGTTGATATTCTATTGCAAAATATCACAGAAACAATACGCTCATCATATAATAAATACATCACTACTGGTAGAAATTAAGAAACAATCATTTTAGATCGTTTGCAAAATTGTTGGATTTTCTATTGGGAATGAATTTTTGTGTCACTTTGCACTGAAATGAGATGCGAAAATCATTTTTGACAAAGAGGAGACTTTTAGTGATTTGTGGAGCTAGATTAGCGGAGGAAAGAAAATGCCCTTAAAAAAATCATCGATAACGCCTAAACTGTAAAAAAAAACGACGAAATGTAAGAGATCAAGGATCTGGTCCAGAGTTCACCGATTTTCATTAGTCCATACATTATAGCGAATAGAGTACTGTCGAAAGGAACAAGTACAAAACAGTACACTTTCTTTCTAGCTTCATCTCTTAAGTTTGCATCAATGCGGCAAATGATTGAACAATTCGCAAAATTGTTATTCACCTATGCAATTCATTCATTCATTCATTTTTCTCCAATAAAACACTACAACGACGCGGAAATTTCGTTCAATCTTTCATGCTTCACGCAGTTGTCAAAGATTCTTCTGAAATGAAAAATTACAGTTTATGTTTAATTTATATTGACCAATTTGACGATCCAATTATTTCTGTGCGCTTATTGCACATCCTCATTAGCAAAGCGCATTATGACAGCTAAATGTATTTGCGTTTATAGTATGTGCGTTCGTGTGTGTGTGTATGTGTATGTGTATGTATGTGTATGTGTATGTGTGTATGTGTCCTTGTGCGTATATTGTTGAACTATCAAAGTTTTTTAAAGCATTTTAAATCTTCTTCATGTGCATGTTTGTTAAACTCATGCGTATGTTTGTTTCATATCTAGCTTCAACCGCTAATCACTGATGCCTCAATCAAAATTTCAATGGCTATAATCAATATTAGATCACATTCAATAAAATGCCCGAACATAAAGTATCAGATGAGTAGACGAGTACTAAAGACTTAAAGATGCTTAAAAGATCTGCCTAAAATTTCTCTACTCTCCGAATTTTCGCTTCAAGATGGTTAACTTGCAAAAAAGCAAAAATAAATTTTCACAGAAGAAATGTACTGCCGATGGTAGGAGTTACAACATGATTACAATATTGTGCGCATTTCATTACTTGTTTGTAGTTGTTGTGATTGATCGGTCTTATGAGATAAATGCTAAAAATCTCAAAATGTGCCAGTTGTCATGTCATCTTCTCCGGCATATTTCTATGTTGGGCAATATCTGAGCCAAAAAAAAATGCCTAGCCTCTATACAACTAAATGGGAAGTTTGAGTGCAATCATATAAACTCGCATAGTTTTTACAACCGCGGAAATTCGCTTGTGAGGACGTCAGCTGAATGTCCAACTTTGAAGTAAGCAAGTACTCGTAAATTTATTAGCGCAGTGAATTCTGCAACATTAAACACAACAAAAATTAATTTCACTTCACAATGCCCTCAACCCCCTTCTTCCTCCCTCTCTAAAAATCTTCTCTGTGGTGCTTATCAAACGCACTGATGTAATGTAAATACGTTCGTTGCGTCTGACCAGAAATGCACAAGTAGATCGATGGAATGAAATGTTAGCGCAAAGAGTATTCCAGAAAAATATAGTAAACAATGGTGAAGGGCAACCAACTGCGGGCATAAAATATGTCTAAACATAGTTATCAATGGTGATAATAACTAAAATTAAAGTCATAGCGCAGCTGAACACATAATAAGAAAGCAAAAAAAAAAGCAGTTGAAATTTTGAATTAGCACAGCAGCTAGTTTGATCATAACCTCAGTGAATGAATAGCCGGTATTCTATAAAAATCGACAATAAATTTTAAAAAATAGCATAGAAGATTAATTGTCTAAAAAAAGGTTTCCTAATAGGAACCTTTCTAGACGACTAATTGTAGACCTCTATAGTATTGTGAGCGATTCAACCAAAATTTTAGCAAGGAATAAGTTCTAATAGAGGGAAATTTCTATCGAAACGATATGTGAAAACTCCCTAGTATAAAAGGTAGTTAGCATAGGTGGATGGCCACGTCACTATGCGATCTAGCAAATAGAGAAAATGGGCGAACAGCACAAACGGCCGACAAATGCTGCATGTAAGGGCTAATGCGAATTAGCTGCTTAGTTGGAATGTGTGTATTCACCGTTATGCTTAACGATGATAAACGACAAATGTCGGCTGTTGTTGGCAGATTTTACATATTTCCGACAACACTCAGACATATATAAGACGACGATTTAAACTCTTTTAAATCTTTGATTTTGATAAACGGACATTTTCGATGGGGTCGAGTCTAATTCAATTCACAATCATTTCTTGCGACCGACATAGTTGCCTAAAATTTCTGCAAATTGCTTGTATTTTGCTCAAGAAATAGCTGCGCTAAGAAGCTATGAACATGAATAGGTTAAATAGATTGCATTGAAAGAGAGGGGAAAAGTAAGATAACAAAACTGCGAGCATATTTCTTCAATCGCAGGATGGGCATGGCTTGGAAAATATATCCTATCTCTTTGTTTATGCGAGAGTGAACTTTATTTATTGTTCTGTCAGGGTATGTATCGGTGAGTTAGATTAGAGGAAGTAACGCTCCCGATATAAAAACTTTATGATACCAATCTTGAAACACCTTTGAGGTTTCAATCGCTTACTAGCTCGTCACTTATGCGAGATGAAGGGCATATTTGTTGAAGCGTTTTGCTTAGCACCTCAAATACTCTTAAATTGTACAAGAGAGTTTCAAATAACGCTCAAAAATTTCAAATTAGTGCATTGAATTTTCAAGTGAAACATTATACCTCATCATTGCTTGTAAAGAAAAAGCGGCAACAATGCTCTTTATTTTCGTGGCCAAAATATATTGCACAACTTCGCGTGATTTGAGTGTTATATCGGTATTTCATTACTATTTATGTTATGTTTTTTTTTAATTTTATTAGAGGTGATAGAAGTAAAATTGTTTTTTTTTGCACTTTTTGTTTGTGCACAATGCACGATTGAGAATGAGTCAATAGAAAATTTAGGTTTGACGTTATTAAGGGTCCTCACATTAAGGGCACCATTAAAATGGCGATCCTAGTCTTTTGTGTCAGTGGCTATTTATTGCTATCAGCTTAGGTTTTGAAAAATTATTCAGTTTTTTATGTCAGACATGGTAAAGTGTTCTTATTCGAAAATAAAACGTCTTTTTTTTAAATTTTCAAATAGACATTTAAAGAGATGAAAAAAAAAAGGATAGCGTAAATAAGCACAGCGACTATGCGGTTAGGTGGTGTGGGCGAACGTGATAGAATCAGTGAAATTGCTCATCAGGTGGCCTGTAAAATTGACGAAGCATTCGCGAATGCACTTTTCGCATAATAAAATTGATAGATGAAAATTTCCAACAAAAAAAAAATTTTTTTTTTTCCGCCGCACTATGAAAAAAAAAAAAGCCGTCAAATCGTTAGCACAATGTTGATGCTATTAAGGCATGTGAAGATTCATATTTTATGACGATAAATACTATTAACGGTTGGATATTTACAGTGCTAAAAGAGCCAAAGAGACGACAAAAACCATAAACGGTGATCAGAATAAAAGGTGCTCATAATATAAGAAAATACAGGTGAAGCAAGACGAGTAACATTAAGTTAGAAAGCTGCTAATGTTAGCTGATATCACTAGATATGGTTCATTAAATTACACTTACTGGAAAATTAACTCACTATAATAGGAATATCCTTTCAAAGAAACCTTGTGCACTTATAGGAAATACGTAACGCCAGCATAGTCCTCCAGTTTGGTTTAAAGCTCGGATCACAGTAAAAATTGCGAAAAACGTCATCGATCTCTATTATGTCACAGCAATTCTCTACCAATAGAAAGTATTGACTGGAATGTTACAGCACGAGCCGAATAGTGCCAAATATCAGCAAAAATAGGATGGTAACGAAGATAATCCTTTGCTTGTAACACTTTTCGAAAAAAAAAGTGAGCGGTTGTCATTGTTGGAGTTCATGAATTGAGAGGTTCTAATGCTTCAATATTTGGTAGTTTCTATGAGTTTTTTGTAAGCCTTTCAAGATGCGCATTACGGTAGAGTTATATTTCTATGCAATCATGCCTTGAAGTATCAGCTCAAAAGTTATTCTCTAAAGTTGTGATAGTGAAGCAAAAAATGTGTGGGGCTAAATTGCGAATAAAAATTTTTATCTCGTCACCGCTTCCATGCCGTTAGCGTTCGACTTTGAACCCGGTCAAACCGAATTTTGCCAAGGTGATTTTGTATAGCCGATGAATTCGTAGGAAAGCGCGTTACTACACATTTGCTTGTTGTTTTTGAACGTTACGCCATATTTTGGCTGAAATTGTTGAAATTTAAAATGCACAAATCATTCCCCCGATGCACTTTTGAGTTCAATTTTATTGTATTTAGAGGGCTATCAAAAGGAGTCGAAAGTAATAAAAGTCGAATTTCACCATTGCCAGAATATATCAAATTTGCATCCATAATTATATGATAAAAAATTTGCATCAGTATATGCACTCAACGATTGATATCCTTTCACGGAGAAATACACATGAAACATTCATAATGAAAAATCTTTGCATGGATTCCAACAGGAAATGTAATCTAACGAAACCGAACTATTGATCCGTTCAGCTTCAGGATCAACCACTTAAGAAAAGAATTCCACAAAATTGATGCATCCTGAAGACGAACAACGAAGAGAAAAATATTTTGTAATAGCGAGCAGATTTATGGGATGCGATAGCGGCCAAAGTTAGTCGTCCGTTTGCCGCGTGCCGCGTCGCACCCACAAACGTCAGGTAACCAAGCAACGATCGGGTGAGATTTGCGGGGACATATAGATGAATGCATGACAAAGCTGACAGATCTTATAATTGCGAATAAAATGAAATTCAGGTCATTTGGAAAGAGTAATTCTAGTCGTTTTGCTTAACTCAAGTAGAGTGGAGTTGTCTGTTGAAGTGAAAACGTTATTTTCAGCCGCATATGCAAATTAATCGACAAAAAGTGTTTAGACTGTCGGATGTTGCCGCCCACATGGATCTTCTAAGTCCCTAGAGTGTGCATCTTTATGAAACTTTCGACTATTAAGGAGAAGTAAATAAAGTCTCCTTAAATATAGCAGAAGATACGAGTAAAATTTCACTTAGATGCATAGAAACGGATTCTGAGATAAACATCATCATTTTTATGGAGACAAGAAATTATCATACACGGTTTGTGTAGTGACAACAAAAGCGAGATTACACGATTCATGCACAGTGCGCAGGTCTCATAGTTATTTTTCACTTCTGATAGAAAGCGCAACATCAAAATGTCTCACTGCTAAGCTAGCAGAGCAGTGAATTCTCGCCGAAAGTGCAGAACAACGAGATGGAAGATTTGCAACGATCAGTATGGGATGGCTATTGGCACGGTAAAAATGCTCGCTTGAGATCCTAACATAGTAGGAATACAATGAGCCAAGGATATGATGATAATTTCCAATAATTTTTCAATCCAATAAGCTTTTCATAGTACGATTAATTTGTACATTCATAACTTATTTAAAAAATAAAAGATTACTACAAATGTAAGCAACGCTTTCTATTTTATGCTTCTAAACTTGCCT
Source organism: Ascaris suum (assembly GCA_013433145.1). Taxonomy (NCBI): domain Eukaryota; kingdom Metazoa; phylum Nematoda; class Chromadorea; order Rhabditida; family Ascarididae; genus Ascaris; species Ascaris suum. Next base: position 2,685,725 of record CM024182.1, on the reverse strand, counting down.
ACTTCATATAATTTTCTCATCATCTATGATAGCAATTGATAAGGATGAAATATAACAGTGCAAAAGTTGTGTTTCTTTTTGACTATTTGAGCATATTGATCCTCATAGCACATCACATAAACACAAACACGTTACGAATAACAACGACTACATTTAGCGATCGGGTGCTATAGACTTCAGATCGGATCGAGAAAACAATAAAATCGACGAAAATGAAAGCACATAAAAATGAATGAGCACAACAAAATGTGCACGATTTCCTGAATCGTCTAATTATGTCTATGCTAAGGACTGCATTTTCAATTGCCAATTGGCCACTTCTTTAAACCATCGAAACAGTATGAAATATTCATCGTTTCTTTATTGAATGTTACAGACGTCTACGTGAAAAAAATAAACGCCGCACATTTTTTGTAAGTGAAATAAGGTGAATCGTCATCGATGGTGAACTACTTACTGATATGCTATATGAGATGATCTAGCTGTTGAGATCACCGTTCTTCAAAGAAAAGATAATGAGATAGTATTAAAATACCTGCAAGGTAAACGAAACCAATTTGCAACTTCATACCTGTAATTTGGGACTAAACATCCAGTTCGGAATCAGCCAGTATGGAAAGAAAGAGAAATAGCTCAATTAGCTCATTTATACATGCATAGAGAATTTATTGCAAAATTAAGAGTTAGCCACCTGTATATCCTACATTACAGCAAACCTGAAAAATGAATGCAAAGATAGGGTGAGGGGAATGAACTAAAGTCTGCTTATTCGACGCTGATAGGTCAAAATTACGTAGGACTGGGTGATGTGCAAAATTATTTTCAATATGTCACATTAACAGGTGATAAGAATGCGAAAAAAAAAGCTATAATAAAATGACTTCCTGCATCTCGCTCATCATCCTCTCAGCTATAATCACATGTTACCAAAGAAATGATAAAACCATACGTTACGATACCTTTATATTTTTACTGCCTCGAGCACCTTTGCAAAATTTCGTCTTATTGACACTCGACACGAGTAACATGAAACTCTAATCTTTATAAGTTTTCACCCCATTAAACTGTATAATATATAGGAAATCGTTCCTATATTATTCATTAAAATCGCCAAATTTCGTGACTCCAATTTTGGTGATTTTCGAATTGAAATTATAGAACAGACGGACAGATAGACACATAAATGCACATATATACAGCTATGATGTCATCACAAGATGCGTTTGGAAGGAATATTCATTACAAAATGCATTATAAATGATTTTAGTTGATAATCACTTTTTTTTTAAAAAAAGGCACGTGATGAAGTGATAATCATGCCTTTATCATTAAATCATCTTCATTCAATGTCGTTAACTCTCTCTTCAGTTTGTATGAATTTGATAAAGGCAAATATGATTTCAAATTCAATAATATGCATCAAAAAACACAATAATAAAGTTCGTTCAATCATATATATATATATATATATATATATATATATATATATATATATATATATATATATATATATATATATATATATATATATATATATATATATATATATATATATATATATATATATATATATATATATATATATATTCAAATTTTAAAAGATTGAAAATCATTTAAAAAAATATTGAACGAGTTCAATTGATAGATAAATGAGAAAAAAAAATTCAAGCATATTCTACAAGAAATATTTGAATGATACGATTGCAATGCAATATATACGGATGCGCATTTGGCATTTATCATCTATGAATTATTTTATCTACAATTGGAGAGCATTTCAACGTTAACGACAATGAGCACATCGATTTTATGTTATGAGCACATAAAATTGATTATGATCATTAATGCGCCCTAAAGTATCTCCCATCGAGTTCGGTCATCCAACTTGATTATTTGCTTTCGTTTATTAACTTGATGATTGCAAATTTTACATTCTAAAATAATAGTTATTACTTTTTAGTAATTCTCGTTGAATAATATTTAATTCAATAATATTTGGTTATTTAAAAATTTAATTTGTTATTTAACAGAAACTTATTAAGCTACAATTTAATATGCAAAATTATATCAAGTATGTAAATATATTATGTGAAATATTTAATAGTAGTAGTAATAGTTAGTATGCAAAATATTCAAAATAATAGAGATTTAATGATTAATAATAGATAGCAACTTAATAGTGATTTAATAGTAAAAGGTATAGCAGTAATTTAACAATAAAAGTAAGAAACAGTAATCTAGTTAATGCTATTGATGCAGTAATTAGGGCATCTTAGATAATCCGCTCTCAAAACGACTGCTTCTTTTAAAAACTGATCGAATTAACGATGATAAAAGATATTTGTGTTCTCATGAATTTAATGCTAACTTCAAATCCCTTCTAATTTGAAATGGAGACGGGGGAGGGAAGAAGGGGAACAAATCTTTTGTAATCGTGGATAGGAGTCCAGAAAATTTCTTCACGCTTTCGCTTTACCGCTAATGTCACTAAGTCGGCATTCCCATGTTCTTGCTATTTCGTATCATCGTTTCCAATTTTTGTTTCCGACATTCGTACATGGAAATATGTTAAGAAACTTCATTGGATGATCAACTAAATTTTCCATCCTTAACCCCTTTCAGGACTATTAAATCATACCGATATTGTCACATTTGCTTTGAATGATTCCCATCTCAGTTGTAAAAAATCGTTTCTCGTTCAATACTACCTCTATTAAAAAATCAATTCAAAACAAAGAATATTCGAATAATTCAGAATAGATTTTTTTCGTTTATTCAATTCCATTTAAAGATTTTGGTTCCCTAAAAGATCAAAGAGATCATATCGAATAAGCATTTCGAGAGGAGTCGGAAATTTCTACCAATAAAAGCAAATGTTTTTCATCGCTTTTTAATCGGATTATTTCCACATTTTGCTATTATCAAGATTTTCTATGTTCCTATTACTATCTATTGTTTATTTATTGAAAAATTTTCATTAGTTATCTACTTATTTTGCTTCAATTTAGATATTATCGAATTATTTATATATTTCTCAATCGAATGAAAATCTCTTCATCAAAAAAAAAAATTTTTTTTTCCTTCCTACACAACATATCATTTCTGAGAAATATTTATGGAATGACAAAAAATTATTTGAAGAGATATGTGGTCGTCGAAGAATTTGGTGTCGTTATAGGTGAAAGAAGTTATTTTATAAGTGAGCACTTCTCGTAAACTCAATCGAGTATTGAAGCGGTTAAAAAAAAAACACCTGAGCAAATACCTACAAGAACGAAATATGCACTTCATTTTTTGATCAAATTGTTTTATTTAATTCGTTTAGCCGAATTTGTTTCTATTATTTCCTCTCAATGAACAATAATCGGAGGATTATTTTCATTGATGAAATAGAAGGAGATAAAACAATAAGGAAAAAAAATAGTTCGAAATTTTTTGTTTACTTGACGTCAAGCATGGAAAAGAGAGGAGGTGAGGTGGCACCGTAAAAGGTGGATGTTTCTTCGTTGTTCGCCAGTGAATTGCTTGTGCTGACGTTGACCCCTTTGTACAAGAAAACTATTTATGAGCCTATCAATTCGCTTTACGTTCACTTTATGATCGTTGCGCATCGCTCAACACCCTCAACGTAAGTGCAACGAAAAATTCGTTCTTCCGGCAACTATGTCTACACATACCTGATATGTGTTATATATAGCTGATATGTTTGGTATGTCTAGATATACTTACCTGTATGGTATGTTCTATATTATATAATTTCTTTTATATTCATTTCTATTTGTAATAAGCTTTATAATAATATTCAATTTTACTACATTAGAATGAATCAAAAATATTCTATAAATTGACAGTAAGAATAATGGAGCAGTTTTGAGAATCTTCTTCATTGTCCCATCAATTTTAATGAAATACGTTAGACAAACTTCGCATCAAAATATTAACAAATAGAAGATTAACTCAAGAAACAAGTAGATTATTTATAAACGTAAAAGTTATCGCATACGATGAGCACATAACCCTATGATTCCTACTTATATTGTTTATCTCATCGATAACTTAATCAAATAATAAAAAATTAATGATGTAACTGAAAAATGTTAGAGGAAGTCTATTGTTCCTTATAGAGAATTTGAAAAGCGTTTACTAAAATGCTTGCAACTTTTCACCTGCGTAATTACCTTCTTAATAGAGCAGCATCAATCAATAAAATAGTGAATCTGGAAAATAAATTAAACAATGATCCAAACGTTCCTCTCCAGATGGCATTAGGATGGATGGAAAACCATGACGTAGACTACTGTTGGCTCGACCCTTGGAGGCCGATCCATAAGTGTGCAAATATTTTCAGCTCCCTCAGCGTCCCGAGAATCGATTCGGTTTTCATATGTCGAGAAGTGATTTAGAGAACCATGAGCTCGGAAACCTCAGATAGCACAACAGTTATCTCTACTACTTAAATTTCGCAGTCGTTTATGAGATTTTTTTTTCTTTGTTTCTTTGTGAAATTTCATCAAATTATCCTCAAAGTTTTTCATTCAGTCGTGAAGAGGAAAAACTTAATCCTTTTTTTTATTCCAAAATTTCGAGAAAACCATTAAAAAGAATATTCAACATACAATGGAATAAAAAAAAACACCTCAGGTCTCGTTGATGATCTTCTTATATGGCACTGATGTCGATGTAAATGAACGTGTCTAAGGAATCAACCGGTTTCATTACATCCAACAAACGTTACCGCCTAATTTTGTGTTTTATGCTGTAAATCAGTCAATTCGATTAAGTCTATGATAAAACAAATTAATATGCATTTTCATTTGCCTAGTAGTTCGCTTGTCGAAGATTTCGAACTAAAGCTAATTCTATTTAAAAAAAATAAATAAATAAATAAAAATTCTGAGATTATTCTATTCATTTGAGAAATAATAAATTCACTCCATTATTATTGTAGCTCTATAAATAGTAAAGTAAACATGAATAATATAGCTGATATGGCTAGAGAATCTTTAGTGATGAGAAAAATCGTCATCGAAAAGAAAACAATTTCGTCGAGAAGGTGTAGAGATCGGAAGTAAAGAGGTGATCATGAGCGAAGCAATATACGCACACGAATGAGTGCAATGCATCACCGTTATGAATCAATCGGACACCATTCTAAGAGGTACCATAAAAAAGAGTTGATTTGATTGTGACGACAATAGTATTCCTCATTTTGAAGTTAGTTCGACCCTGACGCATAATTTTTTTTTTTAATGCAGAATCATTTTCAATAAATGATGGGAAATACAAAGATATTGTGTTGGATTGGATATCAACGGATAGTAGCGCAATAGAAGGTTTTAAAAAAAGGATTGTTCCTAATATTGAAAAATTTAAACTTGAACGAAAAAATTCAAAAATTTTTGAGTAGTTTGATTTTTCCCCCCCCCCCCCCCCCCCCCAGGAAGACCACCTAAAAGATGAGAACGTTGAAATGAAAAAGCGAATTCGGAGAATTTTTTCTCATTTAAAATCATTAATAATAATCAAAATTATATAAGCTGTAACAAATTTCAATGTCATACTTCTTCATCCGACTAGTAAGGTGTGATTTGCACACTATACACTTTTTTATCGACAGAAAAAACAGATTAACGATTATTTGTGTTAAATGGGTTCTTTTTTCTTGGAGGTACAAGTGTCGACTGTAATAAAAACTTGTATTATGAAATAAACACGCATTACTCGATAATACATTTCTTTGTTAAGTTAAATGTTTACTAGTGAGTAACCGCTTTAAAAAAAATTCACTTTTGAAGTCATAATACTTTCAGTAATACTACAAAATTGATACAAAAAGAGAAAATGATGGAAAATGCAAAATCAAAGCAATTCAAGACAATTCGTTAACGATAGCCAGCATAAATAATCCTATTGCCTTATTTAAATTGAACTGTTGTTCTAATTTATTATATCGATTGATCAGCAAGAAAATATTGTCATTTTCTTCAATTGATTCATATCAGATAGTGATATGAAATATTAGAAAATATCACCTAAATAAATGAGAAAATATTTTAAAAAAAGGATTTTGAAAGATGGAAAGTATGTGTAGTTACAATGTTTAGGTAATATTTGAAATTATTGGTCTTCATCGAAAAAATCGCATCTACTTTGTTATGGATCCTCGCACCCACTTTATTATGGATCGACAAGAGAGAAAGCAACAATCAACTGGCTATCAGCGTACAGTGCTCGTTTTATAGAAAGATGAAAAGAGACATTTCCCCGTCTCATTGAACCTGAGGAATTCAACCGCTGAAACACCTCACATCTCATTTCAACCAAAAATGAACGAGTATGAAAAACAACTGCACAATGAACATAGCAATCAGGAATGATTACAATAATGCACTCGATGTTTTGATGATTGAAAAATTATGTAGAAATCAATGGGATGTAAAGTTAATCGATAAAAGAATGCATCAAGCGGATAAAGTTTTTCTCTTCCACTCACATTCCCGAGATGCTTTATTTTCTTTTAGTCTTTTGCGTCGATCCTAATTTATTTCTCTTCTAATTCCTTCACTTCCTTAGATGAGCGGAAACGACCATATATTAATAATGAACAGTCCATACAAACGAATTGGATAAGTTCGCTCACTTGTTATATGCCTCCTCTCCTTCTCCTTTTGACTGTTTTTCTTTCCTCGTTCTTAAACGACAAATATATATGAGCGCAATTGTAGATACATATGCAAAAATGGAATCAAATGGAATTAAATTGTTAAATGGGATATATATATATATATATATATATATATATATATATATATATATATATATATATATATATATATATATATATATATATATATATATATATATATATATATATATATATATATATATATATATATATATATATATATATATATATATATATAATGCGGAGATCAAGTTCTGGCCCGAACTTAGGAACAATCTAACACAAAACAGAAATCGAGAAAAAAAAACAGTCGAAATTGTCGACTAATCTGCTAATCGGTCGGCGTATCGTTTCACATAGAAACATATAATGCGACTGAAAACTATGAGCCGGGCTGATTTTAGGCATTTATTGCGCCTCCGAGTTGTGCTCAATCGGCCACTAAACCGCTATTTTGCTCTTTATTGCGAACTTATATTCGCTTAACGTCACGCAATTTTTTTTTGCGACAAAAATATAATTTTTGATCAATTCATCAACTTTGATAATATTTGTGAATATTTTATTCAATTGATGCTTAATTTATTCGTTTTCAATACGAAAAAAATGAGATAATATCTTTGAACAATTAAATGTTATCATAACGGAAAAGAACTCACCTGAATTTCTAGCTTATAAATAGTCATTTTTATTTTCGATAGTTAAACAATACTGCATTTATAAATACATTATGCTGTATGCATAAGTTGATTCAACCTATATCAAAAATGCGCTAAAATTTATCAACACTTTTTAATGATTTGTTTCTCATTGGAATCCTTTGTTATGCCCACTATCAAATCTATGAGTTGATTTTATATCATTTCTTTAATCGTTTTGCTGATAATAAAGAGTGATTTAGGTGCACTCACAATAATCATGCAAAGGTAATCAACTAATGCAACTTACCGTCGAAAATGATTGTCACCTGGAAAACATCGAAAATGAGGAGATGAAGCACACTTATTTGGCAACTCGTTTTGTACGATCGTAATAAAGCTTCATGTTTACCTTACATAGGAAGAGGACCAAAATTGCTCATATATATGAAAGCCAACAATAGCGATCTTCGTCAGCTCGTTGTGCATTATCACTTCATGCTTTCAATAAGTATTACCCTTACTTTAATTGTATTTACTATATTATGTTATTTAAATGTTCACTTGATGTTGATTATTTAATTCTATATTATTTAACTGGTACTATTTTACCAATGATTGCTCATACTTAGCAAATCTATTTTTCTTGTCTTCGACCAACAAAGAAGCGAAAAAAAAACAGTGGAACGAGAAATTATGAGATGCAGTGAATTTTTATGAGAATCCCATCAAAGACTATCACCACCAGACGGTTAGATGAGTGATTTATTGGCTCGATTTTAAATCGAAAGAAACACAAACGCATAAGCACATCACAATCGATGAGCACGCACAAATCATCTCTTTTTTTTTCGGTTAACGCAGCACAATATTCCGTATAATGCAGCGCTATATTCATTTCGCTATGTCGCAATATTGTTGCTGTTCATTTAAGGTATACATAATCGTTATCGCTTCGTCGCTAAATATTGAGTAAAAGAAATAAGAAGGATATTGGCTATATGTGATTACCATCTCTCTATAGCATTTGCGTTCGTTAGCTTATAAGGGGTATTGCCTGAATGCGTCCGCTAAAAACTATTAATCTTACGGGGAGTGGGGGAGGGCACGGCTCCTTCTAAGCGATTTCGGTATCAGGTCTTATAAGCGTACAATTTCAATAACTCTCTCCCCTATCCATGGCTCGCGAGTTCTATCATTACGAAAATTTTTGGGAGGATAAAAAGGGATTGATGTGCTTATGTATACACCTATTGAATTGCGCGTAAGGCCGAGTGGGTATGCGTGTGACCATGAGGGTAGCCAGCAGTGTGAAGTTCGCCGAATGCAACTACGGGATCGTGCCGACGATCGAAGCCATCCTTTGAACGAGCACCTACCCGTACTTGTTTATCACCTTATTCCATATGAGCGATAAACTGTTCGCCCTTATACCTGTGTCCTCTCGCAGTCTATTCGACCGCATCTCGACAGAGGATGCATGTCCTCAAGGAGACGTGGACGACTGGATGAGCCAATGGGAGCTAATCTTACAATTGCAGCATCGGCACAGATAATTTAGCATAGATAGCACAATCATAAATAAACTTATCAATTATGAGCCTTATCACGAAGATTTCTTTTTAAGAGAATGATGAGGATAACTTCAAATGTTAACCTTTAACTCACACACAACATTGCAAAGTTTGCAAGCTATTTTTTCGCATAATACATTATGCAACATTATCTCTCTACACATATGATTGAATCTACATTTATGAAATATGATCTGTCTATTACACACTATATTGTAATCATTTATATTTATTTTTAATTCATAAATTTACAACGAAAAGAATTATAGACGTCTAAAGGCGTCAAAAATTTTGCATATGTTATGCAAATTTGAGCAACGGGAAAATAAGATTCTAAAAATTTTAATGGCCAAATCAGCTGATATATATATATATATATATATATATATATATATATATATATATATATATATATATATATATATATATATATATATATATATATATATATATATATATATATATATATATATATATATATAGTGCGTTTAGCGCTTATCTGCAATTTACTGTGATTTGCAATCTGCAAATTTTATCTTTGCAAACACACTGTCTGATTGCAAAATATTCGAATTTCCTCATAGCCGAACGGTTTCCTATCGGATAGTATAATTTTACCTTTACATTAAGTTGTCATTTTCTCTTCTTCTACTTTCATTTATACATTTTCTAGTATCATCATCAGCACTTTTCCATGTGATGTATCCTCATTACCTTCTAGTATGTTTGTGTTTCATTTTCCGTGTACATATCAATGTTACGTTTTAAAATCTTCGTGTATTTCCTCGCACATTCCAAATCAAGCAGTAAACGTCTCTGATCAGTCAACAGTTTTGTTTGAGCACACAGGAAGCAAACGTTACAGGTGTATAGCAAAGTAAACCCAATAAAGGCGAACGAAAAGAATGGATTATTGTAATCGAAGCTGAGTGAACGTTAACTTTTGCGCTTGCAATATTTCATATATTTCATCATTTATAGGGAAATTATGAAGTCAATTGATCTCATAAACGAGATGTAAAAATACATTTACTGCAAGCTACTCTAACAGTTTTCTTTACTTTTTCATTAATATATGAAGAAATTTTTGAATAATCGATATAGTACATTCAACGGTTTGAATTATAATGGATATGCACGAACTGCGATATCATTCCAAATATGGCCTCAGCCATTTTTGAACGCATAAAGAGACAAGAGAGACCTTTCAGAATCTCTCATTAAGTATTCATTTTTCTTGGCCGATTTCGGCTTTTCATATTCGATTGAAATATTTAATATGCAAATGTTATGATGGCAAATATCAGTTAACACTATTTAAATGAGTAGGAAATAAATGCTAAAGGTGTAGCGCGATGTAAGCACAACGATGCTAAATGAATAAAATAGATAGATTGCTGTAAGTGAATATGAAGCATTTGTAATGGAAACATTTGAGCGCCGATAAGCATGTATATGACGAACGTTGCAACGTATGATTCATGTAGACGAATAGCTCTTGGAGAGATAAACTTAAGTCAAAACTGATGGCGCGTCAGATAACTTAAAATTCAGCAATAGTTTCTGAGCAATAAATCTATCCCATTTGAATGGCATTTCAGAATAATTTCTTTTGAATTTTTACAGCTTTTAGATGAGGAGAGATGTTCCACTTCTCAGGTAAATTGTGTTACCCTTCCCACGCTAGTTCCCGTATTCATAGGTAAATCAATTAGCTTTTCGTGTAGATAATAGAAATATTATAATCAAAATTTTGCAAATGAAAGAAGCTTGATATTGTAATATTACAAAACTAGTCTTGTCTCTATCGCCTATGTTTATCGAAATGATCTTATTCATCGCTACTGATTTATCTAAAAGGCAAATCATTTACACTCTCTGTAATTCAAAAATGTTCAATCATATAATCGCAGAACTGATTCATGAGTTGGCGCTACGAATCAATCAATTCTTGATGGAATAGGAATTAAATATAATGAATAAAGTAAAATTAGTGAATAGGAATTAGATATAATCTGTAATTAATAAATATCAGTGATATCCAATCATAACAAATGAATTTTGAGACAAAACAATTGATTCCATGAAAGAATATTTCTTTGATATCGGTGAATTTTCACTCGTAAATTAATGTTTGGATATTTATGAATATAGAATTTTGTCCAACCGCATAATTTTGTCCAACCGCATAATTTTGTCAAACCGCATAATTTTGTCCAACCGCATAATGTTTTAGACCGATAATTGAAAAAAGCAAACTTCTACTGTGAAGAGATCGGTGATTAAAATGATAATATTTGCTGTTGAAGGAATATTCTAGTAATGGGAAGAAAATCAGTAAATAGGCAAATAAAATAGTCAGTGCCAAATGTGTTTTCAAATAATAGAATATAGACAATTGGCGAATTATTTCTAGCCAAACGAAGTTCGACGACGTAAATAAACCTCGTTGGGGTCAAGAAGGTTGTACGACCTCCATTACACGAATTCATCTTAGAGAACTTGGAAGAATTCACATCGTTCTATTGCAATTTTTTTCAACTGCATCTTTCGGGATAGCATCTCCTATGAGTGAAAAAAATTTAGTAAAAAGACCGTTGAAAGTCACGGATCAAAAAGAAAAATGGGACAGAAAGCTAGAAAATAGCAGAGATCGCGTTTGAATCACCCTTATAGGCAATATTGAAAGACAAGATTTCGTAGAGAAATCAAACGATACCGCATCTTAGAGGGCAAGACAATAGCGTCGGAAGAACTCTAATCTGAGCGAATCAAATCCGTTTTGTTTCTTTAGTTAAACGGAAGATTTATTTAAAAAGACATCATATATTGGTGAATAAAAATCTCCATCAGTTCAGGTAAATAAGTTTGAAGAATTACTCTAATTCAAGCAAGTAAAACAACTTCGAATTATGCAAATTTTTATCATCGGTTTAAATTAGTACGATAAGTGATAAGCAAAAGATTGATCAACTTGAAGCCTATATTCGATGCGTTAATAAGAAGAACTCTGTGAATTATAGAAGAGCATTCCTTGGAAGAATGGTAAATGAATATGGATGGTGAGTACCACAAGAGAGTCAAGAACGCTTAACGATTTGTCAACATGACGGTGCACAAAAAGAAACGCCGTTTGTGAACGCTCCGCCCAATTGGCGTGCCCCCGTCCGAATGGCTAGTTGCCAGAAATTGGCCTCACCGCCTTCGTATGTCTACAGTAGTATACGCCAATCATAACCCTTAGGCTATAAATCACTCCATTTATACATCAGTGATTAGAATCACACTCTTAACAAATTCTATATTAGTAAGTGACACTTTGTAACTGGTCATGAACGTATTTCCCAACGGCAAATCTGTGATATGAGGAAGTTGCTGGAAAGCACTTCCGCAAAAGATGAGGAGATGGCAAAGAGCATATAAAGTATTATGTTAGAATCTAATCTAATAAGCGAAATACACAATAGCGTTTCATTGAAAAGACCGCTAAAGTTTTTAATTTCTTGCAATTTTTGTGAGATAGTGTGAAATTTAAAACGATCTTCGACTTGAACAATTTGTTCTATCATTTATTATCGCTTAGATAAAGATTATTTCATTCATTGAGACTCTTTTTCTTGAGTTTATTTTCAACGAAAATTAAAGTGAACTATTTCTGCTAGTCTCGAGATGAAACACTCCATTCAATAGTGTATTCTTTTTCAAATAGGCCTTCTTTTTCTGTTAGTGGCTAAGGAAGGTATCGAAGAAAATTCTATTCGGGAATAAATCTTCCTAAACATCACCGTGGACTGCGCAATTTTCGAAAAACAGACTAAAACAACCATTGCTGTTGCGCCATATGGGATGACTGAAGTGAGGAATTTAGTGCTCAACTCGACGGGTTACATTGTTGTCGAAAGTTATTTCAATTCGGTTCATTTATTACAACTTTTTAAATAAAATTTGAAGTTGGTTACAGCTATGGATGTAAATAAGGTTTGGATGTCCACTACTGCATTTTGGATGTCCACTACTGCATAAGTTGAAAAAGCGATGTTTACATCGTTGTAATATGCTATAGACAGAGGGATGACGCCTCATAGCTTTTGCCGTTTATGTACTCTTTGCATCGTTAAAAGTAAGCATATATAATGCATTAGCTGTTTTGTATATAAATGATTGATTGCTCTTAGTATTTTATTACTTCGATATAGGATGGTGATCTCATGATTTCATGTCCTCATCGTTTTGTTTATCTCACAAGCTATCAAAAAACAATTTTTGCTCCTTAGCGATATGGTGAAGCATAGACGCACGGTTGATTCCTTAAAAACTTCTTGCTCTATATTTAAATACTCTCAAATACGCATGTATTGCGATAGTATATTTTACTATTTTCCCTATCGATCAATCTATGCAAATTTCCAATTTATTTGGCCTCATTACTCCGTAGATATGGATATGATATAAGCATGCAACTAGGTGTTACAATGATCACTGCAGCAAACGAAAAATGCAATGCGGTAGCAATGTTCATATTTTCGCCTCTTCTAGATAAAATTGAGGATGTTAGCTTGATTTTGATTTTTGATCGCTCAATTCGTTCATTAGTCATCTCAGTTCTACTTGCTGGTATAAATCTTTGAAATTATCCCCATTAATTCTACTTCAACCACTTATACCATAGAGTAACTTCCACTATAGCAGTTGCTGCATATCTTGAAAGAATGTTCCCTAAGACTGGTAACGAAGTACCTTTTTTTACATCTAAGTACCATTTTTTGTCAATATTCTCGTCTTTCTTATCAAGCATACGCTATTATTTTATTCTTATCCAAATATGACGCTTTTTATTTTATTTGGCCTATTATCTACCGATAATATCTCTACCTGGTAATATCTATGCTTGGTGTATCTAGTTTTGTATTAAACCATTATTAAATACTTCCGCTAAAAGAAAATCCCGGCTAAGAGCATTTATATTGCATCATATATTTGATTGCTGATTATCCGCTTCCCTTAGTATATCTCAGTAGACCTCTTTTGAAGCACCTTTCCTCGTGTGTTGACCACTTTTTTTGAAGCTCTCACATCGTGTCCCTGTAATCACTCCCCACAACCCCACATTGCAGGTGTTACGGCGTAGCAATGATTTTGACTGTTGCTTTACTTCTACATAATGCCGAGACTTTGCCCGTGATACGGTATCATTGCAGGACAGTTATAAAACAGGTAGAGGTAATAGTATGAAGGAGCGGTATTAGCGCTACTCTTAAAGCCACCTAAAATTTCCGAATTGAAAAAATGACTAACAAATACGACTATCATAAGAAATTTTCATATTTAAAGCGAATTCCACAAGGAATAATATGTTATGATGAATCGACTTCCAGTCTATTACTCTCTCGAGCGAGCAAACGGCAAATAACTAGTTAGAACTTATTACGAAAAATTTAGTACTGCATATGGAATTAGCGTAGAATGTGCTAGAGAAATTTATAGGAAACCGAATATCTACACCTGATAGATACCTAATTGTAGAGGCTTAGTTTAACTGTAAAGCATAAGAGATGAGTTAGAAATATCATTATAATGCTAAAGTGCTTTGAATATGAAGCAAAAACTTGAAAGGAATTAGCCTTTTATATCTAGTCTATCATGAGCGATTACTTAGTTTTCAGACTCACGTAATGAGTTATTGCATGGTCTCATGTAGTAGACGACGATGGAGATTTATTCTCCCAAAGTTATTGCCGGGAATTTAATCTACGTAGAATGCCGTGCAAAATGTGTATGTAACAAGCTACCTGCGCAGAATACCTGCTTATACTCCTCGTGCAAAGGCGCAACGATATCGTTCGCAGGACACATTCGACGTTGCTGCTGACTTTCCATGTCGTCCAACGAATTTGATCGCATTCATACGCATTTGAGAAATAATCCACTCCACTTCGAGTATTACGACATATGGGAACCCTTGTCCCAAATTTACATACCCATGGAATTGTTGGTAGATCGGGAACGGCTCGATCTTTACTAGATACCGCTAAATATACGATGCATTCTACTCAATATTCTGGAGGAACGAGGGAACCATTATGCTGTGTCTCGACCGACGCAAAATACAAAATCAATTGGTGTAAAATTCCTACGAATTTTTTGGCACTTTTGAATGTCTAAAGTATCGTTTGATGTTGCTAAGTGAACGTGAAGTACGTTAAATGAAGGCATCTCAGAGTTCACATTACGCGTACTTGGTTTAATAACTCTAATTTTAAAATTATCGTTCTTCGAAAGACTTCAAATTTAATTGCCTAGAAACTTCGACCCCGGAGGAGCATATTTGAAGCCTCTTTTGGCAGTAATCTACATATTATACATTTTTACTGTAATATTTGTTAGAAATATTTGCATATCGCACTAAATTATAAAGAACATAAGAAGAGATCTAATCATGAATGTTTACATATCTGAATGATCACCCCACATATAGTTAATCCTTAACATTTCAAAAGACGGCGAAGATTATGTGATATTACTTTCTTATCACAGTCGTGAAATATCAATAGCGATTTGGTTATGATAAATAGTGGCTAGAGGAAGAGTGCACCACATCGGATGTGATAAGAGTTTTGATAAGTTTTTAGATGAGAGTTTTTAATTTCGTTATATGTTACACAAAAATCGTCTCACATTTTTCTATATATTTTCCATATATTACTACTGTATTACTGAATACTGAAGTATTACTGAATCAGATTATAGATATATTTATCGATGCAAATAGCATTAACGCTAATGTATAATTTTCCAAATAATCGAAGCAATATTCATCCATCCATATTATTTCTCAAATCATTCACTTAAATGCAGGAAATCAAACTTTTATCGTAATTATGACTCGAGACAGAAAGAGACAAGTATAGGTTACATGAGAAAGTCTCAAAATGATCACTCATTGCTAAGGTTGACGTGATGTCAAACTCATGAGATCAAGAGTTTTGCTGTCTTTTCACCGAAGTGAGTTACGATAGAGAGTACACTTTCATGAAAGAAAACCTTGACAAGTTTCTAAGAGAAGTTGAAAACTTCATATTGCCTTTTAGCAGTGTCAGCTCATTTTTTTCATTTCAAGTCATACATACATGCTGTTGTGCCCTAAAGCCTTAGTCTATCATTGTCCCCTTCAACCCTCTACCCCACCCTATCTCTGATATAGATATTGCTGGGAAAATTCATTCCTTGAGGGAACAAGAGAAATTGCTGCAGCAATGCTTCATCATGTTCTATCTCTCACTTATACTGCAAACTTAACGGCAATTACAATTCCTCATTGCACGCTATGATTTCAGTTTCGTTCTTTCCTCCCTCTTCGAAACACTCTCCTTGCTCTCAACTCAACATCGATCATCAATACTCCTATCAGTTCAGTGTATCATTATGATAGATATAATTTTTATTTCAAATAATTAAAATCATTTCGCACTGAAATTTACTCAGCGAACTAAGATTACTTTGTAATTTGTAAATTCCAGTTGAAATAATAAATAACCTTTTCGATTACAATAGAAATTCTGCTGAAAATATTTTTCTTTTTGAGATAAAATGCATTCAAATATTAAAAAATTTTATGTAATCCCTACCCTCTCCCCCCTCCTCCCTTCCCACAATTTCAGATTCATTCCGAAATCACATCGAAACAATATGCAATAAATAACAATTTATCTTCCTACTAAAAATCATTCTTAGTTTGGCGTATTTTGAAAATCTCCAAGTGTATTCCAACAAAACGAAGTGCAAAATTTGCAAAAAAGGATTTTCTACATCACAATTTCAAACTTCTATTGTTTGAAGTTTTTAAACGAAGTTAAAATAAAAAGAAAATTATATCAAGGAATTTTTTTTCAATGGGATTTATATAGGTGAAAAAAAATCGGAGATTAATAAATTCGTAAAAGAAAACGCATAAAATATTTGCGCATTCATTATGGAATAATCGGTGAATAGCTTATAAATGATTAAAAATATTTGTGGTATAAATGTGCGCTTTATATTCGTTAAGATTAAACGAACGATCACCTCATGGAACGCAATTTGTACGATTGAGGAAGTTAAGCTGTGTGAGAGCCTAGATGGAGTGTCAATCAAACTGTTTGCGGTCAACAGATTACCTCGTTGCCTAATCCTTCAAAGTCAAACGCAGGCAATCCAAGCTTCTCGCATAGATCAAAGCTGGCCCTTTTCGGATACCATTATTTTTACTGATGGTTTTTTTTCGGAAATTTTATGCGCATTTTTATGGAAAAAGGAGATAAATTTGCATATGGGAAGTGAGATTGAAGACGACAACAGTAGACGATAAGTCGTTGGAAATATTTTCATGAAAGGTGCAATAAAAAATCTATTAAACGTAGATGATCTTAATCCGATCTATAATGAATCCAGTCTATAATGATTTAGCCAAAGATGCCGTCTTATTTTGTAAAGCCGTAGAAAGAATGCTGCACTCGAACAAAGCAGAACTGGTGTTATGTTAAGCGTACTTGCTATGTTAACGTTCTTTTCAGCGTTTTCGTCGGTTCCATATATATATATATATATATATATATATATATATATATATATATATATATATATATATATATATATATATATATATATATATATATATATATATATATATATATATATATATATATATATATATATATATATATATATATATATATATATATATATATATATATATATATATATATATATATATATATATATATATATATATATATATATAAACATTCAGTAAACTCCATTCAACTGAGAAAGATAATTCAGCGGCATCTATTCCGTACTCTTCGATATTTAACTAACTGTTTCTTTTAGATAAGAAGAAAGGGAAAGGGCAGAGAGATAAACTACGAGTTGATAATCACTGCAACATTATGATCAGCTTAGGCTGGATTATAAATTAGTTAATAGAAGATAATAATGATAATCACACAAATATTTAATAAATATTCAAAGAAATTTTCAATTATTTAAATTAAATTTTTACCAATATTTTTAAATATCGAATAATTTTATCATCATATATTCATCAAAGATCAAAGATTGCATAACTGGAATCAGAGAAGATATAGGTGGAAAATGATAACTGAGTCTACGATAGTAAGCATTGCATATGCCAATTATGCTGACGTTTTTAATTGCAACATTTGTGAATGAAGAAATTCATAGAACATGTGAAGCTAAATGATGTCATTCAACTGCAGATAGTTTGTTGGAGAACACTCTCTCAAGAAACCACCGTACAATCTCGATTGATCATCAGGTACTGAGCTTGACTTTAGTTCAGGTACTATGCTGATCGAGGTGCATTACTACACGTTTCTCATATAGGCCAAAGGCATCCAATATATCGAGTGAAACGTCCTAACGAGCTTACTCTTTGAATTAGTCTATGTGGGTATATGACAAAGTCGTTGATATGAACTCAAAGCATTTGAAGCGCTGAGGAACCAACCTCCTGCTAAGAGGTCAGGACATAAAACAAGTTCCTTTCCAGCTTAAACAACTGGTCGAAGATGAGAGTATTATGGCAAGGTAGTTTATATTATAAGAGATGATAGGATCTTGCAAAAGCACTATGAGCAATCTGCCATATATATTCAGTATTCCAATGAAGCAAGGCTATCTTTGTTGTCATAATTAGAATAAAAGGGTTCTATAATAATACCTTGGTGCTACAGTATTCTAATGTTGCGAAGGGCACTTGGTTAAATCGAAGCGAATCAATGCGGCCTTACTCGCCTTGTAACTACCACCTAGCTCCACCCCCTCCACCAGCCCCACCCCTCCTTCCTCCCCCCCCCCCCTCCCAAAAAAAAATGAAGTCAAAGTGATCACCATATGAACCCAACCGCATAGACACATGCAGATGTACACATGTATAGATGCGCAGAAACGCAAGCAAAGATTTACGAATCAAAGACTTTTCCGGAGCCACATGAGGTTTATATATTATTCATCTGAGCATTTTAGTCTTGAACTGAAGGAAAGCCAAAACTTTAAAAAAAAATATTCGAAAATGCGTTGTGTTCATTACCAGCTACGCTATAAGGGAAATCCACAAAAATGACGGCTGATATTTGATGAATAAATATTTGATGATATCTGATAGATGCTTTAGAGATGAATAAATCCTCGAATGATCTCTGAAGTATAGCGATTTGACTGCTAGCGAAGTGAATGAATAAAATGCCGAATGAATGAGCTGCGATCGGCTGTGTTATCCGATTAACGTGCACGATAAATGAAGTGACCTTTGACCAATTTATGCAAATGAAATATTCAAATGACCGGATATAAAGATTGCCTATATTGGAATATTTAAAGACCTATGAAAACATAGCTAATAAATAAGCAAATGAAATGTGAAAGTACGAAAAGTGTTTATCAATGATTGCCGATAATCGCAAACGTAAAATTTGCAGACGATTTCAAATGCCTTTTTGTAAAGGTGACTGAAAATTTCTAAACGAATTGAAAGCACTCATATTTAAGCGCATTTATATTTCACTCAGTGAAGCGATGTTTGCACATTAAAAATGAACGCTTTATATGGCGGTGGCGATGCGACTGGCAGCAAGCGACTGGCAGCAAGCGAATCAACGAGCGCAACGTCATACACACGATGTGATTTATCAACATTAACCGCATTTTCCACCT
Source organism: Ascaris suum (assembly GCA_013433145.1). Lineage (NCBI taxonomy): Eukaryota > Metazoa > Nematoda > Chromadorea > Rhabditida > Ascarididae > Ascaris > Ascaris suum. The sequence continues at coordinate 2,666,118 of CM024182.1, read as the reverse complement.
TACCAATCGCCACATAAATTTTCGCTCATATCGATCAACGTGCCGTAATTGTCATCGAGCCGACCAAATAATAAATGTCGATGCAGCAAACAGCACATAAATCTTCGACCGTAATTCAGCATCGAAATATTTTTTGATATACGGTAGCGAAACAAAGAAATAGTGAGCTCATTAGTATTGAAGCGTCGTTCACCTATGGCGTTCATATCAGCACAATTTCGGACTTCGGAAAACGAGCATAGGACAATTTCAGGCATCAAAAAGGGGAAGAGGGTTTACTGGGATGAAATACAGTTGTCTACTGGAATGCGACACTACAAAAGGTGAAATTTTTCTGTCCTTTCCGCAGATCGGTGAAAATGTCCTCGAAAACGTTGATGGAATGACTCTTGGCAACAATGCAGAGCCCATGATCAATGAAATAAGTTATTCACCGCCAGTGAATAGCATTTCCGCATTCAACAAAACCCCGCATATGTTTTTCCACTGCGATCGTCTTTATTCATTAAATGAGACGTGGTGATGAGGCGGAATTCTATAAAATTTCAGCTCATTATGAAAGAAATTTTGTGCATTTAGTAAAAATTATGTTTAGGCTCTTTATAAAATTTTACACTTAAATCAAACTTTTATGGTTATCAAGTAAAAAATCAAAAGATTCCTCAAAAATTTTGTTTAAAAGCTCTTTAAATATCCACTTCCGTTAATTTGGAAAAAAAAAACAATCAGTGGCGCCTCTTCTTAAAGGCCTTTCTCCTCAACATCAACAATTATAAGCAATATAAGGAATGTTGCCTATTTAGAGTCAACTATGCAACCAACGGGTTGAATAGCGAAAGTATATCAATTGTAGAAGTAAACAACGCCATAGATTTTATTAGAACTTCATGCGATTTTAGAAAATAAGAGGCTTTCGAAAATGATTACAATTTCTGTCATTTCCGCTCTATCGTAGTTTCGACGACTCATTCTTTTGCTCTTGTTATAATTTTTTGCTTGCTCGTCTCCTCCACCCTCTCCTCCCTCACCTCATCCCTTCCATTATCACGAATACAAACTCACTAGTTTAGTTCATAATAAACATACAAAACGATTCTAATAAACATCAATAATATGTTTACCTGAATGCGCACTGAATATGATGAAAAAGAAATTGCTAGCCTTCCTGTCATTCTCTTCAGTGTTAAGTTGCCGAAAAAAATTCGATATTTATCGATCGTACTTTAGGTAAGCTACGATTTCATCGATATCATATTTTTGCATTTATCCATCGCTTTATTTTTGCAATCTATTTAATGAAGTCATATTTTGACTGATACGTTTGATCATTAAGAGTAAATAATGTGCTGCAACAGCTGAACTCATAACGACTATCCAACTTGAAAAGTTAGATGCGTTAACATGACACGTGGAAATATGCTAAAATAATATATTTCTATGTGACATGCAGTATTAAGTGAGAGTATTTTAGTGGTTAAAAAAAAGAAATTTTTTTTTTGATCCCATTGATCATGGATTCAGATTGGTAGAAACGTTTTTTTTTTAAAGATTATGTTCAATTTTTCATTTTCTTTATATTCTCTCATGGAATACATAGGAAATTTCTGCTTGGTAAAATTTCATATCGCTCTACAATCGAAACAGTGCAAGTACTCAAATGATCCAATGATTGGTAAATTTTACACTAGCCTTTATCTGCAATTCAAAATTATATTACTTCATAGGCTTTTTTTTTGCCGAGCTCACTACGGTAATCACACCAGCGCATATGTTTTTATTTACCTCCCAGGTACTATCATCTTAGAGGTTGTTTTATAATCAAATAAGCCGCATATAGCACAGCAGTACAGATCATTACCACGTAATCATGTACTTATGAATGAGTCATTAACGCCATGGGATATCTGCGTATATAACGATATAGTTACGGTGTGACTAATGGACGTTTACGATGCAGAGGCTTTTAATGAAGCGTGAACACTTGTGCTGTTGAATTTTTTTTATTTTTATAGGAAGGCGATTTTGCATATCACTGGACAACGTGATTAGGGGACGGGCGGATTCGCTAATTGAAATTTGCATAACAAAAAAAATTTTTTTGATGACAAAAATGACTATTAATTTTTACTATATTGACGAATTTCGATGAACGTTGATGACTATAAAATAGGCGAAGAAGAGATATTTTCTATTCGGATGAATGCCGACTTGATAGACTGATCAGAAATGCTTAAATAAATAAGAAATTTGCATAATTTGCATTAATGTTGATTTCGAAAATTCATTTTCTCAGCAATGAACAAATATTTCGACGCAAATTTTAATGAATCTCTAGAAATTAACCATCTGAAGTTACTTGCAAATAATACTGTATCATTTGATCCGTAAGAGTTATGCTGTTGGAACTCGGAATTTCGTCCTTTGGACTTCATTTCTTTATGGAAATATTAATTTTCGATGAAACCGGGTAGTTGAATGGGCATTGTGGATAAGCATTTTATATAATGTGACGTCTACATCATCTTTTCTTGACACCGCTCAAACACTGAAGTCTTAACACATATAATTTCTCGAAGGTTGGGATTAGAGGTGAGGTTGTTTTGAGATTTTCCTCTTTTACGATGAGGCCTATCCAATGATATAGATCTGATGCGATGCCCTTTAAATATAGGATTTTAGCATTTTTAGTAGAAGCGAAATGGCTTGTGGATGAATTCCGAGCGAGAAGAATGACTCCAACATCGGACGACTCAGTTCATTTCGCATCTGTTTGAATTTCATCAAAATTACTGATGGGCAAAAGAAGTTACAATCAATTATTTTCTTTTGCAAACTTATTTCCAATTTTTAGCTAAAATTTAAGTTTGCAATAAGCTACAATTCAATTGTTTTCAAGTAGAAATTTTTTAAAATTCAAGCAGGCCTTTCCTATTTGATGAGAGCATCTTTTCGCTAAACGGCATGAAAAAAAAAGGAGAAAACTCAAAAGCGTTTTCAAGTTATTCCAGAAAAAACACAAAAAAATTAATACGAGATGCGTTATGCGCACCCAAACAAGCCTTTTCTAGCATTTAGCACGGCGCAACTGTTCCCCTGTGAATGAATTATGTTTTTTTTTGAGGCAGAGCTCGAAAGTTCACGGCGCAAGCGTCCTTGTAAAAACGCATTGCACTACAACTTATTCGGCAGGAGATTAAATACAGCAGAGCAGTCAATGGTGAACTCGGCTGAAATACGCATGATAGAATCGTATATGGCTCAGCTGGAATGCGATGAAGTTTGGCTTAATAACCGCTGAGAGGTCCAAAATTTGCCAAATACATTGTGATCGCCATCAAAATCTCATCAAACAACTTCGAAACAAGCTGTAAACAATTGAAAATGCATAAATAATTGCATATATTTTGCAACCGATAGTGCTGCGCTACACATCGGTTGAGCCATACAGCAAATGGATCTAAATGACAGCGAAGTTGTCACGATATGCGCTTATGCAATTCCACTCGAACCAGTTTCATTGAATGTGAATGAATAATATGTGTGCGATAGAAAAATATACACAGAAAACATTCACAACAATGCACTCATATTTTAACCAATCACATCGCAAAATCATAGATTTGCTCTATTGGAGAGATGGAATTTAGTGTACTTCTTGAAAAGTTTGTTATAGCAGTATTTTGTCTGCATAAATGTATGTATGTCTGTCTGTCTGTTTGTCCAACAATTTCGACTTGCGAAATGATCGCAATGCACAGCATATGATGACTTTCTATAGTAAACTTAAGTTTCATCTATTGTCTTCTAAAATGGTTGTTGAAGTTGTTGTCGGTGCCATTAATTCCTATGCATTTTATCATCTGTTAGCCCGCAGAAATAAAAGTGTTTTTATCAGCTTCTCCAAACGTTTTATTGATTATGTTTTATTATTTGGTGATAATTCATCAATCCGACTGGTCGAGTAAGTGAAACTGAAAAAAGGCACATTCTGCGCGATTTTCTTCAATACATTTCATCATTTCCTTAGTTCTCGAACCAAAAAAAAAAGAAAAACTAGAAGGATTTATTCAGCTCAATCCATTTCTTAAAATAAGGCTAGAAATATTTTGGAGTAAGTAACGAAATAAAAAAAACATGCAAGAGAAGCGGGCATAATATGCGCTTTTTACATTCCACTTAGCAGATCGATAAACTTTATGAATTATCGATAAATAACAACATATCAAACGCACAGCTTAGATGAATCTTTCAAATGTTTCCCTTTTGAATAAATATATGTAAAGCAAATCGTCGTATATTGGAAAATTTGAAATGCTTGAAATAGTTCATCTTGTCGACAATAATATACAAGCACCAATGCAGATTACCTTTCAATATAAGCGCATTACTAGTGAAATAATATCACCTTTCTAAGAGATGCTGAAAGATATAAACCCACAACTCTCGAATATAACTACCTTCCTAGAGTAACCGTCCCCTAAAAGTATAAGTATGAGCAGCAAAGAATCAATTAAAAACTTGATTATGCACATTTTATAGAAAGTACTAAGATATTAACAGTAAACTTATAGAAATATTTTTTAGAGTTTTGCAGTATTTAATGATTTAGTGTAAGATTTGTGGAGCATCGCGCATTCTCTAAGAGAAATGTTCAAGAAGCAAATCCTTTCGGCGAGTATATTCCTCCAATATCCACTCCCTCCTATTCTCAGCTTCTCCGCCTCCTCCTTCAAACTCCACTCTCTCAAAATGTCACCACAAATTTGTCATTGTAAAGGCGATTGCCACTGCTAACATCATGTACCTATTCGGCGCTTTCTTTGCATGCGATCTTATTTCATTTTTTTCTTTTCTATATTAATATACATATGACATATGACTTAAATTTTTGTTAATTTTGGAAGAAAAAGAAGCAACGAATGAATGCCATAATGACTTCAGCAACAGATTATAAGTATTTGAGTTCAAATAATACAAGAATGATATGAAAATTTTTTTTTAAAGTTTGGAGACTTTTTTAGTGATCAAATTATCTTTCATAATAAAATGTAACAAATATTTCCCCATATAAAATATATTCATATAGTCAAATTGAAGTCATGAGCACTTTTTTCAACAACGAAGATTAATCAAATACGCTCACGTTTATTGAATAAACACGCTTGGGTAATTAATTTTTTTTTAAATTCATATTTAGTAAATTCAACGAAATTGATGGAAAGCAAGACCATCAGAAAGGTCTTTGTTCTAAAATAGCATCCTTCCATATATGTCACTTTAGGACCTTGATGTCGGCTGCAGATGTCTCCTTTCATGGAACGAGAGAAGAGGAGGAAACGAAACTATTGTTATATGGATACCATATGTGTTACAGGAATGGAATGGATTGCAACTTTGCAAGTAAAACTTAACGCCTAACGAATTTAAATAAATGAGCTGAAGCATTAAAGAAAGTGAATTGTGCTGATGTCTACTGTATTCGTGATGACGGTGCATAAAATGGGTGGTGGGTTTACGATCCTGATAGGATCAATATGGGTTGTCGAGTGGCAATGGAAATTGCGCGACGCATTCGACACTTGAGATCGTTAAATAATTGATTGATCGACTAACGCTAGTTGATTACGAATTTTTTCTTCGAGAAATCATCTACCATATGAAAACCCCTCCTGAATTCTTTTTTTCCTTCTCTTCAACAAAATGGAAGATTTGACGATTGGGAAAGCGCCCCTCAATGCTGAAAAAATTTGCGCTTTTCTGTCTCCTTTCACTTAATCAACTAATTTTAAAACTTATCAAAAAACAAATAAAACACGCAAATTGTGCGTTCATATTTTAAGTGATCCCACTTCCGGTTCATTTTTTTTGCAGAATTTTGTATTTTTGTATGAGTGTATACGTTTTTTATGTAATGAACAGATTAATTTATGCAAATTTTTCAGCATCTTCGAATTTGTTGATGGTTCATCTCGAAGTTAATAGTTCAAGGTACTGTAAAATAAATTGTACCATATTATAGGAAGCATATTAAATTATGATCCACGCCAACATTAAATTCCATCAAGCTTCGTTCATGCACTGGCTCCGGAGCTGATGAGACACACTAGCACGCAGATATGCTCATACAAACGTGCACGCCCATACATATGGACAGTGATATGATACCGCTATATTGTGCTGTGCGGCTGCAAATATGTAAATATGTATATAAATGCAAATCTAACGAAAAGAACTTTTTTTATTGCTTTTTACTTTAGGAAATATTGGAGTATAGGTAAATTTTTACGAGTATAAAGTAAAACAAACAATAAACACAACCACCAAGATTAAATTGTTCGATCCATCATCAATTAGAGTGGAATATATTACTGCTATTTCCTATAAAATAATAAAATTAGCGAAAAAAAATGTTTTTATAAGCGATTTTTGTTTATTGATATATATAATATATCAATAAACAAAAATCGAGAAATAGGCGATTTTTGTTATGCGAATTTTTCAGTTCCCACTTAAGAGTTGATAGACTATTCAATTAAACAAATATCGTTGAAGGTGAGAGAGAGAGAGATAGAGATGACAAATAACAGCTAATAAAATTGGATATGATATGAATTAATCGAAAGCAAATGGACTGCGCCAATAATTTCAGTACATTGGGAGGTGATCATAATACGCGAAAGTGGAGGGAGCAAATGAAGGGAGGAGAGGATAACTGGGAGGCGATTATAGAAACGGGAGGGGAGGAGTGTGGAGAGGGAAGGGGACGGAGGAGAGGACAACCGGTAGGTGGATAAAACGAACTCCATGGATTATGGTGGCATGTGAAATTTTCTAAATACGCTCGAATGAAAGACGAATGCGCTTAAAAATTCGGCATGGCGGATTTTCGAGAATAAATAATGACAAAAATGAAAATAGTTTGAAATCATCCTCATTATGAGCGATCATTGAATAGAGATGAGAATATATTTGAATTTAGGAATTAATAAATATGAGAAAATCTTTTCATTTCAAATTTTTTTTTCACTTATATGAAGGAATGAAAAAATATGAGCAAACATTTCAAGCATTCAAATAATTCAAATACAAATATTTTTCAATTATTATATCATATACTAAAAAATTTTCCTCTTATAATATGATTTTCAGTCTATTTAAGTACGAAATCACTATTTTTTGGATATAATAAGAAGAAATCGACAGTAATATTTAAGAAGTGCGATAATGGATGAAATGTTAGTCAGAGGAAAAAAAATGCCCATAATTAGGGCAAATAAAACGAAGAATTTTTCTTTGAAGTTATCACTGAAACGAACAAGTAAAAAAAAAATTGAAAAGAGTTTAGACGTTCCTAAGAGCCCTAGTGAACCTTTATCTAAAGATTCATGGGTGGAGTCATGAGGTCTTAGTGCTCTTTTTTTTCCACTCCATCTATATAAAGCCTACTAGATGGCAATATTTGAGGTGATTTCAGGTCGGATTGTATTTCATCAATAATATGAGCCTAGTAATGCTGAATTATTGATTGATACAATCGTTATAGATTAGTTTTTGTAACTGATCAATTTAGATTTATTGATTTTAGGCAATTTAACGTGGAAAGGAACTTCACTGCTAAATCATAATTTACGAAACGTCGGTGATGTTGGATCGGGCGCCGAATCGACAACGAACGCATGCAACACTCTCAATAGGTATGGGGGGGTAAATGATTGCCGCATATTGACTACTACAATGAAGACAGATTGTTGTCGGCCATTTATGGACTGATCACATGTCATTCAGCTTTAACGTTAATGCCTCTCCGAACTTATTAATGCTCACAAAACGATGATGAATTGAGATGCACTGAATGGAGAAGATTGCTTTAAACGATTAGAAAATTATAAATATTATATCAGCTTACATAAATTTTTTAAAAAAATAGATGGAAGTTTTTTTTAGTGAAAATAATGAAGTTGATATTTAAAAAATTAGATCTTCTTATATGCATTAAAGATTGAAATTGAATTGAATAATTTAAATTCGATAATAATTAGCAACTATTGAGAGATTATGAATATTCAAAATATTTATTACCATCAACTATCTCTGATAATTGATGCAATTTAATCGAATTGAATAATTTATTTAGCGGAAATCTGATTGAAATATACTCAAAATATTCAATTATGCAAATTGATTTATAATTCACGATCGAAATTCCGCCTGAATGGATCTTTTCGGATGTCTCATTTTAGATTATTGAAAAATTTCAACGAAACATTATGGATTCTTGTAGTATTTTATTTGCAATGATTCGATGAGTTAAGAGAATCAAATATCAAAGGGATGCGTTTGGCTTTAGCAAGTTTTAAATCGAAATTCTTGAAGAGAAAGGGTTCTATTGAACAATATAATAATAATATTAGCAAAAAAAGTAAACATAGAATGCTTATTCCATTTGAGCGACACCGGAAATGCCAATTTGGCGAACCACCAAGCATCAATATTCAAGAATCAGCGGATTCCTCTTTAAAAGATGGAATAGGTAGAGGAAGACGGACGTTAATAACGAGCTTCTCAGAAGCGTCTAAGAAACTGTGGAGTTCAGTCAAACTAATAAGATGTGGAGAGGCGGAAAGAGTGAGGGAAAAGGTGAGGTTGAGAAGTTGTGGGAGTTGATTCTATTCAGAAGAAAACGTTGCAAGCAAATTTTAGAACCCCTTGGATAAAAATTTTCATCATCTAATCTCAATGAAGAAAAAAAAAGTTCACTCCTCTCGCCTAACCAATGAAAATTTCATTTACGATGGAAATGTATCGTTGTTGAAAAAACGATTCACACAATTTTTTGATTGATTTCCCGCCTTTAGTAAAAAATTCTGCTAGGAGATTTCGACCAGGGTCGGCTATTCAAGTGAAGTTTTGTTGACGAAACATTTCCGCTGCAACCGTTATTCCATTCTGAAATCAACGATATGCTCAGCGTTTTATTGTGCGAGATAACCTGCTGAATAGCCGGTTGACTTAATGGATGGCCAAAACTGAAGTTGAATTCTTGGTAATATTTAATGAAATGTACGTCGATTTTATAAAATTAAACGTCAATATTATTGCCGTTGAAGTCTATAGCAGTATTTCATCAAGCAAACCGAATATAAAGGGTTTTACTAACAATGCTAAATATGATGTTTACCGTGTATGGATGAGAGGAGAGGGAGGGGAAGGGGAGGGGCATGGTGCTCATTGATTTTCCGATCGTCTTTTGAGCATTTCGATAGTTGACGATAAGTTGTTTTTTTCGTCGCATATAACAGATCGGTTAGGTAATCATCTTTAAAGCATCGATCACTTCTTGTTTAAACTCGATTACTCGAAAAATTCCCAAGCGGAATCTTTTCCCGTTCGGGTATGATAAAATTCATGCTTGTCAATTCATATAAATGTCAGAGTGAAATTCGAAAATTTTGCTGTCGACTCGCATCAATCGTATCGATATCGAGTGCTAAAAGATATTGAAAAAGGACGACTCCTTTCCTCTTTTCCCTTCTTAGAGAAAGATTAAGAATATATATAAGTAAATATAATGAAGGGATAGTTTGTTTTAATATTTTTAAGTTGTGTTAGTGATGCAAACATTTCAAATAGACAAAGAAAGAGAAAGAAAAAAACAAGGCTCATTACATTAATATTGCTTCAATCCAAAGAAGTTACACATCGGTGAAATAGAAGGTTTATTAAATAAAAATAGAATAATATGCAAAAAGCGAAGTCGAAATAGAACTCATAAAGATAAGCAAAGATAATATTCGAATTGTAGAGATAAATGAAAACGATGAAAACTAGAGAAAAATTCACTTGAGTAAATATATAAGAATATTATATGATTTAGACCATATGAGAAAATGAAAAGCAAAGAAAGAAAATAAACGTTATCAATACGTAAATATTTTTACGCCATCATACTATCACTGGAATATTTCCGACATTAAACAGTATAAATGCTCATTTATGCTAATGATCTCATCCATTATAATATTTAACTATCGAATCACAAAAATAGAGAATTTATTATCGAGGATTGTGTTATTCAAATTGCGTTACATTCATTATCGATAAGCAAACGAATACACAATATTTTTATATATTAGAAAGGTAAAGTGAAATAAATTTCTACTCAAATATGTAAATTTTTTTTCTATTTCAGATGGAAGGAGGATTTTCATTGTAAGGTTACGCTATCAATTCATAAATTTTGAGGGTATTTAAAGAAAAATTCAATTGCAAGAAAGAAAATATGATAAAAATTTTCACCATATAACTAAGAGTGCTTATAAAAAAATCGGATATATTTATTCAAATTTGCCATAGGGAAATTTAATAAAGCAATAAATAGTCATTTTCTTTCGTAGAGATATTATAAAAATAATGCCGAAATTTTTGAGCATAAATTCATCATTATTCTGCTTTGAATAATAAATCATTGCGTTATTTATCGTGTCGAATTGTTGCAACAAAACAAAAAAAAAACGGATATGGCATACATTTTGGTGGATATGTAAACGCAACTGTAAAATAATCTCTAACGATATAATGAGGCGGTAAATGTTCTTTGAAGTGGGCAGAGTGCAAATGGACACTTGTTCTCGTGTTATTTGTCAGTTGTTCATTTTGATGTCCACTCTAATGGTCATCTAATGGCTACATTCGACGATTAGTGAAATAATTAGACGCTAAGATCAGGTGCGTAATAAGAGAGAAGGCGGCCCTCTCTTCACGCTTGGTAATGATTTATGTGCAACGCTGGTTGGCCTCTTGCCGTTGATGTCCCCTTAATGTAGAGTGCCGCTTCGCTTTTCGGGCGGCACATCGTAAATTACCGAACGACGTTGAGAAATCGAACCATCAAACATCACAAACGAATGCCATACAACTACTGTAGTTTTTTTTGCAAATCATCATATGTGATGATGAAAGTGTTGAAAATTTGAATATAATTTGCATAAAAATTTGAATTTTTTAATTTTTCTTCAATATGGATTATTGATATATAAATAAAGGAATCGAAGAAAAAATAAAATGAAAAGAAATAAATCAGTCATATTTTGAAAAAAAAAAAAGAACTTTTTTTAAAGCATCATAACTGAATATGAAAGAATCAGCGAAGATAAGATATCATCGATAAGGAAAAGATTTATGCGAAATGCTCGAGAATGTTACTCGTGAAACTTATCCTCTCCGTAAGGAGAATAGAGAAAGTTCTATGAAAATAAAAACATTTTCGCTAATAGCGTCCATAATAACAACATTCAGGATTGAGTAGAACTGAAATAATTCTTCTTTTTTCTAGGAAAACACTGAATGAAAAAAAGGTGGAGAAATGAAAGGAAGAGAGAGAAGAGGAATATGTAAAAATTTATGAAATATTCAGCACTCTCTAGTAATTTTCAAAAACAATTCTATACTTGCGCACATTTCTAAGGGAGCACCTCCCCTTTCATGCGGTCTTTCCTCCTCTTTTCTCATCTCAAGTAGAATTTTGACATCATTAACAAATAGGTCAATATTACTCAAAATATAATATGAAGCAATCTTTAATTAAACCAAAAACAATGAGTCAATTATGCGGAAAATGAATGAATGCATCGAATATGCGTCAAGTTTTTTTTTTCTCCATTGATAAATGTAAAAGAAATTTGAAACACTCTAATCATCACTTCGATATTCAACGCTATTATCATCACTAACAAATTCAATCGAAATGATACATATGTTGATTATTGATTTACTTATGAGCATTTTTGCAAATTATTCAAATTTTTTGGGTACTCATTATCGCAAAGAATTCACCAATGAAAATAATCACTTCTATTTATGTTTTTTAGTCACTTTTCATATAGTATATCAATTTACATCAGATGAAGAGTGTAGAAATACACACTGTTGTGGATTATAAAAGTTCTATAGACAATTGATATCTACATACATCGTATAGAGATGCAACTTTATGCAGACACAAGATAAACGAAGAAATAATGAATGGTGATATTCCGTTCGGCGATTGGCCAGTTTGTGAGTACCTATCGGACCTGTCGGTCATAATCAAGAAAGCGAATTTCATCAATTAGACAGACATTAGCTGCTGACCACTTTATGAGGAGCATTTCAATCCTTCGCTTCATGACATTCCTGGATGTGCTATATGGAAGAGAGCAGAAACGGTCATAAAGTTTTGTCCATACGACGAGTTTCTTTGCATTTTAAAATATATGACGATATGGGATACATTGTGAGATGTCACCGAAAAAAAAGAGATTGCATTTGAGGGCAATGAACTAGGTGGTGCTATATTTTTAGCAAACTTTAGAAATAAAGCTTCAAAAAATCAATTCCGCCTGTTCCGTATTGTGCGATAAAGATACTAAATTACGGTAGTAGCTTTGTCGAGCGAAACGATTCAATAGCATCATCTTCAAATTGAAACTCCCATTAACATACTCATCTGAATAAGATCAGTGTAAACTAAAAGGCTGAAATTTGAATCGAAGGAATTTTGAATTCAAAAAAAAAGAATTCAAATACGAGGAACTTGAAATTAAATTCGAGAATTGAAAACGGACTATTTATTTATGAGATGAGATGAAAATGACCTCTAAACCACTGACCAATTCTTTATATCTCGACATGCATTTTATCATTAGAAAATGCACTAATGATGACTAAATTGGACAATATGAGAGTGGACGAACGAATCTTTGTGGGCGACTGGACAATTAACGAAAGGATCTACTCAGGGTTAATAGATGAATAAGATTTCCACATTGCACGCAGGTGGAAAACGGAAATACGCAGCTAAAAACCGCTTAAAGCTGCTGTAAAATTAATGGGTTGACCATTTCGATGTTATTAGTATATATTATCGTATATCCTGATCCGGATTATTGTACTCGACTTAGAAACAGTGAGATGGAAGAGAGATAGACAAACGATTCGAAAGAATGAGATAGCAATTTTAAGTGAATTTGAATAGCAAAAATGAAAGATTTTAATTGAAGAAATTTATGCATAAATGAATTGGGTGCTTTAAAGAATAGTACTCGTAGAAGATCGAGTTGTTTTTTTTTTCTGCAAGCATATAGTGGAATGAATTTATTGATTTTTGATAATGAATTTAAATTTTACTATAAGATAAATTTAAATATTGAAACAATTTTCATTCCTTAAAAATTCGTTGAATTTTCGAATAATTTTTGATGAATTATTCTCGGAAAAATATTGACTTCTTTTGAAATAATATTAAAAAAATATCAACATTTTCAACCCATTAAAAATATATATATTTCGCATGCAAAAATATTTCAAATTAAAAAAAAAAGAAAAATTTCTGCTATTGAAGTTTATTTTTGCGCTAAAAATAAGCCTAACTATAAAATGAGCCTAATCACTCCAAAAAAAAAATGGCACCAATATATTGCAATAGCGATTGTAACTGTCACATATGCAGCATTTTCGTCGATGCGTTGGAATATGTCACAATGAATTAGTGCAGTTGAAATTTATCGAATTCACGCGCGTATTCAAGGAAAAAAAAAGTTCCTCTTGTTCGACGTTCGATCATCAGAGAAATTTACGAACAAAAAAAAAACTCGGAAAATTCTTAGTCAATTTTTTTCCCCCGTAAAGAAATTTGCTGAAAAAAAAATTCAAATGCCTATCAAAAATACAGCGATTTTTGGCTAAAATTTAGAAAATGTGAAATAAATATTCAAAGAAAATTTACACACATTCCGAGCAGATATTATGACACACGTTCAACACTGCGATATTACTGTAAAGAGTAATAGTGGCAGTCAAAAATAATAAACCCTTCATATTAGTTCATAGATTGTAGTTGTTCTTCACAAAACAAGTTACTCTACCTGGACTCCCGAATACAGTATTTTAAATTAATTCCATTAAACCTTATCGTACCCTCTATGATATCGCAAAAAGGTGTTATATTTTCGCAATTTCACTACGTTAGCTTTCATACTTCATAATTTCATGGCTACTTATAGAGAGAGAGAAATGCGATATATATATATATATATATATATATATATATATATATATATATATATATATATATATATATATATATATATATATATATATATATATATATATATATATATATATATATATATATATATATATGCACAGAAATGTAGAATTACTAACATACACTTAAAAGAGTATAAAAATGCAAATTTTTGAAACAAAGGAAGAAGGAAGTAGATGGCAGTTGAGGGCATGAGAGTGGTGCATCTAGCGTGATAACCTATGATAGGCGCCTATTTAATCCTCTTCCGTAACCTTCATACTACTGACGCTTATCGCATTTCTAAACACCCATCAATGTAATCGACTCGACGGTCTTGATTGCACCATCGATTCCCCTCTCGACCGGCATGTATCGCTGCAGTTGCTAATGCATCCTATTTCCTCTCTTCTAATTTGCACACAAATAATAAGACGACTATAGAAACAAGGTCGTCGAGGCAGAATTAAAAACGACCATATTTAATTCTCACTAGTGAGGTTTTTGAAAAGCACTTAGTGTTAGCGATCAAAAATGATTTTTCACGCAAGGAACAAAGAGGATTCGAAGAGTGGCTGACTTTGTACCATGATAGCTCAGCGCTTCACAATCGGGCTCCCTTTTAAGTATCACTTTGAGATTTTGCATAGTCTTACTCTTAGGTTGAGGTTATTTTTAATAACCGCGCTTAACGTATTGATATTAATTTGTATTTCATTATAATATTATATACCTATCTAGCGGTGTAAGAACTCTTCAAGACGCAACGACATGATAAATATGAAGCAGAAAGACCTAAATAGATCTAGTTAGGAAAAGATTCAATCCCGATATAAAATTAATTTCAGGTTAGCGCTATATTTTGCAAAATTCGCCTACATCTTAATGAGCTTTTGAGTTTGGCCGTCAAACTGTTGATTTACGAATGAAGCGCATAATATTGTTTGAAATATACATGGAAATTTCGATATGCGAAAATCGATTCCACTTGTCCCTCAAGTAGCGTGAAGTTCCCGCATAGTTCACGACGTCAACTTTAAACTGAACTTATCGTTGTGAGAATCGATTATACTTGATGCAATGCCATATTGATTTGGACGAGAAACCCGACCCCTCTAGCATTTTGATTGGATATTTATGTTCGATCGTTGCCACCTTTAAAGCTTCTATCCAACATCGAATAGCAAGCATACGAAAACAACCCTAAGTGACATTACAAGGTTTCGATGCTTGGCTACTCAAGTCGTGTGAGGAAAAAAATTATTGACCTTAAGAGCGAGTGATACCAGACGACAGCGTCTCCAATGCCAACTCTTTTACCCTTCTATTTGTCTATTTTCAAGGGACTATATTACTCGATGCTGGGAAGATCTTCCCTTCTGACACAATCAAAAAATATTACCACACTTCAAAGCAATTCGGATGAGTTCTACGATAAGCTTTCCTAATGACTTCCTTAAACATGACGATAAAGCAGTGCCTATTTAAAATGCCCTTAAACTCAAGGAAGCTGGAAACGGGAAAAGGATGTGCATGGGGGCGAAGAAATAGGGGAATGAAGATTGTGGAAGAGGAAGGAAGTGATTTGAATTCGGTTCTATAGTTGCATCTTCAAACGTTTTGAGGAATACCTTCGTGAAATATTTTTATTATCAAATTCAATAACAATAAACTTCAACAATCAAATATTGAAAATCGAAATTTAATCACTACATTCGGAAAAATATCAATAGTAATTTAATCGGATTTAATGCTAATATAACCCCCTAATAGAAAACAAACACGAAAACTCTTTAATATAACAAAATATAGGAGGCATAGTCAAAGATGGAAGGGGAAGGGGGCATTGATGCACTAGATCTAAGGCTCAAATCTCAATGGGAGAAGTGGGAGATTCGCCTCAATCAAGAGTGAGTTTTTCGAAGCTTTCATCACTTTGTCTTTAAAAAAAAGTATTCATTGCTTCGTGGAGTTATTTTAGTTTATTTCAAAGATTTCTAGGCCCCTCGAGATGCTATCCCCAAGTTTTTATCACCTTCTTCATCAAAAAATTAGCAAAGAAATGTCGCTCAAAAAAGGAACAACAATAAGACGCTGCAAATAAAAATCTCGCAGTGAACATTGAATTTTCTCAACCAATTCCCACAAACTTAGATATTACATGCGTATACTTCCAAAGCAGCTCAAATATGAGCTCCCTTCAAAACATTTTACACTAGCATTTGGTAATAAGTTCACATAGAACACATAAAAAACGATAACGCCATCTATATTATTAGCAAGGTTACTTTGACGAACAATACAGCAATTTAAGATGGATTTGGTTTATGTTTCAGAAAATGCCAAAACTGGCAGTGGCCAAAAATGGCCAAAAAATTCATTATTACCTTCGTCGATTCGACTATTCATGACAATTCTGCAACCTCTAATAAAATCGGTCATGTACTTCCACAAAAGGGATATACGCAGGAATTCTATTTCAGGAGTGGACGTCTGTTAACGATGATGCTACCACAATAACTTTGCTACCTCGTTGTTTTCTATGATGCCTACAATCTGCTCTCTCTATGTTCTTTATTTCTTTATAGAATATCGAGGGAACAGTGTCATTCCTTCGTTTTATGGAGCTGTCCATTCAATCTCCATAGGATGTTATAAGTGCGGAAAAAAGTGTCGATCACAAAGTCTTGCAGCAGAACATTTCTGAAGAGACTATATTGAAGTTATACGACAATCAACACATTTTCTAACTCATTCCTTAAAAATAGAACTCATCAATCATCGTCACTTTCTGGTTCAGTCTTGACCTCTGATGTATCGATCAGATCGTGACCTTTGCCTAGAGGTTCTTCTTTCATATCACCATCTGAGAGCCACTCTTCCCGAGTTTCTGAGTTGCCATCCTCATCCTACAAAATGAATTAACATCGTATTCATTCAGAAGTACGAGAAAGATAGCGGGAAAGCGATGAGCATTCTAGTTTTGCATTCATGAAGGATCTTTCATTCAGTGAAAAACTATACAAAAAAAAAATATTTTCCACACGGCCGGCAACAAGAAGTAAGGAAGATTTTTGGCATAATTGAGTGCATAAAGAAGAAATGAAAAAAAAAATGAAATATAAGAGTTTTATGTGGATAGATCAATTCTTCCTCAATAAATAAAGTAGTCCGCCTCCCCCCCCCCCCCCCCCACCAAAAAAAAAAGAACTCCTTTAAAGATGAATTTATTCAAGCTTGAATTCCTTCCTACCCCCTTCAAATCATGAAAGAGCCAATTGTAACTCCACGAATCGCCTTCTTTCTCTCTTCACCTCTCTCTCCCCCCTCCCCCCTTCCGGACATCGATATGCAACACTTTACAAGAACGAAATCTTACGATAGTAATGGCATTCAATTCTGTAAATTACGACCAGTTTTTAGGAGCCAAAATTCAGCTCACTTTTTCATGTCTTTTTTGTGGTTTCGTTTCCAAACTAATTTTTTTTCTCTTCGATTTCAAAGATTCTTCCGATATCGTTCTTTCTTAGTTATATTCTCACTCTAGAACTACTTCCCATTATTTTTGCACTGGTCCTTGCACCCACACCTGTCTCAAGTGATTCGTAAAGTTGTGGAGCTGCCTCATAGCATTTGTAACTGTTCAAAGTGATCTGTTATTTGGCTGATGTTTCGATTTGATTACAGCTCTGTGTTGAATTTACCTGTGGGAGCCCGCATCATACCTCTCGTTATGAGCAAATCGCTGAACTAAATAAGCCTCACTTCCCCATTCTTCGCTTCTTCCTGATTTTTGTTCCTGGGGTTTGTCTCCACTCTCTTTGTTCAATGAAAGTATCTCCCAGTGCGTTGTGAACCCGTCACTACCTCATGCTGCAGTGTTGGCTATTTACTTTTAGCTGCTTGTATTTTAATGCTTTTTTGGCCATGGATTTGCTGTTGCCACTAGAACAAACCCATACGAGGTATGATCGTACTGATCAGACAAGGTTCCAAGGTAGCCTTACAACTTCGGTTGGAAACCAAAATTTCGGCCAATTTTTACCCGAATGCTTTCGGTTATTAATTCCCTCTTTGATAGATACTTTTGAAATTCGATCGGTTTCAAACCAATACTCTCGACTGCAATAGCAGCATATGACAGCCGCATCCATAGCTTGACTACTCTAAAGCAAAATATGGAAATACAATGAGGCAAAACAGCTGGCACATTTCCAAAAACTTGGGTCACGCCTGAGGTAACACAGCTTGGATGACTACTCGAAAGGTTCATGGTGGTAACTAAGGCGATAAAAGCGATAATGCAATATGAATGCGCCTCTGTTCTAAAGTTTACTGTGCAAATTGTGACCTATAAAGCGATGGTCAAAGCCGTTCCTTGCAACAGTCAAGCGGAAGAGGAATGATGGAACTACACATAGAGACGGCATAGTCTCTTTGATAGACGGTCTTCTTTGACTGTACTAAACCTAAACCTTTGCTGCACTAGACCTTGTGCTTTACAGTACTAAATCTCTCAGGTTTGGTGTTTGGTACAACACAGTATTAGACCTAAACCTTCACAGTGTTGCACAGTACTAAACTTTTCCCACTTAGCTTCGTCTTTCCTCTCATGTTTAGTGTTTTTGCTGATAATCGCTCAGATAGGTTTCTCTATGAGCTCAAATATCAACAATAAAAGTTTTAAAATATGCAGATTTTCTAAGCATTACAGTTGTTACCGCATTATAAATGATCAAAGTTAATTATATCAGTCGGTTACAAATCAGTTTCGGCTCAATTTAATTCTTTGCACCAAACTTCCGAAATAAAATTTATATTTATGGCATAAAATTTAGAAGAAAATTTGCATCAAGCACAAAATCGAAGCAAAACATCGAACTTTTATCGCGTGAATTAATCATTTCTGAATTTATCGCGTGAATTAATCAAATAACACCGAACAAAATTTCCGCAAATTAAGCATAAAACTTGATGCGTTGAATCAAAAAAAAAAAACTTACAACTATGCAGAATGCGAAGTTATGCAGCATTTTTTATATGATGCAATGATTACGATAAGGTGATTGTTTTGAGAGAAAATAATGAAAACTTGCCTTAACTGCCAATTTATGTGCGAGTCTCTTCTTGAAAGCAGTTGAACCGAGTTCTTTTGCGATAAGCCTTTTATCACCTTTATCTATCAGTGGCAATTTCGCTCCGATTTCTTTCTGACGCTCTGCTACAGCATTGAAGAGATGAACCACACCTCTGATATTAAAAAAATATCAACAAAGACTATATATATATATATATATATATATATATATATATATATATATATATATATATATATATATATATATATATATATATATATGATGAATAGATTTATTTAAGCATGCGTGAATCACTGGCGCCCGAAGAAGGCAAATGCAGTGGATATGAGCAAACACCGAAACCATTTACGCGGTTTTATGAGTTACTACTGTTTGCAGTTATGAATCTCATCGAAGGATATGTGCATTAGAAAAGAATCGATGCTGAAGATTTCAGTTTGTTAAAAGTGACAAGTGACTGCTGCGTCGACAGGAAACCTACATCGGATGGGATTAAACAGAAAATTTTGTTTTCGTAACGCGCATCCACCACAATACGATCAAATATTACCGCACTCAAAGACCATAACAGTGAAGGGTTCCAATATTTGCATAAAATGTTCACTTCCAGCCTTAGTTTTGCATTTCTCCTATGCAAACAATGTTTTAAGCTTTCAGTAGTTAACTTAATTTTTTGCAGTTGGTCGCTTAGGCAAAGACTTGATTTTCCAATGTCTAGGTTGTTCGATTGGTAATAACGATATGCAGGGGAACTTGTTCAATGCCTCAAAACCTGTCCTCCTCAAAAAAAGGAAATAATTGTAGAAGCAATTTGGAGAGGAAACAGTCGACAAAACGTCTTACTTGGTCGCCCTTCGGATAAGTATTCGCTCTTTCTCCCGATCACTTACAGCATTCGGTTTAACCATACACATCCTATCCAATTCTCTTTTTGCGAGTAATTTTGCCGACCGTTCACGTTTTGTTAGACGTTTCTTCTGCAAAAATTCATTACGACGATAGTTTGATGAACAGTGAAAACGGCTTCCGCTTGCCGGATATGGAACAGCGATCTTGAGCTTCCTGAACGGATATTATCATCAGGTATATTAGTATCTATGTCCGGCATAACTGATAAAGTCTAAGCAACAAACGGAGGAAAGTTAGAGGGCCCATAACAGTTCGGTCCCTTAACGCATTCGCCTTGAAACAGTAAACCATCTGCAGAGAAACCTCCTCAAATAAAAACAACGATTACTACTGAATTCTGAGCAACATTAAAGACTTTCTTGTTGTAATAGGGATGTTAGTCTACTAAATCACAGAAAGCACCTAAATCGATGGCCACTCTTTCTTGGCGACTATTTTGTCTGCTATGCCGCAGCTCCGAAAAAAACTCCGGATTCGCTGTTGCCCTGACAAGCTTTTTCATAGACGGCACAAAGGAATTAGCGAAAGTGAGAAAGAAAGGTGCAATCTACTTTTGAAGAAAGAAATTAAATCCCACCTGTTTTAGCTTCTGAGCTTTCTGATTCACCTCCTCTGGAAACTCGGTCGTCGCTCCCACATCGTTTATACGTGGCAGTTTTGCCTGCGGCGATTCTTAAAACAGTAAAATAGATTTAAACTACAACTTTATGAGTAGCAATCCTATTCTTTGAGTTTTTTTTACTCTTCATATCGAACGGTTCGGGCACTGAAGTCATCTTTCGAAGCAATATTTACTGTCAACACTTCCACTTGTCTCTTTCTTTTGTCACCGTAGTTGAGACACAACATCTCGTCGCAGAGTTCCGTTAAACACTTATTTATCAACCGCTTCACTTCCTTTATATATTTGGCCATCTTGCTAGCAATTATGATGAACTCAATATTCATTAAGCCATCGAAATTTTTGAAATATTAATTCAGTTTCATATTCCATGAAGAATGCATTCAGATTTATTTATCGTTTTTCATTATGTTAATCTATGGTCGAGTACGCTTAACCTCTATATCAACCTAAGCACAATTTGCATTTCGCTATGTCTTTGTCAACATCCAGAATTTCGATAGAGATCTCCGGAATCTTAACCGCTATAATTACGAAGCATCTCGAAGATGAATGAGTGAACGATTGATGTTGAATTCCCCTAATGCCCTCACGCCTTTATTTGTTCGTTTCAACATTCATAGATGATTTTCGTAGTTGCGGCGTAATTTCTTACAACTTCCAAACTGAACAGAAGGACAAGTTATGCGATTGTGTTTATCGCCTATTTGACGTCAACGTCTCAGTCAAAATTCAACGATTCTTAGTGACTACGTAGATAGGCAAATTACTAAGTGGGCTACAATTGCAATCAATTAACTCATCTATGAAGCGGATATAAAATACAATATTGGCTGTGCCATGCAGTGTTATGGCGTAGTGCAGAACTGTTGCCATTTCCATTAGGTACCATTTCCGCCTTTAACAGCGACAGCTTCTTTACTCCACCTCTAGTGCAAACCGCATTCACTGTGATTTCCATGTTGCGGAAAATTTTTATTCTCATCATCGTTGAGTGAGCCGATCCTCGAACAGAGCGAAGTTCTTCCTAAACGACCTCCGGTGCCACCTGTCCTCGTTTATGCAAATGATCCAATTCAAAAAAGCCAACTTGTTTTACACTGGTCAGGCAAATTGATCCATACCATCAAAATACTGCGACATTTTGCTATCTGTGTGAGTTATTACGGATATGTAATCAATATAGCATATGTGTATAATGAAGGTAGCCTTCAGGCTACCGACTGAATTTGGTTCATAAACGCGACTATCAAAATCGAAACTAATTGATATGCGATCGCAAATTCTCTCTGAATAATAAAGTCTACCATAATTTGGTGAAAGGACGGATAAATAGTGAAATAAAGAAAATGAAACGGTTGGCAAATCACTGTTTCATAAAACTCCACGATGAGTCGTTGTGACTCAACTACAACGATGAAATAAAAAAGGCGGCAGAAGGCAAAGAAACGAGAACGGCGACCAATGCCTCTGATGATACCCTCAATGCCAAAGCGTCCGACATAAACAACAAAGAACGACATACGCTAAAACTATCATAAACAAAAATACAAATTAAAATGCATCAAAATGTCCAAAATGGTTTCAAGAGCCTTCATTGTATACCTTTTCTTCGATACCTAGGAAGTAAAATAGTGCCCATTTTGGGCGCGCTTACCTGAAGTACGTTAAACGGAATTCGTAAAAGCCGGTTAAGTTTGAAAACGTTAAAAACGACTAGAACTTTTGTATCACGACTCGACCAATCAACTTTGCTCAATAGTAGCTGAACCGAGATCGGAAAGATAAGGTCTAGGAAGCGGGTCGTTCTTCATGGATTTCCCCTATCAACCTGTTCTTCAAGGAAATGAGACTCAACAATAAAGCAACGGCGAATATAAAATTTTTCATCAAAGTGTTTAAATACAAAGGTACCATATTGTACGAGACTTCATATTCTTCAAATTCACCACGATAAATCTCAGGTACACTCACCCTCGAGAGGTGAAATTACCTGAGATTATCACGATGGAAAGGATACTACTGTTATTGAAAGAAAAGACACGGTCAAGATTTTTGAATTTTAGGGGAACTTTAAGCACGATATAAAAAAGGGTAATGATATACATAGGTAGAAGAAAATGGAAAAATGGGACATGCAATGACCAATGAGATCGATAAGCGCAAATTCGCTCATATCATTAAAATCGCCGCAAGCAATGTTCCCAGAACTTCCCTCTATAAATTTATGTCGTTATTTTAATTCATTTCGATAGATATAATACAAGCGACGTTGTATTCCTCTTGCAACTCCCGTGAAAGATAAACCTAAATGAGGCAATTTACCTAACCCAGTTTGCATTTAAGTAGAGATTGTGGATACGTAATGAGGATGAAGGCGGAACGCTTTACATGAAGTGAAGCATTCACCTTCAATGTTTATGGCACTCAAAGAGTAACAACTAAACGATACACTTATCTGAATCTATGCTAATTTATTTAGAGAATGTCTCAATTTTGTTGCAATTTTTAAATGGAAAGAAATGACTCTTTTTTTATATTTTTATAAATATGTAAACCTGAAACCTTTATGAGTTGACAGTGAGTAATAATTTATGCGGGACTGGAGTTGAAGAAAGAAATACAAGCGAATTTTTCCTATCCATAACGCATCGAAAATTGAACTGAAGAGGTCATTTCTCTCAGATATTCGTTACCTCATCCTAACGAAGACACAATAATTCAACACTTATGAGGTGTTGAAGTACCGTTTTCATACAATTTAAGCATAGCTCAAATCTAAAATAAATTTATGCCATTAATAAGAACTATGGCATTAATCGAGAAAAAAAAAACAACCAGAGGTTATTAAGCCACACTTACCATGGATACTTGGGGAATCGGAATTTTCCGATATGTCATCACTTTCTGAGCTCGAGCTGGTGCCCTCTTTGATTTCCAATCGATCTCCACATACAGCCATATCTGAAACTTCATGTTATTTGTGCTTTAAGGAGAACGAAAACCTTCAAACCTTACCCATGATTTTTGAGATCTTTCAATGGAATCGTGATTAAATCACAATCGGGAAACCTGACCTACGCTATGCGGACAATCTCGTCCCGACTTTGATGCCAACTTGGACCAGAAAGGAAAAATACAGCGAAATAAACTCGGCAGATGAAGTCACATCACTCGACGAAGCTACACATAGAGCCCTTGGCCACTGGATGACAATCTGTGGCTTCTTCCAGAATTCTGATCACTTTTTTCCAAGCTGATCTGGCCATGTCGCACTATGCGCGTAGTCATACCCTTAGAACTTCAAGAGCTAATAAAATCTGTGAAACAGCATGAAGAACTCCAAGTGACTCGACATTATTGGTAATGCTTCTGAGATGATTTCTGGACGCTAAGCAAATCTAAATTTCTCTCTCCCCCCCCCCCCCCCCCCTCCCCCTCCAAATAAAAGAAACCCATGTTTTAGGACATCATATCTAAGGAAGTATTAGGAACCGATAATATATCCTGCATCCTCCTTCAAAGCTTATTGTAAATCGGATAACTAGTGGAATTATATAAACTTCTTGCCCGAAGCAACCCATATTTGCTCAAAACCGCTATTTCACGTCATTTCCACAATCATTCGCGAGGCAAAAATATTGCCACCTTTTCCCATATGGACAATGGATGTCAAATTTCAGTAAAACATGGCACAATACTAATAACTTTATCATTCATCCAGAATTATCTTATCATCACGACGAAAAATATCATCGTTTAGTATTGAAGCATTAAATAGAGGAATTAACAAAGGAATCTTTAAATTAGCATAAAGAAAGAAAAATAATGAAGGCATAATGTGCACAACTTTCTATAGACAACGTTCCGAATATAACGTATCATGTTAACTATGAAATGATAAAATAAAGACAGGTAGAGGAAATAAACAGGCGGAGAACACCTGATCAGGTAGGGCAAGACCTCGATGAAGCATATTCTAAATTGAACGGAAATCAAAACAATTAGAATCGCTCATTAAAAAAAACAGGTGAGCGATTAGTCGTGGTTGAAGATTTCATAATGGAATAAATTGAAATTGAGAGATATTTTATCCAGATTTCTTATGCAGCAATTGAATACTATGAAAATATTCTTCTCGAGAATGATAGAGCAACATTACGTTTGAAAAAAAATGGCAAAAAATGTTGTATAATTTTCTGGCAAAGTTCCAAATGAATTTGGCAAGATTACAACAATTACTGATAAAATATATTTGATTTTATCAATATGATATTGGGTTATCACCTAAATGAAATATGTTTTTTTTTCTCGAGTATTTATTTCTATTCTCTTTTTGCAAATATTTCTACTAGCATAATATAAGACATTTTATCTATTCACCACTAAATCGTTGCAGTAAAAATACTCCTCTCAATAATTTTCAATCGACCTAGAAAACAATTTTTTTTTTGTTTGATCTCGTATTTCGTATTCGAATCCATTCATTTCCGATCATTTTAATTCTTGTAAAATTTTGTAACGGTTAATTATATTCGCGCTGACATTTTTTTCCACGTATGCAAATGTTTAGAGTCCTGGAAAATTAGCTTTTTATGGGCTTCGAACTTCCACAAGGTCCATGATTAACTCTTATGGTACCCTCTCATGAGACACCTCGAATTATGCTCCTCTCATGCGACACCTCGGAGTATGGGACCGTCCTTCATCTCATCCTAGTTTGAGGCTTTTTCAGTGGGAACCCATAGGATCTCAATATGTGATTACATCATATTCAACAAATGTTTTTCTAGTTGCATCGGCAGTCACTGCGCGCCCATCGTTTCGTGATCGAGGCGATCGGTAAGAAACTTAATGACGGGACTTTTATAATAGCGGTTGTACCATAGTGGAGGGGTGAAGAGGAGAAAGAGGGAGATTCTTCTTCCCACAATTCTCAGGTCTAATTGGCTGGGAAGGGGGGAGGGAGAATTCATCCCACCCCCTCTCCTTTTCATAAGACTCACCTTTCAAATTTGATGATCATTTCATTACATAAATGCCTTATAAGTTGGCATTTCAATTAACCACACAGTATATCGATTCAATGGAATTCGCCCACCACTGAACGATCCCAGCGGTATTTCTCTTTTTTTGCACGGTTACCTCAGGCGCAATTATTGTTTTATTACCTTTAATTAACTATTATTAAATTTCAGGAATTAGCGCAATAACACTGAGTTCATTTACGTGTACTGCGTCGAAATTCGTATATATTCGTTTCAAATCGACGAATAATGGGTAAAACAAAACTGAAACGGAAGAAGCAAAAGAATTCCGGATGTCTATCGAGCAGTCAAGGTATTCGTTGCTTATGTGCGAATCTTCTTTCTCCGTTAAACTTCTTCAAATTTCGGCACAAAAGTTTTACGACGATTTCACTATTTTTGGATAAATTTTATTGCGTAATATCTCTAGCAGAAATTTATATTTTTATAATTTCGTTCAAATTTCCACTTTCCATTAATCAATAAAATTTTACGTAATGAGTGAAAAACTAACCGAGAAAAATTGTTGCGATAGTTTGAATGAATGGAAATCGATCGACCAGTTCTGATATAGGTAGAAAAAAAAAGTCGAAGATTACAAAAATGTTGCATTTCCGGATTTTTTTTCCCGGAAATTCCGGAATTTTTAAATTTTTTTGTTTTACTTTTTCTTATCGTTTAGTTGTCCTTACCTTCTTGAAATTACGAAATTTGCGGTTAACTCACTTGCCTCCCCCTCCCCCCCGCCCCTCTTCAATTGGATGTTACTAAAAAGGGGAAGTCCTTTTTTCTCCCTTCTCAGTATCCTTAGGGATCCCCTTTGAAGGAAGTTTTTCTCCTGTATGTTTAGGAAATTTCGTTTCCTTCTCATTCCCATTCAGCATTATTTTCGAGCTTCTCTTCTTCATAACCATCTTCATTTATATTGTTAATCATCCATTTTGTATCATTTTAGTAAGAATTGTTGAAGTGCAATGCGAAATTGTTGTAATTTTTTTTACAGCGCTTCCATTCAATACCGAAAAAGGCCAGCATATATTGAAAAATCCTGGTATTGTTAATGCAATCATTGAAAAGGTAATACTTGAATTGTTGTGTTTTTTTTAAATTCAAAAGAAGTAAAGAAAAAGGTTTAAGAGTATTAGCATCTCCAGTTCGGACACTACATTCATTTGGTTTTAATTTATTTTATTTTATTCGATAAAGCTTTGATTATAGATATCTCTTTCCATATCGTTTCCTTAGAAATTTATGCTCATTGGATACTGATGAGGTGATTCGCCAACGCTCCGCTTAGGTGTTGGTAAATTGGCTAAACTACTCTTCCACTTAGAAGGGTCAAATATCTGGCAAAAGAAGCAACAAATAGCTACGATAGTGAAGATTTCATCGTATCATTCGTTTCGGCTCAATGCGATCATTCCTTCTGGATGGTTCCTTTTTTCTTTTATTCAAGAAAACTTTACCGCTTAATTCTTTTATCGTTTTAGTGTGCACAATTTTTATTCAGCTATAAATATTCGCCAAAAGGTTTCATATTAATTTATAAATTGATATTTGGTAAATATTAAACTGATAATAGTGTAATAATATATATAGAATGCAATCAGTGCATGATTAGAGGAAGAATTGTCACAATTGCGGAAATATTACAGACAAAAGGGAGCGACTAAAATCCCCTATCATATAGATCTCTAGATAAATTTATAACTGCAAACGATAAGTATCAACGAGTTTAAATAGCTGAATTTATTGCGATAAATAAGTGGAGGTGTTTTTTTTTTCAGTCGGCAATAAAAAATACGGATACGGTCTTAGAAGTTGGTCCAGGAACGGGTAACCTCACAGTGAAGATATTGGAGCATGCTAAGAAGGTGATTGCATGTGAAATCGATACACGTATGATTGCGGAATTAAAGAAACGAGTACTTGGCACGTAAGTTAATAGTAATTTACAATTATTTACTACTGTTTTCAACATTTTTTATGAGAACTTTACTCGCAAGTAATGGAATATTTTAGGAATATTGTAAAGTGGAAGGGAGGAAGTTGGGAGAGGGGGAGGTGACAGGATTGGTGGGGGGTGGGCGTTTGCGAAATCACGAACGGACACAGTTGGTCATATTGGTCATATATTTGGGTTTTAACTTTATCTTTTAGGTCAGTTATGCAACGTTGCGGTCATTTATTATAGCAGAGTGAAAATTGCGTTCTCGCGAACGTTATCTTTTAAATTCATTGAGTTTTTATGCTCACATCGGTGATATATAAATTCGTTTTTTTGAATCAATGTTTGGTGTTAAAATTTATTCCGTTTATCACAGTGGTTATCTGCAAATTGCATCGATTTTCTATTATTTAATGGCAAACGAGAATTTTGATATTAGATCCGAATCGGCGAGCTTCTCTTTCCTAAGAGAAATGCTGTCTAATCGACTGAATAACTATGGGCAATTGAGTTGAGTTCGCAGCCTTTTATTTCGTTGATCACAATGATTTTTGCATGTGAAGTCCGAACTATGTTAGTGTTGAATTTGCTGTAGGCATCAACTAAAGGTTTCATATTATTTCTATTGTGTAATTTCATGGAAGGCATGCTTAATTAAGGACCGTGCAAAATAGTCTTCTGATGACTTAATTTTTTAGTTACAAAAGGAGGAAAGGGAGGGGGATGCAGTGATTGTGCTCCGTGCATGATTTCACATCATTTTCAGACCAGTGCAACAGAAACTCGAGGTTCGTCCAGGTGATGTAATGAAGGTGGAATGGCCTTTTTTCGATGTTTGCATAGCTAATCTACCCTATCAGATATCGTCTCCATTTGTATTCAAGCTTCTTCTGCAGAGACCTTTACCGAGGTAATCGTTTTCTTCTTTTTACCTGACGATTTCTCATCTATGACAGAATTGTTCGAAAATTTTGTGTTTGAAAAACAATTGACTAATTTTGTATGGATATATCATTGTTTGCGAGTCAGAGTGATTAATTAAATGAGAAGGATTTGTTATTGCAGGTATGCGGTGCTGATGTTTCAGAAGGAATTCGCCGATCGACTTTTAGCGAAGCCATGTGAGAAATCATATTGCCGTCTCAGTGTCAATGTGCAGCTTCTGGCAAAGGTGGGAATATTTTATTAATAATAATATAAGGTGGTGCAATGAATTCCATTTGGAAGTTTGTTGAAATATGTTTCTATACTTGTTTTTCTCGTTGAAATTCATCTTTGCAAAAAAGCGCCTTAGGCCACGTAAAAAAAACAAAAAAAAGCCACGTAATACGTAATACGTGCCGCGTAAAAAAAAGGCCACGTATATATATATATATATATATATATATATATATATATATATATATATATATATATATATATATATATAATGTTTTATGCGCTGACACGCGTTCATCTGTCTGTCCGTCTGTCTGTGTGTCTGTGTTTTGTAAGGAAGCTGTAGTTGTGAAATCGATTGGATGTGACTATGTAACAGAGTGGATTCTGCACGAGTTCGTGTCATTGAGGGCAGCTGGTCATTGCATTTGTCCACAGCGCAGAGCAACCCTTGGCTCTGACCAAATCCGAACAAATGTTTTATGGATATGTCTATGTCTGTTATCGTAAAAGAAAGCATATTAGTAAAAAAGCTGTCACAAAGGCACAATCCATAAGCGAATTCCAGCAAACTGAGGAAATGCGTACTATTGGCAGCCTATTCGTATAGGAAGCGTCTCCATGTTTTGTTAATTAAAGAGAGAAATTATTGAGAGTAGTCAATGTTTTGAATAAATTCGAGTATTAACCCATTTATTTTTGTTGAATACATTTCGTTCTTTCGTTCACTCATGCTTCATTCGGGTTTTTCCTTCCTTTTTTCATCTCCATCATCTTTGATTTATTCTAATTTCGATTAATACCTTTTAATTTTTATATATTTTCTTCGATTTTTCTTAAATTTTTCTTGTGTAGTATGGAATTCGCACTGCTCAAAAGTATAAATACTCTCTTATATTAGGTATGGAGGTAATTTACATATCTTTATGGTGTTGTGCATGCTATTGAAATATCGAGGCTTCATCACCGAACAATTGTACCTAAGCAATGGCATCGTTATATCATTGTCAGAAAATTATGCTTACTCAATAAAATCAACATAATTTAGTGAATGGAAATTCACCGTCACATTCGCCTTTACTCAACGAATCGCTTTCGTAGAAATCAATTATATGCCATAGTGATGCCGTTCTTGACTGCATCGAGTTATCTAGCGCCTGGGATTGTTTAATTGAAAGTGGTCGTAATGTTTCTTGAAAGCTGGCTGAGCCATGGTGATACGAAAACAGCCCAACCCACATTTATACCGTCATGGGGATTGTGAAGCCTAATATTTGAATGCAACTAGAGAAGTTATTTCGTCTACCTTATTTTTGGGATATTGCTAAAAATTACAATACCTCGTAATTTTCGTACTGATAAGGAAATGCTAAGAAACTATATGATGAATAGTTGAAATTAGTTGATTGTTTTTGGGGGACAGCTATAAACTGCTATTTCGAAGGTGCTCTTATTTTATTTTATTTATTATTTATTTATTTATTTATTTATTATTTATTATTGAAATTGGCGCATTTTCCTGCATTTGCAAAAAAAAGAAAACAGAAAATGCCCCACAGATAATGGAGTGCTCTATAGAATTGCTTTTTAATTTTCAATGAAAACTCTCATAATTATTGCTTAATTATATGAAGACTTTTTTATTCGTGGATACTGGCATCACTCTTCTAGGTGGAACATTTAATGAGAGTGAAGCGAACCGAATTCAGACCTCCACCGAAAGTTGATTCGGCAGTGGTACGAATTGAGCCACGTAATCCACCTCCACCTATTAATTTCCAGGTTGTTTTTCATCGTTTCTTTTAAAGAAATTTCTTATCCTGAGGTGTTCTTGTCTTAACAGATACAGTCAGTGATCGAATGTATTTGTACTACCTATGATACCTTGAGGTTTATTCTTTTGACCATGGGCTTATCGTATTCTTTTTTTCTTATGCCATTTTCTCATTATGGTCTTGCTTCTCGCTTTAATTTTGAGTAGAGGTGCGGAAATATTGACGAATATGTCTAGTTTGTTTGGTTTAAGTCGATACTGTTTGATCATGGAGTCGTCGAGTTCAAATTCAATCACTAAATGATTTGAGTAAAGATTGTTCAGTCGGCTTGGGTTGTTTCGTGTAAAAATTTTAGAGGTCGTTTTTATTTGGAGATTGAGTGCTTCCACTATATTGAAGCGGAAACATCTTCGCCTCTCCGGAAGATGAGATCATTGCTTTAAATAAATCCACACATGAATATAACTCTAAAGGGAATCATTCAGTTTCGACGTTTTTTTCACGTCCACTGATGCTATGAGCGGACTCTTATGTGTTACGAAAAGACGAAATATAACTACATTAGTCTTACTTACTACTAATTTAGAATTATAAGTGGAAAGATTCAAAGTAAAGAGGACTCTGTACTTGATTGAATCCGGTATACTTTATCAGCGTAAACTTATAGCAATAATTAAAGTTTTTACTGAGGTTAGTAGAATCCGGAATATTTGAAATTTTTATTAAAGTTATTAAAATTCCCTTTAATTTCTCTTAAGTCAGATAGGATAGATGATATAAGAAGAGGGAATTTTAATGATGGATAAATAATTTTTGCAGGAGTGGGATGGTCTTTTGCGAATTGTATTTTTGCGGAAGAGTAAAACATTATTGTCGATATTCAAGCAAAAGCAAGTTTGTGATTTACTGGAGAAAAACTATCGAATTGTGTGTAGCGCAAAAAATATGGTTCGTTTGGAGATATATTTCTTTTTTTGTTTCCATAGTGCATATTTCATAGAGACATTTCTTTTACTGCTTGTGAAAATGGTAAGCATATATTTTCGATCGCGTCGCTTGATTTGCATTTAGGTTGGACTTGACTGGACCTCAGGTTGTTTAGCGCGAGAAATATGACTAAGCATCTGAAATCTCTTCGTTTCACTACGATGCTGTCGTGTCGTGTTGTGTTGTGTCGGATCATATGTTGGAAATAGCTTTGGGCGAACTGACAACTCTAGGTTTAGATAAATGCATATGTATTAGGTAGATAATTCGTAAAAAACGATTGTGTTTGTGCAACTTCAAGATGATATATTCCAAGGTATTTTTTAAGTATTTATCAGTTGGCATAGGAAAGAAGTAAACGGTGGGTCAGATGAACATCAGTTGTTTGAGTAGGTACCTGTAGTAGTTGTTGGTATTGATCTTATTGAACTAATTAATGTTCGCAGGCCTAGGTACAGGAAGAACACCTGTGAAGATAGATATGATGTTGTTCAAGTCAGGTTGCTGATTGTTTTTAACCCAAATATGCTAATTTTACTTGTTTTTCTTTTTTTTTTGCAGCCGTTAGATAAGTCTTTCAAGATCAGAAATAAATTGGAAGATATATTGACAAAGAGTGGTTTTGCAACAAAACGTGCTCGAAGAATGGATATTGAAGATTTTCTTCAATTGTTATTAGTGTTTAATAAAGAGGATGTGCATTTCGCATGATGTTTTGCTTAAGGTAGTTGAACTGTTGACCCTTTCGTTCGTCCCCATCCACCCACTTTCTGGAAATTCAGTTGCTTAAGAGCGACTTCGTAATCGCTGCGAGGAGACCGAGGCATGGGGAGCGTGGTGGGAACAAACGAACAATATTGTTCTATTGGGTATGACATACTTTGTTGATGTATCAAGTGCTGCGGTCAGGTGTTGCGTTGAGGTGGGTCGATTTGGTTAGTTCATTGAATGCTGAGGTCAGTTATTGCGCTTTGGTCGGTCTTAATTGTATGGGATTGAAGAATTTATCGAGCCTAATTTTTTATATGTTTTGGAAAGGGGTAGTAGAGCTAACTCAGTGAACAGAACGAGGGATGGGTGGTTGTATATGCGTGTATGGGTCGATATTACTCTTTTTCATCGGCATTCTTAATAAAGTAGACGGAATTTATTGGGAAGTGATATGCGGTAGTCGCCGACGTTTTTTATTTGAAGGGCCCTTGTTATGAAGTTACTTGTTATTGTCTGTTATTGCTTGAGCTTTGAAATTTTATCGGACTTGTTCAGTGTTATGTTAACGGAACTCAATAAATCGCTAAAATTTTGAAACGTTTATCAGTTAATATTTGCATAGAGAAAAAGTTTATCAGTGGCCGAAGAATTATTCAACGGGGAAATTCCCTTGGGATTTCTCTTGTCTCAGGAGTTGATCATTGGAGGCCGAATGATTTGATATATTACCTCATACCTCATATTGCTTTGGATATAAAGAATGACATTGCATTTAATTTCAACGAGTGCTCACAGGTTTGATGAGTGATCGACACAGAAATAAGCAGCGTTGGGATGATCCCCGTAAGATTTCTACATGAAAAGAGTGAAGTTGAGTTTGCGGGCACTTCCGTTCTTAAGTGAGGACTTGAAAATTGCGATTTGGAAATGTGGGAGTACGTGTCACACAGTATGCGATGCTTGTAAAATTTGTTCGAAATATCAGCGGAATTTATTTTTGTGATAACGATGAACTGCATCTAAATTCTAAATTCCTTTTATCGATAGTGGAAGACTTTGAGATATGCCGGTGGAAGGTCACGCTATACAGTCATGAAAGACAAAGATGTATAAAACATTCCACATTCCACAAAACCGGAAGGTTTGGACTTGCTTGATTGATTCATTTCTGGTCGTCGAGTGACCATTGGTCATACCACCGGCATCTAAGTCTATCGATACCCGCTGCCCTTAGTAATCGAGTATTGGCAATAAACTGGACGGCTCCAACATATAAGGTGGCTCTGATTGAATAAAAAGTCAAGCTCGGGTATATGATCAAGTCCTGGTCATGCCGGAGCCAGGGTGTTCTTTTCTCGATTTCGGCCGTTGTGGTTGCGCTTCCAAAATGTCTCTAGATCTTGTCGAATTTAAGTTGCATAATACCTCCTGAGCATTTTGGCGCAGCTAGCTGGCACGATAAGGTGCATCGATAAAATTTCACACATACCTTATTTTCCTAACACTGTTCCTTACATGTAACCACACTTGTATATCCACACAACAACTTGATTTGTAATACTTGACGCAATTTTTCACTTACAACTACATTCACCTTAACTTATTCGATTCGCATATTTACAGTAGTGCATGAAATACTTTATTCCTTATACTTGAAGTATAGAAATATGGTGCAGTTTTACAGGTGAGTTACCTGCAATTCCACCTTTCTGCTACTGGTTACAACGTATATCGTCGTTGTGGATGATCCCGTAATTGCGTTTTCATTGTTTTAATTGCAACAGAATCCTTAGTAAGTCAATGAATGAGTGATGAAACACAGGATCCGGCTTTATTTCAACTCTACTCAAAATGCTCGACTGTGTATTGCGTCTTTTAGCATACTCATTGCCTATATCCACGAAATTTGCAACATAATAGGTGAGACAAGCATGAAGCATACCCGATGACAATTTGTAATTTTGCTTTCTTCACTTTCCGCCAATATCGCTTAGAGTCATAGCAAGATTAATGGTTAAGTTTATATAGTCATCTTTCTATGTGAGCTGGATTAAAAAAAATGAAGGCGCCAATTACAATGACTGTTGCCAAAACTTTGTGCCAGAAAAAACCGGAACACATCCCAAAGACTGGTTGCGGCAAAAAAACCGTTTCAAAAAAATAACCTCGGAAGGGATCGTCCGGAAAGGCGACAATGAGACCATTCACATCGGGTTTCTAGACGTGTACTTCCAGAAGGTGTCACATCCTGTTAACATCCACAAGAAGCACTCTACAGGCACTTAAATGATCATATTCAGGTTAGTAACGCAAAGCAGCATCCATTCATCAATAAGAGAACAACGAAAGTGTAATAGGCGTTAACCGATCTAACAAACAGATCTTAACAGAATGAGATCTCACTACCACTTCATCACTATACAAACAAAACATTCCTCTCGTTTTAATGCTCCCCACTGAATGTGGTATATATATATATATATATATATATATATATATATATATATATATATATATATATATATATATATATATATATATATAAAGTCACTAAATAGCCCCATCGATTCTATTAATTAATACCTTCAGTATCTCTCATTATCAGAGTGAAATTAGTATATCCCTTGTCCCTTCCACCATTAAATTAGCAATAATCAGTAACTACAGTCGTTTTATGCACGAATGATGGAGCATTAAATAACAAGGAGATGAAAACACAAACGCAGGTAAATGCAGTGAGTGCATCAAAAATATTATCCCACTGCTTCGGGCGACTCTTCGATCAAAAGAAGGGAAACAAAGCACCAAGCCGGGCAATATTACGTTGAATAACCAGCCTGCACGAGTCAGTGAAGCGGCTTACGTCTCCCTGCAAAAGCTTCAAATACTTTTATTAGTGAATAAGCACTTCAGCAGCATAAAGAATCGCACCTAATTTCCATCCTGCATATGTCAGTAGAGATCTATGCACTGAAAAGGTTACGGAGGTAAAGGCGAATCCAACCGTCTCTCTCGAAGAGGACATCGCCTCGATACAAGAGGACTTTCGTCCGAACCCTAGAGAGTAGGAAGACTGAATACAACTTGCATTATGTCCCCAATTTTTGAGCCTTTTATGATTATCATAATAATAAAGATACTATATTACTGCATATTACATAACTATTTCCCGTCCATTATAGGATTCAAAAATAAAATAGAGCTGATGAATACCTTAATGGGATCCACAAGAACGACATCAGAGGAACGTTCAATCGCCTCATTGAATGTATTGATCATAAGTGGATGAACAATGCTCTAAAAAAACTTATTGCTAATTAAATCATCCATAGACTTCAATAGTTTTTAAAAAAAGGGCATTTCAAAATTGCAGCTTAACGTTATCAAAATAAACATCGCAATGCTCAGACTTTTATTAATAAGATTTTAAATTCGTATTCGAGTGCGATTATCTATTCCTCAGCACTCATATCGACTAACAGAGAAAGCGAATCATCGAATCGTCTCCACTTGGTTATGAACAACCTATCAAAGTCCGACCTTAAGCCTGAGCCTAAGTTGCAGTACAGCGCCTAAACCAAAGACACGACCACTGTGACCTGTTGTCCCAACTGCAGTTGGGAACTACAAATGAGTCAGTGCTAACAAGCATAACAATGAGCAACAAATCAATATTCAAAACAGATCAAGCAATATACGTTTGATCGATTGACCTTTCGGTGATCTACATTTATAACCGAGTAGTGATTTACTGACTATGATTATTCTAAGCCTATTGGACAAGCTTAACAATCGATATTTACGCTATCATATCACCTATTAAAATATAAACGGATCAATAGAATGATAAACCGGCAACTTTAAAAGCAAACTTGAAAATAACGCCATATATCGAGTAGAATAACGAAACCCTCACGATAGGTGACCTTTGAAATAATATCGAAGAATACAACCATTTGTATTGGTAACACCTTCCCCTGAAATTCAAACGTTACATTCCAGCATATTGTTTCGAGGCGCAATAACAATGCAGTAATTTCCCAACCTTAAATGACGCAACATTTAACAGCAATGGGAAATAATTTTACTTACCCAAATATTTAGTACAAATTGAGTGAAAAATGTAAAACATTCCTTTAGACACAAACTTCACCATTTCGCATATCTCTCCAAAACCTTATCAACGGTCTGAATGTCGCTGAACCCTAGAAAAGTGAAAACTCTTGAGATATGTTCACAGAAACGAGTTGACTTATTAGACGGTAGGCCTGAAAAGAACCTTCAATTCAAGACTTCCACCTGCAATCTCGCCTATTTTCCTTCACAAATTCACTGAACTACCGCCCCGCCTGACATATGTTGCCAGTTTAGTCGAATGACAGCCCGTTCATAAAAGAACACCACTAAAGGTCCGTAAATGAAACATAAACAAAACTAAGGCGGAGAATAGGCATAACATGAGCATTAATGAAATAAACAAACCACATACTAAATAACCAACTAATAAGAGATACTCGTACGATGCGGTGTTTCCTAAGAAAAAGGCAGAGTGCAGAACATCAAGCAATCTGTCACTTTATTACCTCATTAGCACTATGATCTCCGATCGTTTATTTCGCCTAGTTCAGGTGATCTCAATTATCGGATACGACTCTACCTATTCAACGTTTATCCACAGATCACCGATAAACCATTAGTACCTTCAGCTACAACTGTGGCAGTCTTGTACTCACACTTACTATCACGAATTAGAAGTTTTTTGCACTGGCGGCTATCTCAAAGGCTACCCGCCTTGATTTCAGAATCAGCTTCACTATAGTCCGTCGTATTATGCAAATCCCCCAGGAAAATGAAGCAAAACATACTCACAAATTGTATCAGTCATCCTAGAACACAAATATTTGTGAGACCATCCCCAAAAGCAGCAACCTTTCTAGAGATGAGAAACCAGCGATCCAGCGTATCAAGGAGATTCTCTGACGGATGCGACTTCTGATCCGAATTATTCTCGAAATGGATCATCACAGATGCCAATATTGCCTTAAAATCGAAAAACTGAAAAGCATATCAAACGGCTACCATGCTTTTCTCTCAGTATATAAGTATCCTTCTCTGTTTCTATCCTAAAATACGCTTACCGCATGCAATGATGCACTCTTCAACATTAACTTAGAGCAAACAACAAATAATCTACAAAAAGATGGGCAAGGTACTCTTATAAGCGTTTGAAATAATAATAAACGCAAAGTATAGGTCCTGTTGGATGGTGCATTCCTGGATTAAACATGAATAATACGAAAATTTCTTGAAGTCCAAATGAACAATACTTGTTTGTGAAATTTTGGTAACTTTAGTGAGCAGGAGTCGTGTAAAAATGGAACGAAGCAAAGAAACCATCACATTCCACAGTTTTGTGACTACTTTATTCAGCGAATATACAGCTCTTATTCACACCACAG
The DNA here is from genome assembly GCA_013433145.1 of Ascaris suum. Taxonomy (NCBI): domain Eukaryota; kingdom Metazoa; phylum Nematoda; class Chromadorea; order Rhabditida; family Ascarididae; genus Ascaris; species Ascaris suum. The sequence goes on along the minus strand of CM024182.1, from coordinate 2,628,361 downwards.
AAAAAAAGATTGTACAGATGATATGGATGAAAGGCCGATCCTTTCACACCGGTAAAAGTGATGAGCTAAACAATGCAAGGGCAATAATTTCCAAGTGGCAATGGAGAGATTAAATGTTGACGCATTATGACAGCTAAGATTAATTTCGAAAATGCAGAACGATGCGACTAAAAGACGAGAGATCGACAATAGAAAATTAACTTGGACGCTGGGAAGCATAAAGTTCAAGTATTGGAGAATCTACGAGACGAACCTTAAGAACGGGGATGCAGTACCATAAACACGGATGCACCTCACTTATAACTGACAACAGACTCCACACGAAGGGAATATCCGAAACCGTCTTTGCTACAGCGATGTACCTGTAAAACAGTTATGCACATTCAACGAAAAATAGCCTCAGTGAAAAATGATTCCCATAGAACTGATCCAAATTGACAATTAAATCTATCTCTTGTGGTCCTAAAAACTCTGTCGCTAAGTTGAGCCAATCCATATAATTTACCTATCAGCTCAAAAAAATAAACGCAAATAGATCAAAACAAGGAAACAATCAATCAAGAATGCGCAGAAATTGTTCTAACTACAAAACTTTGATGGCAATATACCTATCGACATTTCTGTCCAACCAGCTGCCCACAAAAATGCAAAATAGATATCGCCCCAGGCATCTAATAAACCGAAACAAATTATGGCAAAGGTTTTAATATCAAACATCAAGGAGTCTCTCCTTTATGACCAATTAAGACCAATTTTGTGACTAACTCCACTCCCACAAAACAACAGTAAAATAATTTCCATTCATATACAGACCACGCACTAAAAAAGGTCTCCTTTGTACCGACCATAAACAACACAGCAATCTCTCATATCTCCGGTAGATTATATCCGTTCCACTATGGCGATATCTGTCGCTATGATCAGAACCTTGTTCCATGACCACCCACCAAATCTGCCCCATTCTTACAATTACGCTAGTTCCCTCTAGGCGTTATTCACTCTTCAAACAACGGTCAACGTAACACAGGGAAATCGAATGAATTGGTCTAAACATAGTATTGGCTGGATTCAATAACACTCCCCACGCATCTGAGGGAAATTGTCTAGCGTCAAAGAACGATTTGAAACTTCACGATTGCCAAACAAATGAATTACGCACTTATGAGCTGCTTCACGTTCCACCTCCCATTCATTCCATGTGAAAGTGGACACAAGACCATCTTTGCAAACACGTTGAGTTATTGTCTCTGCCTAAAATTGTACCACATTTTTGAAAGAGAATATAGAAAAAAGAGGAACGGTTAAAGGCACAGCCTCCACAAACCTGCAAGATTATCATCATATACAAGTGACAATGAATATTCGTTAAGAAAGACGATCGGTCAACTAGCCTTGATAATAAACTCAGGTAATCAACCGGCTAATCAGATCGACGGATGCTAAGCAAAATCCCACTCACTCTTGAAAAAGGCATCTCATGAACGTTGCAGCAATTTGCTTGCATATCCATTTGGAATTCGGATATAGCACCACAGTTCCATATCATCTATTTACAGCTTTTATGTTAAATAACGCATTTTCCGATTATTTGGGAAATTACAGTGAATAATTTTCCACCATTATTTACTGTTATCTTTTTTTATTAACCAAACGCATAATATGCCTTGTTTCGTAACGCTAAGGCTGCTATCGAACATTACAGAAATGACTAATCCTAGCGTTGGCTAAGCATTAAAAAAAATAAAAAATGATACTGATGTATCAACTTCCGTCGCTATTCCTAACAGTATCGTATATCCGGTGAAAAAACTGATTGCAACAAAAGAAATTTTTCAAGTACCAGTAGATATATGTCTAAGAGTAAATAACAGCTCATCAGAGAAGTTAACAAAATACAAAGTAAAATCCATTTTACTTTTTATTTAAATTTATGCAAAATTCACCAACACATTAAAAATTAAAAAAAGGTTAAAGTGATTACTCCACAGGTACAACAATATTAACATCGATTAGATGCAATGTTAATAATAAGGAAGTATAATACAAATAAACTTACCAATTGCCTATATACGGAAGGGATCGGGAAGAACTTATCGTCGGTATTCGTAGAACCAGCGAAACGTGTAGCGCATTCAATAAATAGCATTTGATGAAAACACTCTCCTTCCTCAACAATAGTCGTTTATTATTGAATAAAAAAGTACCGATAGAATACGGGAAAAACGAGCTGGAAATTGGAAAGGCAGGGGGGGAGGTGGGGTAAAGGATGGCGGAGGGGGTAGACTGTCCGCACATACTTGAAAGTATTTTTTTGCTGGGTCACCTCCAAAATCTACAGGGAATGATATACCGCTTGAATAAACTTCAACAAACATCTTAGAAATTCACCATCCTGAAGTATAACTCCACAAAAAAAGGCGTATTTTCATTTACAAGGGTGGCTGAAATAAAAGATTGGCGCTGAAGGCCCACCTAGACATAGATAGTAAGAGACCGAAAACAGAAGCAATAAGATAATCAGCAAGAGAAACGCAAACGTTCAATATGTTCACATGAGCATGCCAGCTAAGCATTAGTACCTATTGTTACCTATTGTTGATATCTATTTTTACCTACATCAAATTGACACCTATTGTTCAATAAAATTCATTCATAATAAAGAGAGATGTAAAAATAAAACGTCGCTCGAAATTTGATAAGAACATGCCCTAGGTGTCAGCGAATAAGGAAAGCACAGTAAACGTAACAAGCTGAAACAAAGCAGAAAAAGTTGGGCAAGATAAGAGACTACGTTTGGAAGAACGAAGCGACGAGCAAAAGAAGCATAATAAGTGATGGTACACTCAAATAAAACACTTAACCTACTTGCTTTTCAGGTAGGCTTAAATGCATATTTCAGCCTCTCTATTTAATCATACATCACAACGAAAAAACTACAATGCTTTCATAATTCTATAAAATCAGTCCACTGCTTCCTACCACGACCAAAGACGATAACAAGCTTTCACGCATTTTAAGTGGGAATGATTCACATAATGAAGTTGGCATTCACAAATCGCCCATATAGAAACACAACTCAATCCGAACTTTTAGCTCCGACCTATTCGAGAAGAGGTTCTATTTAAAAACTTGCCAAAATAAAATGCTTTAATATTTCTACAAAGCTAACGCTACCATGTAAAACAATTTTCCACTTTCCATTGAAAATATTTCTTGTTCATCAATGAAAAGTGAACTCTAATAATGGACTTTCCTGTGCCATAAGATTTTCCAAGTTGAACGTTTTCCTCAGCTAAACATTGCTCTAGACAATATTTCACACACCAGTTCTTTCAACTTCAACATCCAAATTCATGATATACCTTTGCCAGGAATGGAACAGGCAGAATATATTGTAATAGCGAAATAAACTTAGTTTCTGCTTTAACAAGTTTGCAGCATTACCTGGAAGTCTCCATAGCGGTACCACCATTTCACTTTTGGGATCAGTTCAGTGCATCAATATGTAAACAATCAAAGCAAAAGTGTGAAATTAGCTTTAAACCAAATAACACAGCTTCTTTTCTGACCGTTAAAAAAGGTAGACACCGCAAAACATCTTGTCTCTCAAAACTAATTTCAAAAATACAGCCAGCAAAAAGAAAAAAGACTAACCTGAATTGTAACTTTCTGTAGCCTACGAACACCTTTTCCAATAATACCGCAATTAGCCATATCAAAAGGTTTTCGTTGTTCGATAGGAATCCTTCTTGCCCTATCGAAGAGTGACTCCCCGTAATTGTCCTTTATGCTCACTTCCTTCAAAGCATTTTGGAGCGTGGCCGGTTCCATGTAACCGCCATCGAAACGGATCTGCTTCTCATACGATCCTCCAAACAGCTCTTTTGTACGCTGCAATGTTCATAAAGTTGTAACTAATCAAAAACCTCATCATTAGCAATCCCCTTACTGCAAATCTTGTTCCTCAACCTTAATCCAATCAACACTTAATGCAATCAACACGTCATGATCAGTTCTCAAGTTCAATCCTCAACGGGGACTTCATACTTGCTAATTCGACTTCTCCTTCTTCTATCATCCAATAGGAATGAATTTCTTCAAAAGAGCTAGTGGGTGGGTAGCGGGAAGGGAGAAGGGGTGAGGGAGTTGGAGAGATGTGAAGCGGGAAAAAACCTGAATCTCCAGCTGTGCGATACTAAATATGCCTGCGCTTCAAAAATTTTAGGCCATACTTGGCAACAGAAAATCGCAAGAGTTGAGACCTCTCAGAACAAGAAACAAGAGTTTCCTTCGTGGGAATCTTGCTCCGAGAGGTTCAACAATCTTGCTCTAAGTGCACTTATTCTAAAGAAGCAAGATTCCACCTCCCCCCTCCTCCCCCACTAATTCTTCGTGGGTGATTGGCCGATCAGGACATCCTTAGTGCACTGTCATAGCAAGTTTGATTCACCGCGAGGTCGACATTTGTCCTTTCTAAGATATATTTCCTATGCGACCGATTTGAGACCAGAGGAAGTTCATTACCCCTCCCCTATACACAACATACGTTATAACTGCATCTCAGTAACTCTTGATGCAGCGAAACGAAGAGTGTTATATGCACTAACAAATTCCAGGTTGTTAATGCTTTTATGTATGCGCCTCAGTGCTTTTACGTATTGCGTAGAACTACTGATGTGTGTGGTGTCTCTAACCTCAAGTAGCACCGGAAATAAAGTTCATATATTCCGCTCCTAGCACTTTCAACAAGCATTCAGAGCGATATAATTCCTAGCAAATTCGCTGCATCAGTGACACGTATGTTACATAGTCAGCATGAAAAAATAAATAAACAAGTAAAACAGCAAAAAACGCGTGAACTGAATTACCGAATATAGAGAAAGTGGAAGAATGACGGAGGTGTGTATAAGATGGAACTAAAAGCCTGCATTCGTTTCTAATATATTTGCAGTGCTCTAATCACCTCAATCAAAAACATAAGCACCTATAAACAAAATACGAATTGCACCTGATAGCAATATATGAGCCACCTAACTATAGCAAACTAACCGAAAGTGCTTCATCGAGAAAATGTGTTGCGAATTGTCCTCGAACATACACCGTTGAGATTCAAGGAATTGAACTACAGGTCCACATGCATTCAGGAACAACGAAAATGCACTTGGCTGTTCTGCTGCAAAAAAAGAGAACTTTATTACTGCGCAGTAAGCAGGCGAGCATAACGAACCGAACAGAAATAAAGACGAACGCGTTCTCTTCTTTGAAATTCGATCTTGCCATAAACGTTAACCAAGTGAAAGTAATCAACTTCACAAGTTCAGATAATAAAAATTATACAAATTTTCCCTATGACACAGCTCTTATATTATACCGTTTTCATGATTACTATTTTTCCTTATTTATGGTCTTCAATGTTGATTAAACTTATCAGCTACTCGACGATGGCAAACACTGAATACAGCGAGTGCGTCAATTCTGACTCTGATTACTTAATAACGCTACACTTCAAGAAATATCCGCAGATACGAACGATCTCGGTCATGGCATTGCATTTCCAATAGCGATGTTCGATTGTTCTTTTAAATACTTGTTTCGGTGATAAATTTGATCCTAGCATTAAAGTTTTTCGACATCGGTACGTTCCCATACGCTATACGAACCGGCCTACTAGGCCAACTGGACCGATAAATGTAAGCGAGTTGTGAATCCAAAAAAGTTCACAAACCGGAAAAATAAATGAATATTCAACTGATAGCATACCATCACCAGTGCTTTTAAGGAGAGTAATCAACAAAGAAGCGAATTGGGCACATAATTTGTGCGCGTATCGTGGCTTCAACACTGCGGGTGGTCCAATAGAAGTGCTAAAACCAATCATTGCCAGCATAAGATTCGCTCGTAGTTCCTCCTTTTCTGATGCGTTCTGGAATTCGCTATTGACTATACAAAACAGAATGTGTATAATGATCGATGAAAAGTAACATGCTTATATCACTCTATATGAACGGCTCCTTTGACAAGTGGTTTAATAGCTGCGAAAGGTAGTACCTGTGATGCCTGTGATATACCAATCGGACGCTAGGATCCAGGTTATTTTCAGGTGTAGCACTGCGTCCCATCTCTATAACCTCACCCTTTCCTCCTCTTAGTTAAAGCAGTTCTAAAAAAGATCCAAAACCACTGTCTTCCTAATAATTAAATCGCCTTTCCCTGAACGACGTCCAATGTAAAACAAAAATAAAAATAAAGTAACACCATAAAGTAAAATAAAGTAAAGTAATAAAAGTATAAATAAGCGCGTTTTCTGAAATAAAAGTATATCTCTGAAATAAAGTATATCCTTCACCTTTTTTTTCTTTCTTGCTCCTCCCCTTCCTCCCAAGTCTTTTAAGCATATCCAGCATACAATAAAAAACTGTAGTAGCCAATACCGCCTTAGAAACTTGATAACGACATATTAGTGGTACCTACCTTGATTGTAGTATCACATTCAATACGATCTAGCTCGTCACGGGTCCATGTCAGCAGGTAAGCCATCAGCTGCCCGTACTGTCGCGTCATTTCGAAACTGCAATCAACACTAACCGTCATTCCAGAAATCCGTGAAAAAGTGGCGAAGTCAGGTATGCAAGTGAATTTTACTGAGAAATGAAAATAGCAAATATTTGTTGTGTCGATGCGTTACGTTATCAAAAAGATGTTCCGCGACAAGTGCAGAAAAAAAGACGGCAGCAAAGATTGAGTGCCATGAGGAAAGACATGGCCAGATGGCCTCAGTTATCCAAAAAAGGCCTCAACTACTCTATAAACAGAAGCAGTGGCCAAACTCGAGTCGAAATCGTGGCTTACTAACCACAACCTGATCCTATGAGATCTTCGAGTATGCGCGTATTTGTGAAGTTGAAAACGACGCCATATCCCACCCTTATAGTGTACTCCTTTTGCCAGTGATCGCATAACATCTCACAGACAAATATCTACACCAAGGAGTGTCAAGCTTACAATAGAACCTCAATTTACAAATTTAAGACCATCGAAAAAGCAGAGCTTGAATACAGCAATAAACATGGACTATCTAAACGATGAACGAAAAATAAGTATTCAAAACAGCAAAGAACCCGAGAATTGCGCATATTTCTGGAAGTAGTTTTACTGCCTCGTTATGGATTAAGAGAAATCATACCGTATGTACTTAAGGGGGTGATCTTCAGGAGCTGAGTTTTGCCATACGTTTAGAGAATGCAGATTCCTAATCCACGTCACATTGGCGGCATTGTGTGCACCATCTGCTTCCGACATCAAACCTGGAAAAGGTATGCTAACGGAAATATATGCGTTGCGGTGACACATGCACAAGGACTCTTGCCATTTTTCTGCTCGATTTTGACAACTCTTGTGCAGCAACACGAAATAGGAAAGCAAATTCAACTAACCTTCACTTAGTCGACTGCCAGCTGATTTCTTCTTCCTCTCACGCTCAATAATATCCTTGAGTGATACGAAATCTTTAATGGCGTCCTCTGCAGCTGTAGGCATGATAGGTGCCAAAGCAACCAACAGAGCGCAAAGCGCATTCAGCTGCAACCAAGTTGTCCATTACACCGCAACCACTCCTTCAGGCTTTTTCATGATCCTCTGCTACGCAGCTTTCCGGCACGATGATGGGGAAAACCCCTCAGTCACTGCTTAACATTTTACAGCGGTCCTCAGTTACCGGTCGCGCTGCTGCTCACCTGCTGGCCTTAGGTTTCCGGCATGACGTTACCTTCAGTAAGGTATAACAACGTGCTCAACAATAAATCAACCGCTCCACAAAGATACAGGTGACAAAATTATTCACATAGGTGACAAATCTTGTTTTTATTTCTCATTTTCAGTGCTCGCTTTTATAATTCATAGAGACAAAGATACTCTACCTTCAAAAGATGTGATTCAAGCTTGATATTACCCATCCTTAATCCTTTAGGTAAAAAAAGGTTACTGAGCTTACTGCAGATAAAAAGCTGATATGATATTAAAATGTGCTATTACTATCAAATGGCTTATATTTGTCCCAACTTTTGTTAGTCGGAATGCGAGTAATCCATATAATTATTACCCACAACCTGAGCAACCGGCAATGGGAAGAGTTGGTTAAACTAGTGCTGGCATTTGATATCACATACTTCTAGTGAAAGGCATTACACCTCAAAAACAAAAGAAACTCATTAAACCTGAGGTTTATCTTCGGCATCCAAAATGAACCTCACAATAACTTCCGATGTTTTCATTGGACCAGCCAGTATGCAAAAAGCATAGAGAAGACGAATATTGAACTTGCCACTGAAATTAATTTCATTACGTTATCCTACAGGCTTCATTTAAAAGACAACTGCAATGAACGTTACGCTATCAAAATCGAAAGACGTATCTAACGGATTTTATGCCATCTTTGACGCCTGTCCTCTGTTTATTACAGATAGATTTTAGGCCAAAATTAATTCATTCATCTTCTATTTGCCCCCCTCCCCTAAAAGAAAAGATCATTTCGCATATTCCACGCTTAACATAGGAACAGCATGATTTTTTTGTGTACTTTTGTAGAGAACCGTAAAAAGTTCAAAACTTTCACAATCAAGAACGATAATAGAATGATTCCTCCCTCCTATATTCATCACTCTTCTTTTCATTGCACAGACTCGAAAGAAATAACTGAGAAAATAACCGTTCTCCACCAGACATCGCGCCAAGAATATATTCGTTTAGTTTACGTGCATCAATTATGCATCGCCCAAGGGTGCCGTTTTCAGCTTTTGAAAACAATGCTTGTCTATGAACCGATGCAATAATTGTAGAAATAATTGCGTTCTGAAAACTTGAAGTTATTTATGAAAAGCATATTATCATAATTTCAACCCCTCGCCCTTCCCCCCCCCCCCCGCCCAAAAATTGTCCCCGCTTATATTCCGGTCAAATGGTGCTCATAATCGAAAACCAAACAAGTATTTATGACTTTTAACTCTGCTGCGCTTTGATAAAACCTTTGTGAATACAAGTCTAATTATAGCATAATAAACTGTGGACACAGTTATAATTAAATGATGAGGCAACTTATTATTTTCAATAATTCAAAGCCAACATAAAGAACAGAACGGATTCGTGTTATTCAGAAAACTCAAACTTATTTCATCACAAAAGACTTTGAAAAATTGAAATTAGTTACGAAAACAATAAAAAAATAAAATGAAATCCTTTTTCGGCAAAAATGCTATAACGTCTGAATAATGACTATACGAATAATTTTCAAAATCAAAAGTGACAATTTCTCAGGCATACCGTTCGCTTTTTGCCACCTTGTTACCATCATATTGGCAAAAAAACCCCCCTATTTCCTCAGCACTGCTAGAGATAATCGCCGCTCGAGCAGTAGACAGGTGAACGAGCATTCAGAATATACGAATATATACATTCTCTGTACATAAACGTCCTCTATATGAGAATAAATATAAGAAGCATTAGAATGTAAAGTCTTACAACCAATTCGATCGCACCATCCTTCATTCCGTCACAGAATTGCTTATTGTGAGGTGAAACTTCTATAAAGAAACTTTTTGTGTATGAACAGACTGCTTCAATCGTGGCAAAAGGATAAAAAATAAAATATGTTTGGTCAAGACATATTACACAAAGTACACCATCAACCCTCTTAATCAGCGCTGATCGCAGAAAATAAAAATAAAAATATGCTCGCCGACATTAGAAAGGTGGGAACATCATATCTACAGGTTCTTCAATTTCTCAGGTTCGGGCGCCTTTCCCAAAAACCCGAGACCCTTGAACTTCATATCGTTATTTGTATAGCCGCAATTTCGAGAATATTTATAGAGCCGGAACTTCATCCAAAATCACAGGTTCGCGTGGACTCGGAAATTCGGAATTCGCCAACTTCCTTGTGATTAGGTAAAAACACCCTGCGCAATGTCTAGAAGGGGACAATTGCGCTGAAGAGCGGGGAATAAAGAAAGCGCAAACACTTACGATCGAAAACATGTTCGTCGAAAGCTATTGGAAGAGTCGTGTCGAGAAGGGATGCGATAGCATCGACACTGAGGAAACATAAAAATCGCTCCAAAAATGCCATATAGGTGTGATTAACTCCAGGGATCATTGGAAGTATGCAGTGCTTACTGATCTGTGACATTTGCATACACGCCTTCAGAACAACCGAAGATTTCACTGAAAACACCTCATCCCCTTCAACGATGAAGTATCTTCTTCCTATCAGAGCAAAACAACGAGCTCTAGGTCTATGAAAGCACAATGGGGCCAATCAATGAGCTGTGAGTGCTCCGTATCTCATTTCTTCGACTAAAACAAGGCATCTCGAAGTGCTAATCGACGGAAAGTTAGTTTGTTTTATACTACAACCTTCGATATCGCATATCAGCACAGCTGGTAGCAATTCACACTGCAGAAGAGAAAAGTTTGTTTTATACTACAACCTTCGATATCGCATATCAGCACAGCTGGTAGCAATTCACACTGCAGAAGAGAAAAGCTCCGATAATGAAATTGGTGGGAGGGAGGAAGGAATGGAACGAGAGGCAACAATCTGCTCATTTACACCAAAAGTTCGTCATCTACGAAAACATTTACCGTCGATGCAATGAATTTCGAAAAAACAACTCATGCTTAAGAATTACTGAAATTTGCACGACCGAATTTTTTTGCGGCAAGCGACTTTTGCCACGGAGACTGTATATTGGCTGCCTAAAGGCAACATATAATGAAGCATATACAACAACATGCACATATTCTATCTGATCTCACATCTCTCGGAGATCTCGTATGCATAAATCGTTCTTGCGGTCTCGTTCGCTGAAAAATCCGACCCGACCTCTGCAAAATGCAAAAAAAGACCCCTCTGTACTTCCTTAACTGCCTATAAAATTTTAGAAACTCTGAAGTTCGTTCACAGCTCAAATCACCAATGGGATTAATATACATTCGCAACACTACCGACATGATATATCTTGCATACTTTTCTATCTTCTCGAAACCTCCCCCCCCCCCCCCTTAAGACTTTTGCGTTTTTAATCATAGCGTCTTTCCGTTCCACCAAGAAATTCAAAGACCCCTCTACTGAATACAACAAAATGACCATATTCAGGATGTGACTCTTCGTCATAGAATTTTCTTCGCATTTCGCGTTAAAAAAAAGTGGTTTCCGGAAGTTTTCAAGACAGCAGTGATGCCATCATCGCCCAAACTGCCAAATAACTCAATCGCTTCTGACGCCATAAGCAAATATTCGCTTCTTCTGCGTTGCTTGATTTAGTCCCACAGTTCTACACGATGTCTATTTGTGAGGTTTCAAATTATAATTTCGATCTTTTCCATTATTATCTACAAAGATATTCGAGAAGTTTCAATCGGTGCAGTTTTCTTCAGTGACAAATACGCAGTACGGACAATAGTCATCCTCTCAACACTTAGTCGCATTATTTTCATAAAAGAAAATTAGAAGCCATCAAAATATACACACCCATATTACCCGCACTATTCTATTCAAATTGGCAATCATCCGCCTTTTATGGCGAATCAATAGAAGAAGCAATCCATAGTAAAATTGATATTGAAATGGAAACGATAAAGAACAGACCAAGTTCGTTAGCATGTTGTGCGAGAAACCTGAGGACATCTGGTGAGCTGGTCACTATTTTGAAGAGAAACGGAAGAGAGAGGTCTGTAGCGCTGACCAATGTCGCTTCATTTGCGTCATTCAATTGCGCGATTCCCTTCTGCAAATTGACGAACTAACTGCGAGTGCATCTAGCAATTTAGAACGATACAGTACGAGTGAATTTTATTTGAAGCTTATTTCAAAAATATCGACTCCATCGCAAGACTATCAACATCGACGGCAATGACTGTGGCGCAAGTGTCTGCCCCTTAATGCTGCACTTAACAATTGGGCAGGGGGAGGGAGGAGGGTAAGCGACAGCGATCAAACCACCTATTCTGTTCCCTCTAGCGCTAAATATACTCCAGTAATTTATTTGCAGAGAGAAATTAAATGACACTGTGAAATTTCCAGAGAAAAGAAATCCATTAAAGTCGAACCAATCCCCTCTCGCCCTAAATTCAAGGAAGGCTTCGCTGGAAAAATATAAAATACGGTAGACCAAACGGACTACACTATAACCGATCCACCATTGTATGCCCAACAAATGCAATAACATCGCTTAACAACTGATACATCCCACCAAGTCTTACGAATTTAAAAGCCCTTTGACTAAGGAAAATAGATATCAACTATCATAGCGCTGATAGTCCAGTAAGCGAAAGGCGGCTGCAACTTATCATTCGAAAAGATACGCAACTTAAACTGTTAAAAGTTGAGCTTTACATCCCAAAACCATGCTGTTTCACCAACCGATCTCTATTCTATGCACTGAGTGCATCACTGCTCTTGGCAGAGAAGAGTATTTGGATAGAACTCCGGGTATACTGCCAAATAACGTTCCACTGTTAGCAGAAAACTAAACCTACAATCAACATCTCTCTGGTAACACTGCTGAGTTCGGCATTTCGCTTCGATGCAAGATACATGAACGTTTCGGCAAGTGGCATGAACTTCTGGTTGTAGACCTGATGTGTTTCAAATGCGGCCGCCTGATTGCCCTAAAATATTAAAAAATTGTCACTTTTTGTAGTACTCGTCGAGAAATATTTATTGAATACATCAATATAATGGTACCATCGTTTAATTCGACTTTATTCACTAATTTCCATAGAGGAATTTAGATATAAACAGGTAATGAATTTTTTGCCTGAAGAGTTTCACTTATTATAGCTAGTGGAGTGATGGAGAGGAAGGTGAGTGAAGGGAGAGGCCAGTACCAGGACTAAGTGGCACAATTTGATGCTAAAATTAAATGTTTCTAGGATCTTTACAAAAAGCGTCAACAACACGTGAGAATATGTGATAATGTGTTGTCTCGTTATTGATACCACTGAAAAAGAACGATGCAATTTCATTCAAATTTGAAATCGAACATTGTCAACACTCGAAAATGACATCGACATGAATGCGTAATCAACAACTATACATCAATATCGATGCTCATTTTCGTAATAAATAAATAAAAGAACGTTTTATACATTTACTGTAAAAATCACAAATCATCGATAAACTATCACAATACGGTTTACGTGATCAATTCATTAGCACTGATTTTTCAATGAATACTTAAAAAGTTACAATTTGAATAGATGTCCTCCATATCAAAGAGCAGAAAAATAACCCTTAGAATCCATGTGTTGTGCCCTATCGAATGAATCTGCTATCAACCGAGAAGATCTCCCTCATCTTTATGTGAATCCGATTCGTTTCTATCAAAATTCTATTCACAGCGATGAATGGATAAAAAAACCTTCGCATGCGAAAAAAATCTTATGTATATTTTCTGCGATCTCACATAGAATTTCGCACGCTGGTCACTTAAATAATTGTTCTTAATTCGATACGAAGTAATTTTGAGTCTTTTTGGGTTATGTCAGCTAACTGATAGGAAGCATTTGCACCGCTTCGAAAAATCAACGAATCAACCTATGCTGCAAATTTAATAAGCATAAACCTGCACCATCCTCATATAGCAACCACATTCGTAAAAATGACAACGAACCTATAACTAAGCCAGAGAAATTCATCAGGAACAAAAATGTTACAAATACCGATGGATATAATCGAAGTGTACAACAAAAAACCGACCTGTTGCTCATGAGAAGCAATAGTCAAAGCATATTGCTTGAATTCTTCTGCTCCAGTTTTCAACAAAAACGATATAACCGGTGCCGGAAATGAGGCTCTAAATTTAACACCATTGTACTCACCTTCTTCATCATTAAAAAACTCGGTGTTTACAAACTACCTTTGCATTTCACCGTAAATTAATGATACCTCGATTTTTAAAGAGAGGAACATGGTGCGATGACATTGCTTGATTACCACTAAAATAAACTGTAAAACTACAGCTTTGCAAGCAAGTTAGTACAGGTTCAGGAGGTAATTCCGCACGGAAACCTAAAACCCTATGCACCTTACAAGGTAAGCAGAATCGGTTCTAAAACCGGAAAAAAGACCTTTCACAGATAACACATATTTTAAGAAAATCCTTCATGCAACGCAATCTGCTTAATATTTTATATTTGTTGGAGTCATTTTTTCCCATTAATTTGTCCCATTATCATTCCCAGCTCACCTGCAGTCACATCCGATAACAAAAAGAAAAAAACAGTAATAAAAGGACCATTACCCCCATTCCTCCCAAAGCAAGTATTATCATATCTCACTATCAGCGACTTCACTTCAGCTTATGATCCACACGTACTTACTCAGTCCTGTTTCTTTGAAGATTTCCCTATACCATATCATTAGACCATAAGGGATAAGCGTTGCATTGAGATGTCGAAAAAAAAATCTTACGCAACATGAAGCCACATCCAATCGAAGTAGAAGCCATGTCGAGAGGCATCCAAAAGTGTGTTGAAGCAATCATCCGGAGCACATTCCAAACTGCAATCAGAAAAAAAAAACGATCATCACCATTCAATCATACGAGTGAGAAATCGTCTCATCTAGTAAACGCGTTACGTAAGACTTACGTATCTTCAGCTCTTGAAAACTTTTCACAATCTGTTATATTTGAAGCGTAAGCATTAAGAAAACTGCAGATATTGATTACATACTCATCATTCAGAAAGGTCTCGTAAATTTTATACATTCAAAATTGACTTTTTCCACGACGGACGAGAATCCCAACATATCCGATAATCAGGTGCTAATGCAATGCGAAATATTCCACATGCAAAGTGCGACATTGTCAATAACTCTCATTTAAAAAAAAAAATCAACGCGCAAAAGAAATAACAAATATCTAATAAAATGAATGCCGATACGCTTAAAAGATTTAATTACTTCAAACGACGAAAATGCGCAAAAAACTAAGTTCGAACGTTTGCAATCTTTTTATGGCTGTGGAACTTTTCAAAATATTTGACAATTTCAACTGCATATTTCGTGCTATATCAAATTTAAAATCACTGAAGGCAGTGCTTGGAGTTTATATTGCATTAGTAAATAGAAGCTTACAGATTAGCAGCGGCCCGCTCGAACAGCCTCAGCAAACTGCTTATCGAAGGTGAAGACTGGAAGAGAAGAAGCAATGTTCTTGGCCCGATACCCGCCTGCTTTGCGATCGGTCTTTCATAGTTGCACGTGCATAACTCGATGAAAAGTGAGCATAGATACTGCAAATTTTTAACTTATACATCCATATTTTTCCATATTTATGTACTTGCGCAGTCGCATCTGTATATATCGTATATATATATATATATATATATATATATATATATATATATATATATATATATATATATATATATATACTTTATTTTTGCATAATTGCTACATACGTGTCGCAGCGCACTAGGGCTAGAACACAGGAAAACGGAAGTAATGACAATGAAGTGTGCTTTGAATGTGTCTTCTTAATGGAGCCCGCTAATAAAAGATAGATCTGAAAAATGAGCAGTAAACAAACGGTATAAAAAAATTTCGAAAGTGGAACGAATTTGAACAGTTAACGTCGTCCCACTTCAAAAAGTGGACAAACATATTTAATTTCTTCTGCTCTTGTCAGAATTCAGCTTGAGCATCGCATAATAACTGTAAATTAGTCCTCACAGATCCCCTTGACACATCGCAAACTTCTAATATGTCGATGAAAAAGGTGTTAAAAACCAAGCCACACATTACTTCCTCACGTGGTCTTTTGGCGGCTGATTGCGTTTTCATGATATGAAACTGTCGTGAATATAACAAGGCCGCGAGACTTCTCTCTAAAACAATCTACCAAGCTTTCTTATCGAAATTAACATACCGCCAAAACCTGAAGTGAAAAGCTTCGTTGATCAGTCGAGGAGATTAGTTGCTCCAAATCGCGTGCTAGCTTACGAACTGCTCTCTCCACATTGCTGTTGTCTGTTCCTAAAAACAACATACCTTCCAGTGTTCACAAAGCAGCATTCAATGACCACTGGTCATCAGATAATGACCACCGAAGCTCAATGAAGGCTTCATACTGCATAAACCCATAATATAAGCATCACAATTTGCGTTCAGCATGTTTTAAAACTTATTGCCATAATGGCATCAGATTAACTGCACGAACGAACTCTACTAGCACCCTAGCCGTGACACTAAAGCTCTTTGTAGGTCTCTGTAACGCAGAAGATCTGCCAACGATATTAACAATTTTTTATAACCTGCGATGAGCAGTTAAACATGGTATTCAGGAGTCACTGCTTTTAGACTCACGAACTTTTAGGTCTATTCAATTTGCTGCTCCACCTCGAGAATAAACACCCTTTCACAAAAGTTTGAAATCAGTTTTCCTTGGATGCATCAGTGACTCTGACAAAGGCATTCCCCAAGAGAAATTATCGGCAAGAATATGCAACGACCATTTAACGTCGCTCAAAATCACATTCTCTCTAAGAGAACTGAAATTCTCGTTGAAGCCAAGGCAAAACATTGCCTAAAAATGAGAACATCAACTCACCGAAATATGGATTTTCTTTTTTAGAGAAGTAAAGGTGTGTAGCCTCATGCACCAACATTCCGAGATAATTCAACACAGCCGGTCTGAAACAACAACATATTAACAACAAATAAACAAATTGTAAATATCCTTTACTATCAAGAACGAAGAAGACCACAACGGCTCTTTTTGAAAAAAAAAAATCAAATATGAGAGTGTGGAGGTCTTTTTTTGAGCAATTTCGACCACATACGATTTGGGCCTTAGAACAATTCGAGAACAAATCGACTTGCATAGAAAGGTAAATAAACGAGACAAATTTCCATAAACCTCTTTAGATGAATGAAAGAAATGTGCGCTGCATGTGAGGCCTTAGAACACGTTCTCTTGTAACTTCCATAGAAATTATCATATTTAACAGTATTCTCTCCTCTTATTAAAAGCAGGGCATAGTAGTAATCCTATATCAGTCGTTGAAAACGTCCACCTCCGATTTATAGACAAAAAGAGAGGATTAGTGCCGTTGAAGGCAAATGTTCAAGGAAAATTTATAAGACATGAACTCATGGAAGCTTCTTCAAAATGTCTGGTAGCGAATTTACGAACCCTGAGGCTAATAGATCAATGGGTTCAACGTCTGTTGTCTCGAGCTGGCGACTTGTACTTGACAGAAGCAGGTAAGCGCATCAGTAAATCTGTTAAAAATATAACTGCAACCATTGAAAACTCAACTACTAACTTTAAATGATCATTTTACCTAGATACAAGGTATTTCATGTGTTTTTGAGAATTGGTGCCACATGAAGCCTCAACCCTTTGGCACGTCATTATAGGCTGAAAAACTGTTTAGTAATCAGAACATTTTCTATAACTTTCAAGTTTCCACCTCTTTGCTGCTCTTCATTGGCCAATATGACAAGAGGTAAAGCTCAAATCTCGGACATCTGCACCACCAAGAACCGTCATTCACCAATTGTATAGGTCAGTTTGGATTGGCTACTCACAGATCATGAAATCAAAGCAAGTTTTTAGTCCAAATATTTGAGCACCACCTTGAAGCAAACAAAATTTATACGACAGTACTCAAATCAATAAAGTTAATTCGAAGTTAATCAAGGAATTTGCACATAAGGAAAATACCTGGAACTCGGTACGAGTGATAGAACTTTCTCGGCAGGTTCAACGAGATGTGCAACCGAACTAGATGCCCAAAATGGACGAAGTACACGATAAATCGAGCTGGCATCATCGACTTTTGATGCAATTGCTTGAAAGTCAGATATTGCTTTTACCTATAAGAAATAATCAAAAAGTGCTATCAAAGATTTAAACGTATAAATTATATACGCATCATTTAATGAATATAAAATAAAATTTTTTTGTGTTGATATATTTTGGTTTTACCCTATATAGTAAACGTAGATATCATACTTACAAAATTTAAACGACAATAGCATTACGCCGATATTGAGTGTAAAAATAAAAGCATAAAAGGATATGAAAATAATCGAACAGAAGAAAAATTGGTCGATGAGGATCAATTAGCGTCGAATTTTATCGACTTAAAATAATCGAAAGGAAAATAAGTAGTCGAGTGCAAGTTTTATGTCATAAGAAATGGGCATTGTCACGTTCACTTATTTGCGGAGAAATTTATCGACTTACCTCTTCGATAGTCCTCCTTCATAAACCGTAACACTAAGCGTTATGAAATTTGATGGTGGTGGAGGAAGAGGGGGGGGGGGGGGGGAGGGGGAGGACGATCGCTACGAGTCATGGAAAATAAAACAGTCGTGAAACTGGCCATCTAAATTTGTACTGCATTTCATTGACGCAAACAAAGAGAATTTCCTGTGAATAATTGTGAATGGAAGGAGCAAGAATGGGGGAAGATGAAGAAGAGGGTGGGAGAGAGATGCAATGAAACGTTGCAAAATTTACGTTGAAAGGGGGTGCAAGTGAGGTTGGTAAATGGAGCTGTTTGTAAAAATGCATTATTACACCTTAATAGCAAATGCTAAAACATTTCTTGAAAAGTTAAACGGCAATGACGAATTTTCACAGCGAGATTCTCTCACTTTCTCCCCTCTTCCCCCTCCCCCTTGCCCCTCAATCCGGCAGTTCGATGATAAGACAGGATGGTTGTAAAAACATTGCCAAACCATTGATGTTCCATAAATCTTAAGTGCAAAAAAAACGTACTGGAATCCTGAACTAAATGCAAAAACCTGGAAATAAAATCGTCTTCTAACAACGAATAGTAATAATAATAAAGTAACCGTCGAGTTGTCAGGCGAAGAGCGTAGTGCATCGATTGCCGACGGAGGACGACCTGCTTGAGACATTTCCACCGATGAACAACAAATATACACTGATACAATTACCTTTACATAAAGTAATAGTAATTCACGTGGTTAAGATGTCCCGTAAAAAAACTGAAAAAAAAATAAAATCTACTTTGATATATTTGATGAAAATTTTCTCCGTTCAAATAAAAACGTTGAAGAACACTGCACCGAGGATCTTAAGATTGCGGTGAATTAGATAAATTAAAGATAAAGCAAACATATTTCAAAATATAAATCTCGATATCACCTTAACCGCACCAGGATATTACCTCCAAAAGATTCCGCATATTCTCCATACTACTGGACCGATCCGCTAGAATAGTATCGCAATAAAGGTGGTGTGGAAAAGCAAGTGCAACTTGAAGTGAGGAGGCTCGTATTCTCTCTATTTTTACAGACGAAATGACTTTCGATCGAAGACGTTTAACGATGATTTCAATACCTCTTGACATTTATTTACTATTGAAAATCGCAATAATCAACGAATATTTATTCAAATACGAAATTATTGAAGAGGGGAAAATTCCTCTTTCCAATCGTTCATCTCTGATTACACGTTAAGGAGAAATTAGGAAGGTAAATTAGTAGTATCGAAAGTTACTGAAAATATATAACCGTACCTTGACACTGATATTAATCATTATATGGCATTGCAGGTGCAACCTATATAATAACAATTGTTTGTAAATGGAGTTGATTTATTCTTCAAAAAAAAAAAGGATTAAAAAATTTCGGTAGACACCTTCGGTGTTTGTTGACGTATGACCTAGACTCTTTTCAAGGTGTACTAAATTAAAATGATAGATATGAAGCCTCGTAATGCGCTATGAAAAGTTTTTTTTTTTTTTGAATTGAAATTCAACAGTGATAATATAGAAAATTTTAACGTAACATGAAGGTTTCCTCTTTTTTTTTCAAACTCAAGTGATTCCGAGAGAGTTTATTTCCCATTTGAAATACCTTCTAAGTTTCGGTTCTCGTTTCTTGTTCCGTTATGAGCTTCAATTGTTATATTAGTGAACCAATATGCCTCATATCAATTGCATATCGCATCATTTTATTTAATCGAATTAAAGCTTCTATTTTGAGTTGAATTTATGATTCATTTCAATAAAAAAAAAATGTGCCATCGTTTTCTGCAATTGTGCCAAATATTTTTTGGCGTTTAACGAATAATCCGCCCTCTTAGTGTTCCTTTCACGCAAATGTCCATGGTGAAATACGACGAGATAAACATGAAATGAACTGTTTAAAAAAAAGGAAAAACGACGAACTTGGTATTCACAATCGAGCAATCCACAAACCACAAAAAACACTACGTCTCATGTCAAGCTCGTGGATTTGCGCGAGGCAGCTCAGTCCGGGATGAGAAGTACTGAGTTACATTCAGAGGTCACGAAGTACAGGATGCCTAGATATGAAGTGCGACCCGAGAAGATGACAGCAGGGAGAGAGGGGGATGAGAGAGAAAGAGAGCGGGACGAGGGGAAGACAAACAAATGTCCAAAGGGAAGCAGTGCTTTGAATACTCACGGAAGGTGCCCTATACCTGAAGTTTTCAAAACGCAACATATACGAGGTGAAGCGCTGAACCACTAAAATTTGGCAACGTAGACTATAGCAATGAATAAATAAAACGAATAAATAATATCACGAATTATAGTGCTGTAAGATTTGCACGTCAACAATTGAAATTAATAAGTGCAACAGCAAACGAATCTCTTCTTGGTCGCCAAATGTCACCGTGCCTGGTGTGTGAAGGATCTCACCGAAGGAACGAAACTCGTTTATTTTTATTATGAGCAACAATAACCACGAGACGGTAAGGAAATACAAGTGTTTAGCAAGCGAAACCGTGGCCTATCGTCGGCTACGGTCCCATAGGCATCGAGAGGCCATAATCCACACGGGGGAGAGGTCAATGTAAGTGTAAGCACGGCAACTCGCTAATCAAGACAATGATAATCAAGACCACAATAATTCATTTGTTATTCATTAAAACAACGCTGCTAAAGCTTTTTCCCGAAAGCAAAAGGTTTGCAAATAGCGTAAAAGTTAACGCGAACTGATTTGCCGCATTCTATCAAATAAGTTTCTGATGCTTTTCGCCGTTTTCTTCTGAAGCTAAAAATATTGCCATGAAAATTGAGGAAACTTTTGCTAATTGCCGCCCGCTGAAGACAAAGACACATTCGGTGGCCGACTTAAGAACATCACTGCTAGATAAACCGAGTACAAGGTGAAAATAAAACCCACAGATGGGGCAAATTGCAATTTCACAGGTAAATAAATAAATAGAAGCACATAGTTGAAATGCTAAAAGATATTGCGACAATGTTTATACACTTAGCGTGATCGGATTCTCGTTTTCCACTTATCACATTAGAAAAGAAAATGGATTTTTTCGAGGAAAATTCATAATTGCTGATGGATCAGCTAATCTACAGCAGCGTATATATATATATATATATATATATATATATATATATATATATATATATATATATATATATATATATATATATATATATATATATATATATATATATATATATATATATATATATATATATATATATATATATATATATATATATATATATATATATATATATATATTTCGACCATTAATTTGCAAAAAACTTTTGTGTAGAAAAATTCATCGCTTAGAATATTATAAATAAAAGCAAATTTATCCAACTTTGCTATGCATATCTTCCTCCACCTTATCATCATCGTCGAAATGAACATTTTGCTATCATAGTTGATTAAAATCCCACTTATATTTAATCCATCGGATCGTTCTATACGTATCGTTGCCTCTTTCATTCCTCTGCTTCCTCCCCCCTCCCCTTTGTCTCCTTCACTAGTACAAAAATCTATCGAGGAGCATTCTGTTGTGAACGCACAATATTGACCATTTATATGCAAGGGAAATGACGAGACGAGCTAAAGGCGGAAATAATGCGATGGTTTACACAGATGCTCGAAAGAGTTCACATTGAATGGTGAATAAAACAAACTTACAAATTGAGCATTGAATATTTCATCCATCGAATGCACAAAGAATAAACAAAAATTCACCTGCAATATTTGTTTAATATATTCGAAGGTGAATGGTTTTCATCAAAATGAATATCCCTTATTGCTAGAGATGATAGCGATAATCTCCACATTAAAATAATATACGATGAAGCGTAGGGCTTTTGATTGTCTTTTCAATGAAGTCTTCAAAATTAATGCGTATAGCAAATTATATTTGAAAGTATTAGGCCATCGTTTAAAAAATACTCGGCCAAAAACGTTGAATAATGCAGCAAAGCTTTTTCCTCTTATTATCATCTCGTTTTTGAATATGCGCATCAATCTCGTCAATCAAAAATTACTCAACAATAGATACTATCGGTATGTTACCTGAAAGGTATTTTCCAGTTCTTTCAAAGATCCAATAAGTCGATTAGGCATATCGTCTCAAATTTGTCAATTTTGTTGGCTTTTTTAAGAATAGACTCTAGCAAAAATAAAACATAAGCAGTTATATCGTATCTGTATCAAAAACAAAGCCAAAAAGTCCATTCAGTTTCAGTGTGCAAACATATGAGATTCATTATCGCTCATTATAATAAATGCCATAAATAGTTTAACGTTTATTTGCAAGTTGAAAATTTTCGATTTATATGATTTTGCTGATCTACAAGTAAGTAAGTAGGTGAGCCAGTCATCATACACTTACAAATCTATATTCTTTATTACTCTTATCAATTTCTATGAATTCTTAACGATTAATGAATAAAATATTTCAATGTTTTATTGAATCTAATGCAACTTTTTAGAAATCATGAGAAGCGCAAGTTTTCGGGTAAATCGGCGCTTAAACTGATTTAAAACTATAGAGAAAATTGCAGCAATTTCTAAACGCTAAAGAGAGGTAAAATGTCAAATCCGTCTCAATCCTCTTCCCCCACCACAAATTTTAAAGATAAACGAAATCATACTCGTTGAATATTGCGTTCGATAGGATGCATCTAATTGGATTTACATATCGTTCACTTGGATTTTGAACGGATTTTATTGCTAATATTTTTTTTTTCTTGCAGCATTTTAAATATTACGCCTATTTGTGGGTCAGAATTCTATTGTAGTTTTTCTAGTTTACATCAAAGCATCGATTGCTTTTTTTTTCATATATTTTTATGCTTATTTCCTCGCAAAGTATAAATTTTCAAGAATTTCGATGATTATTGCAAAATTCACGAAAAAATATTACGAATATTTTCAATGATTTCTTATCAATTTTTATTTCAACTAAACTAATTTCTATTGGATTCTTTCTTCACTCTAATCGTTATAGCAATCGCAATCAAATCCATCAAAAATTAATGAAAAAATTTTCGCTTTCAAATTTTAAAATAGTAATGCAATTATACATGATTTTATCTCGAAATTATTGTATTTTAATTTAAATACGGCCTCAATTTCAATACTAATCAAGCGATATTTCAAAATTAAGAGCTAAAGATAAATTTTCAAATCCTCTAACATCGATTCTTCTGTTTCATCGATTTTATTTGATTCCATAATTCGTAAAATTTTTGAAACTCGAAAAAAAAAACTCATAGAAGTGGAATTTATTGAGGCCGATGATGACATTTACAGATGCGTTTTTCGTTGAAAGGAAACTTTTTTTATAGAGCCACTGTTTCCACATAAGTGCCACTTGATGGGTTTGCTCACCTGTTCTGACAATTCTTTCTTCCAGACTTCTGATTGATCAGTCGTTAGAGAGTGCATCACCTTTCATGGTTTATTAGCGGAAAGTTTATTGAGTTGTTTCCATCAAATTGCGATGCATTTCCTCGAAATAATAGCTTAAAAGAGGAAGATAAAGAGAAGGGAATATAGTTTTGCTTGAAAATCATTCAAATAGATATGTGATTGAAATAACTTGTGGCGATATCTATTCCGTTCAATTAACACCTTCGGGGGTTTATTCCAAAATGTGCAAAAAAAAACATATCGTAACACAAAATTAAGAGGAATATTTTCTGCATCCCCTTTTGCCATCATTATCGTCTAATTCACTTATTGTAGTTTATATCAAATTTGATATTATAGATTTACCGTTAAATTTAATATATTTAATCATTTATAAGTGCATGAGCTCAATAAATTCAATCTCTATTATATGAATTTAAAATATATAAAAATTTATCGTTCGGTATATTTTCATTTCTTTCATCTTTCTATTGTTTATTGCTATATTCATTTCGATGAATTTATGCAAATTATTCAGCAAAATTTATGAATAAATATACAAAAATGAATAGTATAATGTATATTTAGCATCCATTCATTTTCATTTAGAATGGAGTTTTATTGAAAACAATATCGTCTCTTAACAAAAACTTATAGCAATTTATCGAATAATATTTCATAAATTATTCTATTGTACAGATTAATTTTGTTGTATAAATTGTCTGTGATATTCCGATCAAATTGATCTTATCTGCTTATTTGGAAATTATCACGATTGGTGCTTTAACATTTTCGAGGTAATATATCGATTGTAGACATTTTCATAGGCCTTTTATTAAGTAAATAGTATATCGTGAAAGATGCTATTGAAATAATTTGTACATTATTTCCTATCAATTGTTATATCATTTGCATTTATATACATCGATAGCCGCTAGTATTAAATTGATGAAATCATTGTTGAGGCTGACGCTCTCCAAGGTCGGTTTACTCGACTTCGCATCCCCAACTTGGACCCAAGTTTCCTATCGGTATCTGGCTGGCTAAGTGCTTTATTCGGTGTCGTACTGTTGACACTGGCATAGGTGGAAGGTTTATTAGGAGGGGAAGTAAAATTTGTCGAATTGTCCAACTATGAAATGGTGTTGGATGCAATATAATATGGCAAAATGAATGGATAAAAATGTGAGATATTTTTGGTCCACATAGTCGTCTCCTTGCATTAGACGCATTCTAAAAGTGTAGAAATTTTTAGGATTATTCTCAGAGATGGGATATAGAGAGATGGAACTTCTGCACTAAGTATGACCCGATGCTTCAATGAATTTTCAAATGCCTCCTTTGTAGACTGCGATAGGCATGCTGTCGACGATCGCTCGTAGTACATCACGTCTCGCCGGCGCGAGATGTGTTTCGACGAGTCAACGAGTTTGTAACCTGTCTGCAAGTACTGCAGATGAATCGTTACCGATGGACGAACAAATGAATCCATCATTTTTCAAGGCTATTTTTTATTTTTTTTATTATTACTACTATTACAGTGAAGTTCTGAGAAGCTATGAAAATAAAATAAAAATTCACAGACAAACAATTTAGTTAATTAAAAAATACAAACAAAGCTAAAAGATATGTGTATTGATGAGTGAAAGCGTCGTGTACTATCGCAATAAAAATCATTCGATTAGTGCTCTTCGTTACGTTAGTAGATATACGATCAGGATAGTTTATGGTATTATTGCAAAGAAAAAACTTCTAAAATCCAATCTATAAATTATTTGCTAAAAATATCCGCAATATTTCACACACAACGCCCGAGATAATCAAATATTTTGTGGTGTATCGGCTGTATAGATGGATCGCTGTTCACCGGCATACCATTATATACCTAAATCCATATTGATTGATTGATGCAAAGTTGAAAAGTAAGCTTTACTATGAGTTATTATTAGTAGGCATTATTGCAGAATATAATTTCATTGCTGTGATTTGCGATCATTTTCTTTTTGAAAAGATCAATAAATAAATTGAATAAAAGACTCAAAAGTGGAAAAGCACATTCGATACATCTATCAACGATGTTTATAGATGGTCGACTATTACTTTGACAAAGGATCGACAGTGATTCAGCCAAAATTGGTAGAGGAAATCCACTCGAGGAGTATGACCAAAAAGGATAAAGAGAATCTTGTCAAGGGTATCATCAGTTCAATGAAAACTGTCGATAAGGTAGAAATAAACGTAATTATGCGCTGAGCAATTTCACTAAGATTAGACATCCATCAGCTAATCTTATAGCGTTCAACAATTCGAAATCTTTTTATATTTTTCTGACAAAAAAAAAAGAAAATCAAAACTAAAAGTTAAATGCTACACCTCTAAGAAAAATTCAGTATTACAGTATTCCTTCTAAAGAGATGATCGAAAATTGTGATAAAAAAATCCACTATATGCCGTTTTATTTGCTTATTCATATATTGCCACAATATCTTTGAGTAGAAAATAGTGGGAAAAGATTCAAAATTGGCATAATACCAAAAAAAAATTTTTTTTTTGCAAAATTTTCCCACATTAAAATATTTTCAATATATTTTAATTTTATATTAGATTTTGTTTATTTCAATAGAAATTTATTTCAACTTCAATTTTTAACACTAATAAGCAAATATATTCAATTCATTTCAGATTTTGCATATAACTTTTCCGATTCGTCGTGACGATGGCAAATATGAGAATATCGAGGCATGGAGAGCAGTGCATAGTGAACATCGTCGACCAACAAAGGGTGGTATCCGATACTCGCCAGATGTATGCGAAGATGAGGTGAAAGCACTCTCCGCCCTCATGACTTTCAAATGTGCTGTCACTGATGTTCCGTTTGGCGGTGCTAAAGGTACGACTCAAAATCCAATTTCCTGTTATTTTTCGAATCCATCGAATATTTAATTGAAGCTTGGAAAAAAAAGTGATTCATAGAAAACTAAAAATAATATGCAAATGAGCTTCATGAATATATTGATTACGTATAACGCAATTATGCCAAGCATTAACAATCAAATATCTATTTTTCCTCTTAGTTGAGTTTTTCTTTGAATAATATTTGCAATCTGCTTGAATCAGGAAGAAAACAAAACCCTTGATGACTTTAGATTTTTTCTATCGTTGAAGCATTGTTGAAGTCTGAGATTTCCATCGTTGAATTCTTGAGGTGTCAAAAGTCGTTGAAGGAAGTTTCTACCTGTTGATTGGAGAAAGCTTCTAACTAATGGTTGGAGGAAGTTTCTGCCTGATGTACCTAGAAGTACTTAAAGCTAATACTTTTAGTATTTAGAAGAGACAAAATATCGATTCTGCATAGTTCATCGGAACTCGTTGCTCTCATGTTGAAGGTGGTGTCAAAATCGATCCGAAGCAGTATTCGGAGAATGAGCTCGAGACGATCACACGCCGTGTGGCAGCTGAGTTCGCTAAGAAAGGTTTCTTGGGACCAGGTGTTGATGTACCGGCGCCTGATATGGGTACTGGAGAACGTGAGATGGGTTGGATGGTTGACATGTACGCAAAAACAGTTGGTTATCGTCAGAACGATGCGGCTGCTTGCATCACCGGAAAACCAATCATTGCCGGAGGTATAGAATAGATTGTTTAATGGTGATACAAATATTTCCGCTTCATATTTTGAACGTTGTGCCTCAATCAATGGCTAATTTGCCTGAGTGCATAACAAATATTAAGGATGATTTCGTCAAGAATTAAACGATAACAATGAGAGGAAATTAAATTATTGGAAAACTTATGCAGTATGAGAAAATTTTCAACGTCTCAAAGCATGATGAATTTCCACTGTATATGAATATAAAATTTATGCCTAATTCTTTGAAGGTAACGGTCATTGTGGCTGGCAAACAAATATATTGCGGACTATATCGAATACTTGAGGTGTCACTTCAACTACGAAACATCGCTATGCAATCAACCAACTGAAGTAGGAGCATAGTTAACACAGTTGTTGCGAGAATAATGAGAGAGAAAATTTTCTTTTTTTTTATGATCGTGTTATTTATCGTCGTTATTTCTGGATTACTTTTAACGATTGTATATAATAGTAACAGTTATTTTCATTTATGGTGTGATGCGAAACGAAATTCGAGCATAAATTACATAAACTCATCTACAGAATTCGTCTATGAATTATTCGTTCTTACAGGCATAAATGGACGTACACCAGCTACAGGCCGAGGAGTATGGAAAGGTTTAGAGGTATTTATGAATAACGAAGAATATATGTCAAAAGTTGGGCTTTCTCCTGGTTATAAAGGAAAAACTTTTATAGTTCAGGTTAATGTTCTTTTTTTCAATTCACTATCTTAAAGGAAATGCTCAATGAAAAAGGAAGTGTTTATGCTATAGGAAATGCTCTTTTCTGAATTATTGTTATTTATATTTTGCATAAATGAAGCTCGAAAATAGCACATTTCCATATCCATATTGATTTTAAAGAGATTTAAACTTAATTTATGCATTTTTATCGCTTAAATTTCCATCATTAGCAAAAAGTCTTTCATATTATGTTGGTATGATTCACTCGTAACTTATTATATATAGGTAAAATTTATCATAAATTTTCTTCTCATAAATTAGAGAAATGTAAAACTTGAGAAAAACCTAAAATATTCAACGTTCTTTATTATTAATTTTAGATTTTACTTACATTTAATTACTAGTAAATTATGGCTCATAATTTATAATATGATTAAAAGTATGATAATAATACATTTAATTGATTAAAGATATATGAATAAAAATATGCTAACAATATATTTAATTGATTAGAGATATATTGTTATAAGTCGGAGACAATTCACTTATCTGCTTATCTAAAAAGAAAACCTAAATTCAACCTCATGCGAATTATTCGCCGAGATTAATTGATCAAATTTTTTATAGGGATTCGGTAATGTTGGCTATCATGCAGCACGTTACATTTCACGTGCCGGAGCAAAATGTATTGGAGTCCAAGAGTGGGATTGTGGACTCTATAATCCAGATGGTATTGATCCTGTCAAATTAGAAGACTGGAAAAGGGCGAACGGCACCTTAAAGGTAATCGATCTTTTTTTTGGTTATTTTTAAATTTTGTTGAACTTATGGCTAGTTTCATTTATAGATAAATATCCGGGTGGAGAAGATAAATAACATGGGCGCAGTTAAGCTTCCTCTAAAGTTGTACGTTCGAGGATTGTTCTTCGAAAACGGCAAAGGCTTGATGTTTATTTATTTATTTATTTATTTGCCAATTAAAAATGCTGAAGCGGAAAAACATATAAAAGTATCTGAGCATAAAGAGTAAGTGAAAGCAAAACGTTCTTAAAACCCAAATTCGAGTGAACAGACATTCAATACGTAAAAGCAAGATCAAAACGGACTCAGGTGCAGTTCTTCCATTCTTCCTGAGTGAAGAATAACCTTGGGACAATTAAGCAAAACCCTTTACGCTAAGATAAGAGTTTGCAGGGTTTTCCGGATGCCAAAGCGTTCGAACCTTTCAAAGAACTTGCTTACCAAAAATGCGATATACTTATACCCGCAGCTTGCGAGAAGACCATTCATAAAGGAAATGCAAACAGGATTCAGGCAAAGGTAGGCACCAGTTTCTTAGCTGCTTTAGCATATCGCTTCATCTTGTTCGCCAACTGCTCCGTTGTTATTTGTAATGCTTACTGGCTATGTATTATTAGTTTACCTGCTCAAGAGTTGAACTCATATTAGGTGACCAGATAAAGTTGATTTCAGGCAAATTCAAACCGATATTTGAAATACAACCTTTTCGGCTGATTTGAAACTCATCGTATAATTTCAGGTAATCGCTGAAGCAGCAAATGGTCCAACGACGCCTGCAGCAGATAAGATTCTTCTAAAACGCGGCATTCTTGTTGTGCCTGATTTGTTTGTGAATAGTGGCGGCGTGACGGTCTCTTATTTTGAATGGTTGAAGAATCTGAACCATGTTAGCTTCGGTCGACTCACGTTCAAATATGAGCGGGATAACAGCTATGGATTACTCGGTGAGCTGCATTATGGCACTTCTTGGCTCTTGAAATTTGCTGACATTTTTTGTCGCCCCTTTATTTAATAAACACTCAAAATTTGAAGAAAAAAACCCATTGTCGTTATAATAAACGTGACGGCTACTGTACTAAGAATGAAAAAGAAAATGCTTTTCAAAACCACTTCTCATGGGAGGCACTTTTTTTTTACTCGAATGAAAAAACATCCGGAAAATGGGCGGGGCCTGAGTGGTGTGGAGTTTTTCAGTTCAATGTCGATGGTGAAGTAATTTTTCAAGCCTATTTTACCGATTCTCTAATATGAAAGCAATACCCGGTGAGATGAAACGATGCTGAAGTTTGGCTTTTTGATTATCAACTTATTATACTCATTTTTCATAAAATTCAATATTGAAGCAAGTGTGGAGGAGTCACTGAAACGTAGTGGAGGCAAAGACTATAAAATGGAGCCGACCGGCGTTTTCCAGAAACATCTTGAGAGCGCATCCGAGAAAGATATTGTGAATTCTGGTCTCGAATATACAATGCAACGTTCAGGTATATTTTAATAATTGTGCTAATACCTAATGATTCCACAAATGTGGTTTTTATGCACCCATCAATTAGAAAATAAAAACAATGAGCTGACTGCCAAAATTGTTCTCATCAAGCCGCCCGAAATGTGCTGATATTCTAATCAATAGTCTGGAGTGGAAAAACGAACGGAATAAATGATGAGAGGAACTCGATGAATAGAGAGCACTACGAGGGGTTTTTTTAATGAAAAAAAACCCTCTTAAGTGTGACTAATCTCTATTCACTAGATGTCACACTGTTTTCAGTGTTTCATTTTCTATGTGAATGACTTTCCAACTTGCTAATTCAGTGAGTACTTCGAATTAAAATATTAACTTTATTTCAGCGAAGCAAGTGATTCAAACGGCACATAAATATAATCTCGGACTTGATTTGCGTACGGCTGCTTATGCGAACGCTGTTGAAAAAGTCTATAATACGTATAGAACGCTTGGATTCGCCAAATGAATATCTTATGAGCGAATACTCCATCCCCATCCTCTTCCCCGCTCCATCCTTTAATAATTAATTTAAATTGTTAATGATGCCATAAAATATACATAACTTTTATGACTATAGAATACAATATTAACAACATTGGCAAGTATTTCTCTTGTTTATTGCAATGCATTTAGCTATGAATAAATAAAAACGAAAAATGGCTAGACGAATATTTCTTCGAGAAAATGAATTTAGTCAAGAGTATATAAATAAAGCTAAAACAAAACAAAAAAAAGATCTTTATGCTAGTAGTTTCCAACTATAATATACGCATCATTAAATTTGAATCTATAAAAAACTTCTAATAACGATTATAAATGCAAAAAAAAAAATTTTTTTTTTCATTACTCATATCATAGTTTCATATTGCAACGCAATTAATCAACTATCATTGAGTTATAAGAAGAAATTCCGACGAACGAATATTATATTTCGTTCTATTAATTTCCAATCATTGAAATCACTTTGCAAACGTTGAGAAACTATTGTAATGAACGTAGAAATTTTTTTAAATTCTAATTTTTTTTCCAATTTGAGAGGACTTAGATATTATTAATGAGTTGAAGTTTAGGATTAAAATTTGATCGTAGCGGAGCGATCCGCTTTATAGATTACCATCCTATATTAGGTGATCGTTTTATACTCTTCATATTAAAAAAAAAAACCCGTTACGCCTCTCTGTTTCTCTTCTTATTCTTCCTTCCTTGGCATCACCAATGTCAACCCCTTGAAAAATATCTCATATTTTTGCAATATTTATTTCTCCGGAATAACCGTTACGGGTCTTTCTTCTTTTCCTTTGAATTTGCGCGCCTGCAGCATGTCGCTAGCAGTCAAAAAAGTGATGCTGACAATACGAAATTAGAGAAGGTCGGTGCCCGTTTGTGAAAAGAGGCATCATATTTAACAGAATTGATATGACGGTGGCTATAAACTAGCTATCACGATTGAAGAAGAGCACTTTCCTAGTAGCTGTCAATAAGCGATCGTCGACGACTCTGCAAAGGAATTCAACGAAGAAACTAGTGCGGGATCACCTCCATCGAAATCAATAATTTCCGGCCAACCTTATCACCTTATCGGTCCCGTTTCTTCACGTGCATTCTATGAAAGTATATTAGATGCTTCACCTTTTTGAGCTGAAAATCTAAATTTTCCGTCACTTAGTCTACGCACAAATGTTTCAGCACGGGTGCCTCAACGGGCTTTTCTTCGAATACAACTTCTTAGAAGCTTTAGAGCTCATCAACGCACAAAGGCGTGTCTTCAAGGTTTAATGAAAAGTGTCGTAATTTTAGAGTAAAGGGAGCATGTAAAGTGGGAGATTAGAGAAATGTGCTTGTATAGCATGTGAGGAAGCATGCTGCAGATCCTAGCATAATAAGCATTTCTTGTATTTATCCTCAGCAAATTAAATATAAAGTTTTGGCAGATTTGAGTGTGCATACCTCTCTTCGAGATTAATGGATTATGTGAAATACGAATACCCTGACATAAGTTGTAACCACCGAAATCAGTGAATCTGGTTTAATGGTACCAAGTTAGACTACTAGATAGATGAACACAGACATGGCTTCGCACATGAGATTCCTATTTGATGTGATAGCCCACATGCGCATAAATGTAACGCCCTCAAAATGCGATCCCACATATATAAATGTAACTAAGATGCAGTAATACTACCTCATACAGTTATTTTCGACCATGATAATGTAAGGCGAACATCGCTTAATAGATGACAAATTGCTAGGTTCAATTTTATCACAAGGGTAGAGAGAGTACCAAAGATGTGTTGCACGATAGGCAAGGAACCAAGCATATCAGCTGTGTTCACTGTGCTGTTCCTAATTTAAAATGAATGCTGTCTGAAACACAGTGTAAACTGTTTGAAACAAAAAAAAATTATCCAAGAGGAGCCCAGAGAAACCAATAACAATCTTGAATAACAGGTATAGATTGTTTTAGGCTCTAACGTACCTCGGAGGCTTTAGGCTAGACACCGATACCCGCAGCTTTACATTGGAAGATTTCTGCTTTAATTTTTAAAAGCGCTTAAAGAATATAGCACGAAAACCTGGCCATAATGGTACAGTACATACAAAGTTTATCAACGAGAAGATCTCTTTTCTTTTTCTTTTCCACAACAAAAACAACAGCAGGAATCAATATTTCCTTCCGTTACTTCGTAGAGATATGAAACTCATCATATTCGGCATATAATCACTCAACCACATGTATATTTTTTAATCTCTAATTTCAAAGCACATGATGCACATACAAAATAATAATGGTAAACATCCACAGGTTGCATGTTTTCTATTGGTCTCTATGAATGAGGAACTGATAGTTTCGTTCCGCTATTCTTAAGTATAGGAAATATACGAAATCAATAATCTATGCTTCAGTTCACTTCTATTAATATAAGAATTTAGCTCATTTAACAAGCAATCAATCAAACAACTTCAAACATCAAAGAGTTGGAAAAGTTCTCAACTTAATTCTGCTCAATAATTCAGCAGCTCATCAAATTCATTGACATTTAATTGAACCACAGGCTGATTCATTGATTCATCAAATTTGTATAGCTTCTATATATGACCGCAAATTGTTACAGTAATATTTTATACCCCACGACAACTTGATTAGGACCGGTCCTCAAGAACTGTAGACGAGTACTCTACTTGCTTACAAGGCGAGATTCACATTAGTGAACTTAATAGTTTTATTATTAAACAAACAAACAGAGAAAGCGTATAGCAAAAATATTAATATTTTAATGAATTATAGAGATCGTTCGTATAAAATAACAAGAAAATAAACAACAAAACAATGAACCCTTATTACATTCCATTACTATATCATCAATTTATTTGAAATTCAATTCCTCAAAATTTTATTAGTCGAGAGGTGGCTCTTCTTTATTTCAAACAAAAATTAAAGGAAATTTAAATTCAAAATTGCGAAAAATTTTATGAATAGATTGCAGAAAAATTATACTATGAATCGAAAGGCAATGATCATCTAATAAGTGTTAAATTTTTTAAAGCATAAATCCATTGTCATATGCTGAATAGTTCTAAATTTTTCGAGGAGAAAATCTGATTTAAATGAATTCGTTTCTTAGCAAATAATTCCATAAAGATCATCGGTGATGTCGGCTTAACCTAAACATATGAAGTGCTCAAAAATTAGCATCTCAAAGTATTATTAAATTAGCATATTTTCCGCATATTATCATATGTCCAATAAATTAGTCATAAAATATTGACAGATATATAAAAGCAATTTTTGAAGAAAAAAAAAACTTTCCATCATTTTAAATATTTATACAAATTCATTCGTTCGAAACGACGAAATATTGCCATTTTGTATTGTTTGTGCTCGATTATGGATATTATTGTTGGATAATACGAGTGGCGGTGGATTATAGCGAATCGATGATCGTAGACCAGTTACATCACTGATTTTACGAACATAAGACAACTAAAATTATGCTCAATTAAAGCAATAAAAATTAAGGCATTAAGAGGAAGTTGGTTTATCTCTTCGAAAATCGAAAACTCCCTTTCCAAAAGGGAAAGTTTTTCCCACTGTTATTGCTATAAAATAAGGAATTAATTTTATTTAGACTGTTGTCTAAAGATTCGTCATAAGAGCAAGAACTACAGCGTCCATTCAGTCAACAGATACATATGCATCAGTGCGTAAATCTCGCTAAGGCTGTTAATTTAACGTTCTCTATTATGAAGAATAACTATAGTTAACTGTTCCAAATGCATGAGTCATATTTGCCATACCTTTGTCTAACGTCTTTCAAAGGAAATAAAGGTGTAGGTTGAATCATCGAGTGAATTGGAACCTGATACCATTTACGAGGGAGTTTTACAACACTTCATTTGATCAAACAATACATTTCTCATAAAAAGGTTTTCAATTTTTCAAAAACTTAAAAGAAACAACTATGAATTCTATGCTTAACAATTCATCGATCGCGTTTAGAAATATAACGATAGTAACAATAGGCGAATTGCGCAAAATTTCAAGCGCTCTATCAAATGCATTCGCATTGCATTTCAATCGTATCGAGTTCAAATACAACCATTCAAATTGGATTCTAAACTATTATCCGATGAAATTTATTATATCATTCAATGAAATAACCAATTTTCGCTGTGTAAAAAGTATTATATTATCATTAAATTATAATTATAGAATTAGACATCATATTTGGGAGAATTCAACAAATGAAATGGCGACTAAATTTTGAGAATTTTATAAAGCGACAATTTTAACTAAGAATCACAGCGATATAATTTTGGTGAAAACGAATATTAACAATAAGTGGGAAAGCACATCAATAAAGCTATTGCAATATAAGTTGAGGTTTCGCGTCCAAATAACTAAATAAATTCATAAATTAGTTATAGTAAATTGAGGAAATTTAATTCATATTCTGTTATTGATAATACTGTAAGAAATATCAAGCAAAGTTTATCTGTATTGTGATTTGCACTTAAAATTTCCGTCTGAAGGCATTTTAAGCACATCGTCTTTCTATCCTCTTCTATCTTCGTGGAAACTGTTATTTGGGTTCTGAGAAATGAATCCAACACGGGTATTGGAATCGACTATGAAACTGAGCAAAAAGTAAACCAACTTAAACAAATACAAGGTGACCAAATAGGGGTTAGCAACAACCTATGTGGATATGGAAAAAAAATGTTCGACTGAGAAAAATTTATCTCGAAATAAAGTTTGAAATTCGAGGTGAACAAATATAGAGAAACCCCGTCCAGGCAAGAGGTGATTGCTTCAGGGATATCTTCGCTCTCTCCTAAGAGCATGGCACTGACAGTATGTAATATGAAGTCATACTATATCAATCAAATTTCCCCATACTGTCATCAGTAATTGTTGAAGTGAAAGCATTAGACAGAGAGCCCCTTCTCATTTCCTTGCCCCCTTGTTTCCTGTTCTATCCTACCCTGTCCTCATCATAGCTTGTCTAAAGCACCCTAGGAATTTTTTTACATGCCTACTTTACAGCAATGATGACTATTCAGGTTATTGCGAGCACAACTCTATTAAGTGATATTACTTCATTATGGAACAACTGTAAGAAAAATTGAATATTTTCAGCAAACCAATAAGTAGATTCCTTAGCAATCAACTTTACATACCTGACCACTGCTTGATGTACAAGGTTGAAATTTAACCGAATGAGCTCGTCGCCATATATGGTCTGTGATCTCTGCATCTAATCCATTCGTATGTACGACACTTCTCCTTGTTAAATTGCGTCTCTCTATCAATGGATCAGATGGTTGTGGTGAATCTGTGGCCGACTGTAATCCTATTAATTCTTCTTCTTTGGGTATATCTTTCGTACGACCTAAAATAACTAATAGTAGATTATTGAGTCGATCGCAGATGCTCGACAATATGACAAAGAGGTATAAATCAAGCGCACTTACTCCATTACAATAGACATGTAATTTTGCAAACAAAACTTTATATAAACAAAATAAAGATGCTTTATGCATTTCAGACGTTTTCCAACAATCTACCATTGCTGAGATATGACGCTATGAATAAATTTATTACCTATTTGCTCTTATGTACCGAAAATAAACGGCTACACACTGATGCATTGAGAATACAGAAGTACCAAGAAATAGGAATAAGAATTGTGTATGATCAGGTCTTTGTTCATTCAGACCTATTTAATTTCTCGATGCCTCAATTTATTAAATTCTAGCAAAGATAAGCTTCATAATTTCCAGGTGAATTTACTTCCGAATGGTTGCATTTCTGGGAGAAAAAAATCTGAACAAGAACATAAAAACATTGTTTATTAACAATAATAAAGTCATCAATTTATTAAATTTATTCTTTTTTTTTAAAATTTAAATTAATAGTAAAGTCACCAATTTAAATTTATTAAAAAATTTACTATTTCATCGGACAAATAGCCAATGATTAGCTGTTGAACAACATATCGGAGCTCTAAGCATCATCAGGTTTATTTAATTACATTGAGAAATAATTTCTTTTTAAAACCTCTCTTCGCTTACAATGCAACACATGCGAATTGAATGTGATCAAGTTGTAGAAGGTGTAAGGAATGTGAAAGGAAATTGAGCGTTTACGCAAAGCTCCCAATTTCAGGCTATAGGTTCCGCGCATTTGAAACTCATCACATCCAATTCTTTCCTATGATCATATTATAGATTATGCCTAATTGATTATTTTGGAATTAGAGATTTAAAATGTTCGGATTCCATGATTCATAAGGGAAAGTTCTAAACATTGCGGTTCCATAATGCTCGCCACCGAGGGGCTGGCAGTCGTTTGATAGAGCTATAAAAAGTAAGCATTTATTACTTCTCCGCTTTATGCAGTTTATTCCACTAGCAATAAAATAACATCAATTTCATTGTCAGCGTGCGCTAAATAAACACAATTTGAACATCAAGTCAATCCAATAAAGTATTTTTACGCTTGAAGCGGATGCGTCTTCACCTATAAGTTTCTTCGAGGTAATCTCTCATCTATCCTTTATAATAATTCTGGTGTTGCCCACTAAAATATATATACTAAAATATCTCCGAATATGGGTGCTCCGAACATGATATGAGTATTTAGAGATATGCCTCCAAAGAGCAGAAAAGACATAAGAAGGAAACGATTGTTCTTAGAAATAAATAAAGAATATGATCATATCCACTATAAAAGTGGAATATTATCAAAGATCTCACGAACATCTTCTAGTACCTCGTTGACCGTCATAGAAATAATAGAAAGCATCGGAGAAACGAGTTTTTTTTTTGATTGATATGCAAATTTTTTCTGTAAAACGTTAAAAGGAGCATAGCACACCCTTCATCAAAATCAAAATTCTTCATCATTTTCAGATGCCTCCATCGTTTCTGCAATAGTTTGCAAAAGACCAAATAAAATTCCCTAGGCATATGAAAGTATTTGTTTATTCTTGTTAAAATCAGAATCCTATCACATTCTGCATTCATCTATAACAACATATCACAGCGTGGTCTCTGCTTTCTGATTCCTTTTCTACTCTTCGCAGGTGATGAGGGAAACGTGTTCTGAAGGCGCTGAAGTCGTATTCCGCTCTATGATGAGTATGGTGGACTTGCAATATTACGACTGATTTATGGTCGTCTGTGAATTTCGAACTTCTAATATCAGCAGTTTCTACGGACAATGGAATTTACATGAAATTTGCACGGAAGTGATTAAAAGAGCCATAGGAGCATAAAGCTTTTCCAAGTGCTTTCTTCTGATTTGTTTCACCGCTAACAAAAGGGGCGAATAGTCGCAGTTGATTTCCAATTTTAAGCATAAAAATTAATAATACATTTAAACTTCTTCGAAAACATAGAGATATAGCTTGTCAAAGAATCCTCTTTCAATTCTTATCTTTTCAAAACATTTGACAGGTATTTCTTATGAATAAATAAATTAAATTGCTTTCCGGATGGCTTCGTATTTATAAAATCATTCATTACCTGTATTTTATTTCACCGATCTAATGAGGTGATCTTGATATTTTTCATGAGCGGTTTTAACTGTGCCAATTGAAGAATATCAGCGAGAAATTCTAAGAGAGAAAGAGAGGAGTATCGACGATGATATATATTGCTTTCAAGTGCGAGCGTCAATTTCCGGTTGAGAAAAAAGTCAGCTACATTTACTTCATCCGATTACGTTGGAAATCTATCTCTTATGGGCAATAGTTTCTTCCGCTTGGAAAGTAATTGCCAAACACCCTATGAAGAAAAGCATTGAGAGCGCCGACGACGTATCTTTCAGGCAATCGATTCCTTTCATTTGGCAAACTCAAAAAACCTTTAAAGCTTTCGACGCCCACTGCTGAAATATTGTTCATTTGCGACTAGAGCAAAAATGCAACTTGCGCTTTAAACTGCATAATGGAATTGATGAAAATCTGCAGAAATTAGCTGCAGAAATTTGCATGAGTTAGCTAAGGAGGAAGTTGCTCATATGTGCGGAACTTTTGACTAGAGCAAAGGATGGGGGAGGGGATGGTGAAAATTTTTCGTTTCAATCACCTCGAGTACCATTGTCCTAAAATTCTGGTTATTCTTGTGGCACCAAATTGTAAGTGGTTCTTACATTATTCGTTTCATAAACGTTTTTCGTATGCATCATTCATTTGTAGCGATTATGGTAGTTATAATTTCTATTTTGCGCATAGGATTTCATATCTAGCATGCGTTCTATTCATTCGATTTGCGCTCTAAAACTATCCAACTAAACGCCTCTTAATCATAGAAAATTATGTCCATCATATTAGATCCTTTTTTAATCAACCCAAGTTTTTTTTCCTCGGCATATCTGACTAAACACAATATCAGCGTTACGAAGAGTTCTTCTTGAATAAGCAATCTGACCTTACTTAGACGATATTTTCTTGTAAATGAATAAAAAACAAATAGATAAGAATATGAATGTTAAAAAATAAGCTATAAAAATGAGCTTTATCTAATGCCTAATGTACAATTGCCCATCACAATCATTTCGAGTATCAATTCAGCTCAGTCTCTGAATTTTTGATGTTTGTTAACGTTTCAACCCCGATTATATGGAGTTTAATCATTAAAAGTTGTGATGGAAGTGGCAACCCTCTGAATGTAGAGTCGATTGTTAATTCAAGCATGAGACGATCGAGAAGAAAATAGGTACAAAACGTGACTAAATGGCAATTCTTAAATCTTGTCGGACCGGCTTGACTTTAATTTCCGGAATTCGAGTTGAATAATAATTCAAATTGATATACACATACAGCGTTATATGGAAATCATAGGTAGATGTGATCATTCAACTACCTCCATTTGAGCTCAATGAATACTGAAATTTAAATTTCATAAATATATATTACCAAATGACTTAGGTAATTGGCTAAACGAGTGTGAGCGATTGCGTCGGAACGTTTCAGTGCAACAAGCGAGTCGACGGAATTCGGTCATACGAAAATAGCACAACGGTTGACATACCGAATGAACGCCGATTAAAATC
Source organism: Ascaris suum (assembly GCA_013433145.1). Classification (NCBI taxonomy): domain Eukaryota; kingdom Metazoa; phylum Nematoda; class Chromadorea; order Rhabditida; family Ascarididae; genus Ascaris; species Ascaris suum. The sequence goes on along the minus strand of CM024182.1, from coordinate 2,588,491 downwards.
TGCAAATGCATATAATATACAAGTAGGTATGTTCTTCGGCAATATAATTTCGGATTCTGATAACTCAATGTGGAATTCCATCTAGAATTAAGCGATATATCAAAAGTCTATGGTTCAACTAGAGATCGATTTGCAAATGAGTTTTGAACATCCTCCTCCCCATTCCCCCTCTGTCCCCACCGCTCTCCACATTCTTAGAAGCATAAATTCTTTGAAGTGGTGAATAACCATACTATTTATATGGATAAATTTTTGTTTTCGAGACAATGTTCGTTATTTTATTCTCATCGAAAATAGGTTGCAAAAGTTCTCTCTGATAGTGAGAGAAAGGATTGTACGTTTCCAAAGAAAAAACGAACGTTTTTAAATCGACTAATTTCTTTCGAGTATTTTTTGATAGAGTGTTCTTTTTTCGCTTAAGGGCATCTTCTTTAAATCTGACGAATTTGAAAATATTTCTTTGTCAGTTAATGCAAATAACAATTATTCGCTATTGTTTTTCAATGTGAACGAGTTTAATGGCTTGAAGCAAATACAATCGAGCATTTCGCGTTTATGTTGCAAACATCCAACGCATAGAAAATTTTTCAATTGCGTTGTTTATAGATTGATTATTGCTATATTCTACTGGTATAAACTTTGGGGAGTTTTTACCATCACTTTATCATCTCTTTAGGGATTTCGAACACCTCTGTAATTTTGAAGGTTATTTGGGAAGTATGGTGGAGGAAATACTCAACCCAGAATAGGTCGACGAATTTAACTGCATGAATCACATTTTCGCACAGATATGCCATATAGTCACTTACCTGAAGGCCCCATCTAATAAGCGTCGAACGATGTGAAGTTGTAAGTAAATTGTTGAGATGAAGAAATGCGACCATTTGAATCCCTGAATAAGGGAAAAGGAAGAGAACGTCGACAAAAAGCACCGATCCAATAACGATGAGGTATTTGTGTCGTGACATCAAATGCATTCGCCAACGACGATGTGAAGGACATCTAGTGAAAGTTTCATTCACTACACTGCTCTCAATATGCATACATTCAACCATAAGTTATCAAGAATAAGTTGAATATTATGTGTTAACTTAGAGTACATTCGTCGAAATGGTAAAATGAGCTAACGGCAGATAAACGCAGATCGTTTAAATCCTTATTCAATAATCCTTCCTGGACAGCATTCAGGGATTTTTATTTAAGAAGTCGACATTACAGACTTTTTGCTGGAGTTCAAACCATATTCAGGGATCCGCGGTGGATCTCGCGAAGAACTGATGTTAGAAAGGAATCTGCTTAATGTTGAGGAGAATACAGTCGTCTCTACTGTCCTCGTAGGTCAACAAACAAAGTCAGGGCGGCCACGACAAATGCTCAGAAATGCATATAAATGCATGAAATTCACAAGCCCATAATATGATTGGCACAGGAGCAATGCTTAGTGATTCAGTATGAAAATAAGCATCTCTAGACCTCCGAAGATCCTAAAATCCGAGGAATCTTTGGAAGTCAACTTTAAGGAATCATAAACAAACTTTTCACTTGATGAGCAGCCTTAAGTGAATTTATTCCTGCTAAAAAATAAATAAATACGCACATATTTTCCATAACAATGTATTCATTTGTAAGACATATACTTGCAGCTATACATTTGTTTTGTGTTTATTTTAGACGAGGAGTTGAAATTTTACACGTCTTTCCAGACTTTCAGAAATTTCGAAATCCTCAATCATTGGACTGTTAAATCTGAACGCAAAACTTTCGCAAATTGATAGGATTAATTTTGAGTATTGGATATCAATTCCTCTCAACGGCAGACATAAAACTCAATTGAAACTTCGTATGCTTTGGAGTTAAATGAGCGATCAAATGAATGAAGGTCAATTCAATATATAAACATTCACTAGACAGATATTCAAGTGCACATAAACACAAAAAAATATTGGGGAATAAACGAAGAATGAAAACTTAGCACTAAGTTACGAATAAAATGAGCTATGATAGAATCTAAGATCATCATCGATTACCGTTAAATATCGCTTTAGATGAAAAGAGCACATAGGGAACAAGAATGTAACACATCATATAGAATGGCAGTTGTATAATATCTTCTAAGATTGCTTTAGAATCTTTAAATTGCATCTTTATCGAAATGTTTCCTGGACATTACTGTGACATAAAGTAAAATTTTTTCACCCCATTTTGGCCATTTATGACCGGTTCAGAAGGTCATATCGCGGGCTGCGTTAGTTCATGTAAGTAGTGCAGAGATCATCACTCTGGAAAGGATACTGGGAATCGACACATGAGGACATCCCCGTCCCATTTAAATGAGGAAACGTGGCGGTTTTTGAAAATTTTGAACTTTTTTTTTTCATTGAGAAAAGATGCGAGCACAAAGATTCAAAAAATAAACTAAAAGTAAAGGCAAAGAAAAAAGAAACAATAAGAGAAGTTGAGAAATGATATAAGATTTTAAAAAATTGAGACCTTAGAGTAACACATAAAAATTTAATCGAATTTTTTTTTCATATATATTTAAATTTAACCAATAAAGAAATATTGAAAATCTACTTATTGGGATCAACATTCGAGAAGATCGATGATTCGCGATGAACAAGTTCCTTTCGTTCGGCATCTTTGATTTGTTTCGTACGTTGTTGAGATATTGAAATACGTTGGCTTACTTCCGAATGAAAATGTCCTAAATATAATCAAATTTGTAAATGATAAATTAGAAGAGAAGAAATATTACATGAAGAGAGTCTTCAGTGGAATTTCTTTTTTTTTTTGGAAGGCGAAAAACGAAAGAATATCTCTAAGAGCATCGAAATTTGACAAAAAAAAATGTCAACTGTTGAAATCAACTATCTTTCGTCGCTGAATTTCTGCTTTTTTTTTTCAGCGAATTAGCAATCAACGAACGATTACCTGTGAAAGGTGCGATTACATTGAAAAAAATATTTTGCCTTTTTTTAAAGATGCGCACTCCTCGACATCATTCTCTTTCAAATCCTTCATAAACATTAGAAATCCGGAATTCACTCATTTTAGTAGTTATTTAAAACTTAAATATCCTTTCATCGATAGATACTTTTCTTTAATATTCGAGGATTGCTGTTTTCGTCAATTCTGTTCTCTTGAAAGAACTTCTATTTTCTTCATCAAAACAAAGAAGGAGTAATCATTTTATAGATTGTAAAATTGGCAAATTATGAATATTTTTGCTATGCTCGCACATATCAATTAATCTCGAAAAACCTCAAAGTTTTTGAGCACTAACTGGATATCGGAAGATTCGATGATGTCCACAGCCGAAAGAAATTATTTATTCTTGGCAATGATTTTCATAAATATTTCAAATAAATTCGACATTTTGATTTCCAAATATACGGATTAAACTTTTCTCGTTAGATTATTTCAACGATTCCAGTTCCAATTTACTTATTAACTGAGGCATCATTTAGTGAATGGTAACTGAATAGAATTTGAGTATAATCAAATTAGTGATAGTTATATTGTATGGAGACAAATTTAAGAAGCATTTGATGCATGCATCTAACATCTCTGATATAAAAATATTATCACATATCTATAAATTTTCATAATTTTTTGCAATCTTCTACCTACTAGCTGAACAGCTATGTTTTTGCAATCTTTTTGTGATATTCTCATTATTTTTTTTTCAATATTTCTCTTTGATTTCCTCCATGTTACAATTATACAAATAATAATACTCGACTAACCTCCTTTAACATCAATAGAGTGAAATTGTCGAATTGTTTTTAATATAAAACCATAACATACCTAAAGATTTGCAAAGAAATATCGAAATATATTCACTTTTATTGTTACTGTGAGTAGAAAGAACGTGGTAAAGAAATAATATACTTATGTTCGTTTGAAAAAAGTTTTTTTTTTCAACAATTGCAAACTTTTCGGATTTCGAACAATTTTTCAAAAATTCGGAATAATTAAAGAGAAATAAATCCACATTGAAAAACTATTCGAAGCGATAAACGATCATGAACTGCATACGAGTATCAATATATTTGCACAATTATGAAACATTCTACGATCACAAAAAAATCGCGTAATTACTAATCGTTGTTGCTTTTGTCTGTCTATGTATGTTGATGTTGTTCCGACAAAAAAGCATTTGAATATCTAATCTGGAATGTGGAACGGTTGCGTTGCTCAATTGAATAATTCGTTAAATGCACTTCATATGATTTCACAATGTGCTTACAAATTTTCTTGGCAGGAAAAAAATAAACAGAAAAAAAAACAATTGCGTTAAAAAAAATATTGCGCTTTTCTGCGCTAAACGATGCAGATCTATTTGAATATCTATCTCACAAATTCGTTTGCATTAAAATTCTCTTCATTAGACGGTGTTAGCATCTAACCATAGAAAGTCCGGTAGCTCGAAAGAGTACCAGTTATTACTACCTTGCATTTTTATATACCTAATCAACATATAAAAGAAAGTTACGTACAAATTTCCGTCTATTGTTGAATGGGTATTCATTCGGCCATGGAGGAAATTAAGCTTTTCACTAATATTTTCAATGATATTATTGGTTAAGCGAATTTTAAAAATTCAAAAAAAGTGCATAATTAACAGGTATACACTAGTCACTAAAGAATATGAGAAATAATATCGCAATAAAACTACTGAAAATGAATAATCAATTTCTTCTCACCAAAACAATAAATAGACATAGATAACAAAGAATAAATATCATCAACATTGAGATCATATTTATAGAAAGCACAGCAGGACGACGAGTGACCCTTTCTTCTGAAAGTAATCTCGCTTGAATGGATCATATTTGAACGAATTATTAAAATCTCCTCATAAAAGATTACATGCATTGAGATGATCTTCGGCTTTTTTTGGAGATACCTGATGAATCAAATGAAGGTTAATAGATATTGTTACAGTGGCAACTTCTATGTGAGGTGAAGGATGACCTTCTTTTCTTGAAGAACCCGATATGCCTTTAGAAAAACGATAAATTGCAATAAGATGTTTTTGCAATCAATAATATTGCAATAGTTGCTATATTCGTTGCAATTTATGTAAGTATGGCTGCTTTATTGACATCATAAACACTCTTTTTAATTAAAGAAAACGTTCATCTATTGTAGTTCTAAGAGAGCTCAAAAAGGAATTAAATTCATAAATATTAGGCATTGAAATTAAAAATACCATCATTAGTGCACTGAAAAAAAACAAATTCTATTGGAAAATATAATATCATCAAATCGTCAAACGCAAAGTATAAACGCAAAATCGTTAAATTATAAAGACCTGACACCTATGATGGCATTATTTCATTTCTTTTGGTGGTATTTTATACGCTAGTGATAAGGTATATCACTATAATTCAGGTGTGTCAAATCCAATAAAACATCGCTCGTAATTTAAAAATCAACAGGTGAATTAAATCAATCAACGTACCACCGGTACCATTATGAAAGAATGCCGTCGTTCCGTTATTAAGCACCATAATTGAGTGAGCAGATTCGAAGAAATTAGAAAACACTGTACCAACGCCAAACGTTAAACTTATTAACCAACTGAAAATCGGAAATACTCAAAAATCAACAAATGAAATTTTGTTTTAAAAGGTTCGAATTTGCCTTTCAAAAACAACTGTTGTTGCAATAAGCGACGATATTATTCATAACGAATCTAAAAGTTGTTTGGTCGCATGACTGTAAAAAAGATGAGGCAATGTCCGAAATCTTTGTGCTAGAGACCGGATGCAGGAACCTTTGACTAAGAAAGGCCAGCCTCGATGCATACAAGAGCAGCGCTACCACAGACCTGGCTTTTAACATTCAGGGAATATTTCATGGTTATATCACTGTGATGACGAAATTAGGCTCCAGAAGATAAAGTATATAACCACTCGATGTTTTTTCCTCATAACAAATTGAAGCAACTGGGCGTATAGACACATACGTAGACATACGTAGAAACAGACACATAAACAAGCGCAACAAACATGAAATCGTCAAATGAGGAGTCATGAAAGAATGAAAAAAAAACTTGTTGATTATAAGCATTTCTAACAGATTTGTATTTTTCACTTCTAGAAACTTTGAGGAATGATTAAAAACTTCACTTGTTTCAAGCAAAGATAGATCATGTGTAAGCGAATTGAACGTCTAAAAAAAAAAAAGAAAATTGCCAACCTGAGGAAGAGAATAAGTAGAACGGCTTTCCGCCTAAAACATCGCTTATGATGCAATGGATAGCGAATAACGATAAATTCATTGGTTGTGAAAACGAGTAAATTAAAAATTGTAAGAAGATTACATGAGCGCAATATTAGCAGCGTGAATTGATTTACCTGAAAATCAAACGAATCTTTGAAATTTTCGCAGAATACACTGAACCATTTCTCTCTTTTCCCCTCCTCCAACCCTCTTCCCCTCTTCATCCCTTCTCTTTATCCTCATATAAAGCTGCTACGTCAATTATCTCGTGTCTACTGTTCACTCGGCTTTTCTCCAGCATAGCTACCCTGATTAAACGCAATCCTTCTTGATTGGCTAAAGACGATGAGATCCTCGAATTCTATTGGGCAATATAATTAGCTTATCGTTTAATAGAGATGCAAATGAAAAGCTTCCATCTTATCCAAATTTTCAGCCGATATTTGCAAAACGATTCTTATCGATATTGCACTATGTATATTTTAATTAATGAAATGCAACGATAGGTGAATATTCACCTTCAATGCAAATAACCGATCTTGCATAGTGGGCATATTATTCATAAGTAAATGAGGCATGCCCCATACAATTAGACAACATCCTCGAATCGTATCAACGATTGCACAATGCAAAACAATCACGTAAAATACATTCGTCAACATACGACGTCGATTTCGAATGAGTGTCGTAATTATGAACGCATTGAGCAGAAGGCATATCGCACCAAACAATTCACATAGCATCACCGACAATGTCAACATCTGAAATATGCCACATGATTCAGTATGAAACGATAGGGTTTCCCAAGAGGGAAATGAATAGTAAAAGGAGCAAGAGATTTTCGATGCTATTATTCCAAGTAATAAATATCGGTAGCTATGTTTATAAAGGAAGAAAGTTTTAAATGAAAATAATCAGAAAATATTTAGGCATTTTTTTTGAGAGTTTTCGAGCTTAAAAACTACCGCTTTAATGAAAAGTTCAGGAAAAGTGATTCAAACATGAATCAACTTCACAGATTTCTTTGGCATGATGATTAGAATGTTCTGTCAAAGAGGATTTTCCTCAATGCTGGTTGATATTGTTCTGTCGTCATCAATGAAGAGAAATGCAAATTGCTGTGCTGCTACACATAAGCAATTGCATTTTTCGCTCAATTATATGAAATCGCAATGGCGGTATGGCGAACTTATAAATTTCCTCTCCTTCCATGTTACATCCATAAATTCGTGAATTTTTTTTTTGTAGCTATTCCTCATCCCGTTGATACGTTTTCTTCATTGAGCAAAACAAGTTACTCTTTTGTATTTTTACCTAGCAAAACAAGCAAAACGAATTATTCTTTCATGTTGTATTTTTACCTATTTTATTGGATCTATTGCGCTTTTATTTCCATTGATTTCGTCGTTTCTAAGACGATCAAATTCAAATCTAATAATTTGAAAACAAAAACTAATACATACAAATGAAAGTTTAAATATGAATTAGAAATTCGAAATTTGTTGTGTATTGAGAAGAATGGTTATTGCCAATAAGAATATTTCAATTGTGACATTCTTCTCCACTAAATGAAGAAGATCCCCTCGAAAATTGTGTCGTCAACTTAAATATGCAAATTACATCTTAGCTAATGTTAAGAGAGTGCTTTTATATGTTTCGCAACGATTGAATGTTAGCATATTTCACTGCATTTTCAATTTTCAATTTTCATTATGCGCTGCAAAAGTTTATTCTGAATAATATGGCGTAAAATTATTAGCAGATTTGATATAAACTCAAGTGGGTTTCATATGGCCGCCCATTTCTGAGTTTTTGCATTCTAGACAAAGTAATCACTTGAAGTTTTATTCCAGGCGCATTAGGTTGAGATAGTTCAAGATTTTTTGTCTTTTAGGGGCAAGTCGTAAATCTGCTGTTCCAAATCGAGTTGATATTTGCAGTCAGTATATTATTATCAAGTTTAACCTAAATTAGATAGTTTAAGGAGTGGTCAAGTATCGTTGTCACCTTGAAGATCGATTACCCGAATCGTAACACTTTTTCGCAGTGAAAAATTGTTCAGCTAGTTAGGCAAACGTTTTTCTTCGAATATTACATAGCCGAAATTGCTAACAACGGTAGCAAATTAATATACAGCCATGAACCAATTTGAGAGGAAGTACGGATGGTTCTTGCAGCGCTAATCCTCTCCCCTCCCTCCCATTCTATCTTTTTACCTCCTCACCCTTAACGCGTATGAGAAATGCAAAGCAGAGACTGCGACAAAAATCAGAAAAGAGATTGACTTCCTTGAAAAGATAAAAATGCTACATCGATCAGTGAAATGAGATACAACACAATGAAATGAAATTTTCTGCTTATTTCGCCTTGTTCAAACATTTAAAAAATTAATCGTTGTTCGATTTCAAAACGCTTTATTTTAATGAAATATGAAGGGAAGTTTGATAATATAGGCTATTTAAAGAATGAGTCAAATTCCAGGCAAAAATTTTATCTAACTCAAGAATAACGTCAGCATTCCATCTGGAGGAAAGCAAATTTTTTAAAACCTGAATATCATTTTTTTTTGTTGTTGTTGTTGTAGGAAAAAAAAGCACTTTCATTGATTATGTTTGCTGGATTCATAGAGTTTACCCCTCATTCGATTTTCCAACAATTTTCAAATTTCATCCAACGCGCATATCGATTGCAATTGTAAATGGACATTGACTCAATTTTATTATCTACAGCGAAGTTATATCGCCAGTGGAAAAAAAAAAACTTTTTCACCAACAACGATAATATTTGCAAGTACACTTATATAGTGGCCAACTAACCGAATTACGTTGATACGCTCTAATAGGGTTCGTGACGTTTCGGAATAAAGACGCGCCGAATATGGTTGTAAAGTTGAACACTTTAGTTGATTGACTCATTGTTTGTTCGATTCACTATGGTTGAAAATCATCGAAGCAAAAAAAAAAAAACAGCGAAATATAAATTATAAAGCGAAATTGATCGTTTATTGCGCAAACGAGTCGAATATGATATCGCAGAAATGAAGCAATCGGCCGCACAATGAGGTGTATCACTCCTCCAGAATGCCTATCATAGATCCAATAATAGCAGTTTAGCATGATATAAAACGATATAATATTGCATATGGAGTGAATAAAGAACGAAACGACTCATTTATATATAATCATAAAAATAAAAATTGTTGCATAAAGAAAGTTCAAAATCGTTCACATCGCTTTGCATATAAAAATTAAAAAATTATATCACTATTCATGGATTATTCCTTGAATTTCTTTTTTCTCCTATCATTTCGAATTATCATTTGAAAATTCGAACATTTGCACGATCGCATTTTTGCGAAATAGATTCGTCCAGCTTCGATCTTTGAATATAGGCAATCGCTACGTCCCAATATTATTAGTGAATAATTTACAAAATGAAATGAGCCATTAAACATGGATACGCAAAGAATGAGTCATCTCCGACTAGAACGACATGAAGAATGCTTCAGATAATACGAGGCCCAAATATTTCACCACTTTAATCAAGGCGAAGCAGTTTTGATAGCCACACAAAAAAAAAACAACTGCCTCAAATAGAAGGGAAAATTCCGGCCGGTTTTTGCCAGCTGAAAACGGCTCCAGTTCTTTTTTTTTCTGGAGAGGTGGGAGTAGAACTTGTTCGGTTAGCATCAAGGCAGGTAACTAACCAATTATCTTCCGAAGGCAACCGACCGATGTCCTTGAAACATGTTCTGTTTCTATGAGATTTCAATGCATAAGTTCCTTAATCCTCCTTAATTAGCGCCTCAACGATTATATGGTAATATGGACCCTGATATATGCATGTAGCATTTTCCACAGTCTCCTATATGCAAATTTAAAATTCGTAAAGTCATTTGTCTTACATCATTATTATGAACTCATAATTTTGATGCTCTCTCGTTTAAAGTAGCCATGTTTTTCCTCGTCATTGAGTCCATCAGTTTATCATGTTCATGACAAACAACAGGTGAATTTATCTGTGCACTCAGTGCTTTCTTACCATCAGTCATGTTCGTAGGAACATTTCGAGAAAGCCCATTCATCGACTCATCAGAAATGCAAAAAAGGCTTGGATTTTTATGCGCTTTTTTCTGTTATTCTCTTTACTTCTTGTTTTTCATATGAAATCTTATTCAACTATTTTTCAACATTTTTTACTGTAAGTGATTTAATAATCTTGGCATGAATATTCAATATATTATCATCTATATTTATACTTACTTCAAGCACAATCAGTACCATGGAGAGATTAGGAAACGAATGAGTTTTGTTCGATTGTGCAACGCCTAGTCGAAACAACGAATAAGTATTTTTGGTATTGTGTTTCAATCACTACTGGTTTTTTTTTTGCAGTGGATAATGATTCGCAAAAAGTTCGATTAATATTTCCGATCATCTATGAATGAAGATTATGTGGGGACCGATTATTGCACCCCCTTTGGAGATAAATATCACATGAAATAAAAGAAGTCCCTTCAACGAGTTCGTTGGGTCTTAGTAATGAAGCATTTACTGAAAGATAGGCATATAACATTCATATTTGCACTAATACAATTGAATGATCGTTAAGGAGGATTTCATCCGATGTGTCAACGATAAGAAGGTTGAACCATAGCGCGAAAGTATATGGTGAAAAGAGCTAGGCCGCACAAAATACTCAGGTAATGATAGAAGAAGCCGAGCTGTGTTCCAATAAAGAACGCTGCATTTGAGTAGCTAAATTAGTGAACGTTGAATGGAAGAAAAATTCGAAGACAAAAAAAAAAAAAAAAGATGTGATACTCATTTTATAACAAATCTATTTATAAGATTCGCATAATGCAACCTTAAATAAAATTGCAAATTTGGCTGTTAAAGAAAAGAGCAAATTTAATGAAAAACGATAGAGAGCGCTTTAATGAATTGAAGAGGAGGATTAAGAAAATATGCATTAATGAATAAGATATTAGATTAATTTGTATTATTATATTAATAAGATATTAATTTGTATAATTTGTATAATTTAGTTATAAATATTTAATTGATTAATGAATAAGATATTAATTTGTATAATTATTTCATATTTTATTAGCAGAAATTAAATCATATTTTATAGTCGAAAAAAATTTTCACATTATATTATCTAAAAAGAAAATTGAGAAATTTAGAGAAAAGGAAAGAATTTTGAAAATAATCGACGGATTCATACTTGAAAAAAAAACTATAATTGAAATGACGAAAAAGAGTTCATTAATTAAATTATCGCATATTTATAACTAAATATCATTTGCTATTGATATTATATATGTTATACAGATGGTAAACAGCGTCAATTCAGAGTCCTTGCAATGTATTTTACATAGTGGCTATAGTGTTCCGACCGAACACATAACCATCTTCATAACATGTGTGTTGAGCTCAAGACGACTTCTAGAATGCACTTTAGAATATAGATGAGAAGCTATATGATAGCTGCAAACATAAGGAGAAAGCAATAGTAGTTCGAAACTAGATATGAGTTCATGAAACGAAGAAGAATTTAAGGCGCGTAATTCATCAGCTTTCTTTCTAAAGAGCAAAAAACACGTATTGCATGAAGAATTTGGAAAACACATTAGGCTGGTTGAAACGTAATGACTTATTCAAGTGGTTTATTGAAACGTAATGATTATTATTGTACGTGCTGAAAAAGTATCAACAAAAAGTTTCTTTATAAGGTTGGCTAGCTGCATAGCTAAATCTCTGAATGATAGTGAAAAAATGGTCCTTGCATTAGTAGAATAAGGTTGCTAAGGATCTGAAAATAACGTAAAAATTTGATCATATGTTTTGAAAATCTTTCACGACAAATAAATGCGAGCTGCAGAAGAAATAATGACTGCTTTTTTATTCTATTTCTGCTCAATAAGAAAGATTTTTCTTCTTATCTCTGATTACATTGACTATATTCTTCGACAGTTCGACTAATGATTTTGTTTTTATTCCGATCCGTTTTCTATTTTATGCAATTTCGTTTTGTTCTTTATGAATGAAGTCGTTCCTTCCTTTCGGAATGACCTGATCGGAAATACGAAAAAATTTCTATGTCTTTTACATGGAGCAACTCTCATCCTATTAATCGGCTTTAGAAACGAATTATTATAGAACATTTATACGCGCGGTGTGCTGAATATGAATGCATTGTTCACTATATTTCATTATGGCTGACATTAAATTCAAGCTCGATTGGTCAGTGCTTCGCATCAAGTTCAGGTTTTGTTGGTTAATGCTTGACAAAAAAAATCACTATCACACACAGAATTATTTGCGCTCAAGAAAATAAGATGAAGTTTCGCAGATAGTAAGGGATGAGAGTGGAATGAGCACTAAAAACATTTGCGTCACAAATTAACAAAAACATAAAATATTAAAGAATTTCGATCATATGAGTATCATATAATCATCGTTTAAGGTAAGACCATATCATTTGATCTTTCTTCTCCTCTTGATAGTGCTAGATGGTCCTTTGTGGTCTCTCATCCAGTCCTAATGTTTTGGATTTCCGACCATTTCCGAAACCTCTGTTACTTTTGAAGCTCATATTACAATGGCAACTTGAAGGCTTGAAAGAAGAGCGAAATATTAGTAAAAAAGGAGATCGCAGATGAATGCTGAGCTTGCTATGAAGAAAAACTCAATTCTATGCCTGACCGCATCATCTCGTGCGCTAAGGCATAGAATTAGGTTTTTGTTCACGACAGCAGAAATGAACTCAGAAATATTCAACTAAGGTCATAACGAATGTGGTTGGAAACGAAAAAAGATTAGAAGCTAAAGTGTTTAATAATTTACAACCGTGTGGCAGTTCATTACTATACTATGAATTATACAAATTTAGTTCACCGTCACAACCAACAAGGTAATCCAGTATGAATTTACTTGAGTAGAGCTGAAAAAAAACTCACGAAATCATAGGGCATTGTTGGGCATTCACGAGGGTGTTGTAAATGCCTTCGCTAAACTACTGCAATATATTATGAACATGGATATTGATGCCAAAGTCATTTTAGCGTTACCATATCGACAGCCGAAGCAGCCACTGCAGAAGCAAAAAGGTAACAAAGCGGACTTCCTGTTTTCGCGCTTTCCACCTATTCCACCTGCGCAAATTCCGATTCCAGAAGGTTAATAGGCTTCCCTCATAATTGATGCAAAATCTCATTTGACCGAATAAAAGAGATATTGCAGGCAACAAAAAGGCATAAGCGATAACACTGCATGAAGAATATCGCACAAACCACTCTTATTTCATCCGAATAGAGAATTTTGCCGACATATGAGATTTTATTCTAGAAGCTTTCATAATTCAGCTAATGAAGGAGGGCGAAAGGGCGATTTCGCGCATTTGCACAATAGCATTAATGGATAAGAGCATGAGAGGATCTGGCACAATGCGCGCTCTTGCAATGCGCATTTCTTAGCAAACGGTTTCATAAGCTACCGAAGAATAATACACATCGTAAAGGATGCTTTTAATTTTTAATTATATTAGCCACTCTTATAAACTTTAATGTAACCTTTAACCTTGTGACGCGATTGCTGCAAAATGAAATTTGTTATAGACATACAACGAATTTCCTCCCATTCAGTTAGTTACCTAGATACTTTTTGGAAGTTTTCAACAGTGTGAGAAATGCTATAGGATGCCAACATCATATTGTATACATTATGCATACCACATTTTTTAACTCGTTTCATTGGCTCTCGAATTGAAACAATCGGAGAGAGAGGCGGACAGGACAGACAGACAAATGGCAGGTAGAGAGGCAGGCAGACAGAGAGACATATGCAAATTTTTTGTCGAACATTCTCTAGAAATTATTCAAAAATTTTCTTGTGCACAAAATTGCCCCTTCGGTATGAAAGATCCTTTGCAGAAGTCCACTAATAGCCTTACATATCCGGAAAACCTTTTGATTGCGCATTCATCAGGAGGATAAAACCATAAACGCTGATCAGATGATCAGTCAAGTTCAGTTTATCGCAAACGGAATCTTAACACATTTTATTAATCATATCTTTAAAATTTTACTAATATATTGTTCTGATACAATCGCTTTGGACCGCTCGACGTTCTTTGAGCAGCTTTTTACCTATTGTGAATAGCCCTGTTTATTGCAGTATTGTCGATCACCCTTTTTCTATTGTATTCAGTGTACCTAAAAAACTCACCCCTTCCGACTGTTCCAAGGCGCTACTTTTATGCACACCTGTAAATTCGCTTTTCAGGGGCACAGAATGGAAATACCACGTCGGTACATTTGCTGTTCTTTGTGTCGATATGCGCATGTCCATTGTAAGCCTGTTTCTCCATATCTGGATATAAAAACTTTGCAACGAAGAGGCCATAAATCCATAGGTCATGCCTAAAGTCATAAAATTTCGTTGCTAGAAAAAAAAACAACAGGAGATGGGATGAGGAGAAAAGGGAAGCCAAATAGAAACCGTAATGGCTCAGCAAATATAAAGTAAAAAATTTGCAGATTTTGAACATTTTTATATTTCGAGCTATGATCATTGATATGAGTATATGAGCTATAACGTATGCAGGCATCTGCTAAAGTCGAATGCGTCATAAAATGAAGGAGAATATTGATTAGATAATGTGACAACATTACCTCTATCCTTAGCTATATCTATGTGGAATGCATATCACTGTTAAGTGATCATATGTTCAATGCATAGCGAAGAGGAATATCACGAAATCGTATAACCCGCACTGCAACATAGCCTATAAGAAACGCTGGCGTCGTATGTTCATATGTCTGTTGCCATGAAGGAATTTCAAAGAAAAAAAACCTAAGGTAAAGAGTGGTCGTTTAATGGGAGAATGCCTTCATCTGGATACGAAGCGATCGGTGTTCGATTTCTCGCCGAGGAGAGCAGTTTTCTCTTCTATGTGTCTCATTCTATTCGTATTCGATAATGAGCAAAGCAGAGAAACATCTGACGAAGAATAGTGGGCAACAACGGAGTGCAACAAAACAAATGCTACAAAACACCAAAGGAAGTAGGTGCACTTCGTAACGAAACAATTAGTTTGAGTGGATCACATCAAAGACATATGGCAAAATCGAATGAACGATCAAATAAAACGAAAGATAAATAGCATTTACTGCAATAGTGCACGTGTTTGTCTCTTTATTTGTTGTGTGAGTTTCGGAAATGTTCCTCTCGAGTAACGTTTTGTAAAGTGAAGAATGTAACGGCTATAAATTTCAAGAGCAATCTCATTATTACAAATCAATGTAGTTGTATAATGTCGGCAAGATAAATAGGCAATTCTTTTTGTCAAAAGCTCAATGGAAGAGGGTTAGTAATAATAATGTATTCAAGTTTGTAGAATATGTCCACTATGTCACTTTTGTACCTTATATGACTTGTATGCGAAGTGTTTTGACTATTTTTACAATCTTCAAAAATTTCGTGAAAAGCTTGACGGATGTGAATCGATCTGATATTTCCTGCTAACTCAACTCTAGTTTCTTTCATTTTGGATAATTAGAGAACACAAAGTGGGGTTATTTTTAAAGAGCTGTTTGGTGAATCTCTATGCTTTTCCAAGTGAAAGCACACTGTATGTACGATTTAGGAGCATCCCAGCTATACCGCATTTTCCACAATTTGGCAAAAAGAAGTAATTATACCATTGTCTCTTTATGAGCTTCACAAGGAAATGTTATGCTTCTATACCAGGAAACACGCCACACTGTATTGTTGTATACTATGCTATACTACACTATACTACACTACACTATGCTCTACTACCTGTATCCTATCATTCTATGCTACACAACTAAATTATACTAAATTATACCATATTATAATTGAGTAAAACATATTGTAAAGTAGAGCATAGTTCAAAAAAGCGCACAAAACATTGCTGGTGGCAGGCGATAGCAGTGAAGTGCAATGACAAATAGGCAGGCAGCATCAGAAGTGCAAAAACATACCGGATTAATGAAGATAACAGGTTTCAAAAAATATGAAAAGAAACCCTTCAAACGTGAGCATTAATCATCCCCGTGAGCAAAACGAGTCAAAAGCTGTACATTTGTGTAGTAAAAAATAGTTACTTAATTCAGTGACATTTCATCTACAACATAGGCACTTTCAATTGTGACGTCGTGTACAGTAGACATTGAAATCACTTAGCAGAATCCATTGTTTTCAAAGAATTAAACCATTGCTCAACTTTAGTGAATGCTAAGCACTTTTGTATGTGATCGATTCCGAGAAAAAAAAAGCCAGCAAACTACTTCCTAAGAATTATGGCTGCGAATCGCATGCATCGCTAAAGTATCACATCCGATATATTATCCACTTCAGTGCATACTTGAAAAGACCAGAGGCGTGATAAAATTCTGGGAAATAAAACGATCGGAACTTAAATCATTACTAATGGGTAGAGGCAATCCGAGAAGTTATGGTTGAAAGCAAAAATCTGATGAGGCTCTCATATAAGAAGTCAGTTTTAAAATTTGTGCTGTATTCGATGAAATTATGTAAATTCCAGCTAGAAAATGAATACGCTGATCACTTATTAATTGCTTCTAGCTATTATTTATGTCTCTTAAACAAACTATAGCTGTTTGGAGCAATTTCAGCGATGTTTTGAAGGAATAGTTTGTAAGTTTGCCGGAACATGAAAGAACCTATAGTGAAAATAATTATTCAAATCAGAAGTGATTGTGGCAGCAGTTCATCAATTTGCGTGTCGCAGATTATAGACAAACTGAATTGCGCTCTTTTTGAATGAACGACTTTTGTCATCAATTATATATATACAAACTAGAATATTATAACAAAACAGTGAACAAACTTATATGGATAAGATTTGCCTCTCTTATTTATTGCAGCGATTATACACTCTAGTAAATGAGAAAATTGAAGCTAAACAACTATGGCAATTTATTCAACACACTAATAACGTCTTATCTAAATATGCAAATTTCCTCAAAAAGTTTACTGTGGACGAATTCAACATTTTTAGACGCATAAATGCGTGCCAATTTGTCGAAATTCCAACTTGCAAGGAAAAAATTGACATGAATGAATTTTTTCGACCCAAAGAGTTTGTCTAGATCAAAGATTACCGTCGAGGTCCAATTTCTGTAAAACATTATAACGAACGAAATCATTGTAACACTCGTCAGGACTCAAATCAATTATAAAAATTTGTGATCGAACCTGTTCAGCTTTACATGCCAAAAGATTCCATCTGAAAAGTTGTACAGTGGGCGGATATCATAAGGAAAAGGATTATTAGGCTATTGCACCTACACCTCAATATACGAAAACTGTATCAGTAGATTTAATAGAGGATAATGGAAAAATGCATGTTTTATCACTCGCACTAGGATGCAACTAGGATCTCTTTTAATTTCGATGAAAAACAATGTGTGCTATGGAAAAAATGGAGAAGCGTACCGCAATCGATCACGATATATTTGTGCCATGTCAGAATTGGCACTACCGTCATGTTTCATAGTTATTGGCCATTTTACCTTGCTTGCTTATTTCTAGGCGATCTGATTTTTATAATGGTCCTGCAATGCTTTAAAGGTCCAATGCAAAACCCCTAATTCAGAAAGGATTTTCAAGCAGATTGGAGGAAAGACCATTTCATACTTTTGTAAGCAGAATAGTCTCAACAAGGGAGCGTAAAGATGATTTAAAGAAAAGAGAGCACTGGCGACAGGAAATAAACAATGGGTACAAGAGATTGCCAAAAATGAGGCGAAGTCATCTGAGTGGCATTTACCAAACAAGAACTGTGAAGCAGTAATTGTGTGAACTGGACGGAAACAAGATCAAGGACAAACGAAAAGAGATACAAGCATCTGGGGAAAATGGCTCAGAAGACCCGAACTGACATAAAGTGAAATTCGATCTATATGAAGATAGTGATGAAAATATAATGGAATATAATGGAAAAAAAGTCGACGATATGTTCAAAGCTGAAAACAAAACTGCTTCACCAATAAAAGTAATATTTTATTACAATTTTGTGGGATGCTTAACGAATGTCGCTTATTATCTATTAGAACAGTGATTAAACCACGAGTGAATATTTGCTTATGATGCTATTCCAACTTGATCACAGGCATCTACATCAACAATAGTGAAGTCACTGTCTCGAGCGCAGATTCATCGCTACTGATTCTATACAGGAATGCATATAATTTTTACCATCTCATCTTTCTTGGTCGCTTGAAGAATCCAAATTTTCCTCTGATTAGTGATGTTCATTAAAATGTCTACTACAAAGCATAAAGGTGATCTACCCACCGCTCCAAAATTCAATTCAATTCATTCCAAAAGATTGTTCAGCATTTGCCGTGAAGCTATCCTGAGGCAGAATCAAGAGGATGTAAAAGGGATTGATGTGCTCATGTATTCATTGCAGCTTCTAGACTGGTCTTAGCGCCGATTAGACCTACAGCTGGCCGTTGAAGTGCTCAAGGTGATCGGTGGCAGCATGGAGTTCGACTGCGAGATCATGTCTGCTATTCCAGCTATCCCAGTGCCCCTTCACGTTTGTCACCTTTTTGTATAAATTGTTCGCCCCTTATACCTGTGCTGTCTCACAATTTTCTCGATCGCATCTTGACAGAGAGTGCAGATCCTCAAGGAGATCCGGATGACTATAGGAGCCAAAGGGAGCTGCTGATTCTTACAACTGCTTTTTACTTGAAATTGCTTTAGAACGGGTCGGAAGCCATCCATGAGGAGCGAAAAAATCGTTTCAATAAAAACCAAATTCCGATATTTTTGGGATTGGTACAGACGTACGGCATCTTTTTTTTACAGATAGAAGGCCTAAGGTGATATGCTTTTTTAGTATTGCGCTGCATTTGAAATGTTCCTGATCTATACATTCCGCTTTGCAAATAACTGTAAAATAAACCTTTAATTTAGTCAATTGTTGAGCATAAACGATAAAATACTTTCCTTAGTAACCGGTGAACTTAACCTGCGTCAGAGAGTTTGCAATAACAGTCTCTAGTTCTTCTGACCTGCTAGACACCGACACTGGATTCTTTAGAATATATCCACTCGGTATTTCCACTGCACAACTGCATAAACAATATGCTGACGATATCCCTGAGCTCTAGACTTTGTGGGCAAGTTGGTGAACTTGACCTTGACGTCCTCCAGCCTATCGGAAACAATAGATCAGCTGCTAAAGGCCTTTTGTCCAGCACCTCAATATTCTTCAGTGGAAGAAGTGACGCTGTAATTGTCCCCGTCCTGCTTTAGCTTGAAAGCTGCACTTTATACCTCGTGATGCACTTATATTCCATGATCTGTTTACAGCCGAGGGTAAGTTCTTGGACTCTGAGCAATGCAAGTCTTCAAACACGATGGCACTTCCTAGAAGTACGTATCACACCAGAGATCATAAAGTCTGATGCTTTTTCGGCCTTCAGAGTGGAAGAGTTGTAAAAATAAAAACGACAAGCGCTAAACAAGACTATGCATAGGCAAAGATTAAGCAAATGGGTGAATCATCGAGAGAACGTGGAACTATATTTGACTGATAACTTCTTCAGACAAGGGTTGTGCGAATACCTATAAACGAGCTAATATATGATTTAAAAAAGTTGAGAAGGGCGCCATAGCGACCTTGTTATCCCTGAATGTGTATGCAGGTATATGTGCCTGTTTTTATGCCCGCTTCTTTGATAGTTTCAACATCTGCAGAGTGAAAAATGGGTTGACATGTTTGGCAAGGAAAATCTACAACATGGAAAGCTCCACTTGCAGTTTTGCTGTGATTTATTTTCTTTCGTTATAGGCTCCCCTCATTTCGACATTCTGTGCCTATGATTCGCGCTAATTTAGCTGAAATTAACAGGAGTGGACGCTCTCAAACTTGATGAAAAGTTGAGCAGTGTTAGCTGGGTCCTGACCTCGGTCACGAGTAGTGAAATTCCACGATAGTAATCAAAAGAGCAGCGGGACAAATTTGGTGGAGGCCTTTAACCTTACAACCGGAAACTTCTTCGTATCGTGATTGCATGGAAAAACTTGACAATGCAATGGACAGAGAGATAGACAGAGAAAATGAAGATGGACAGAAAACAAGACAGAATTCGATTGAAGTTAAATTTGAATATGAATTCTTTTCATTTTCCTCTTTTTCTCCCATAAATGCATATCTTACAGCTCTCGATCGCCAGTCACTATCACTCACCCAAATAGCATCTTTCTATCGGCGAAAAATATAGATTATTAAAAGCGTTTTGCATATGCAGAGCTATAGGAGCGTTCACGTCGGGTCACCTCAAACGACCATCTTTCCTAGTCTCATATTTCTATAGCTTTCCTATCAATTCAGCGGAAATGTTAAAGCTGCTTACATATGCTAATTACAGTTGCAAAATAGCACTTAACAAGCAGGTCTATAAATTATGGGTCACAAATTGGAACTAAGAAATTAGGACTTAATCAGCCAGTCTATCCATATAGCAAAGTGCTGCTTGGAGACTGGTGAGTGAAGAGATCAACAGAGCAAAAAAGGCATTCAATCATCGCAACGTCTCTTTACATCAAAGTAAATGCGAAGCCAAAATTTTTCAAACGAAATTATGTGCACTAAGCAGCACTCTCTTTAAAAAAATGTTCATTTAAGCGAAGAAACTGCTCAAAATTTCTTTTATTTGGCAAAAATCTCCAAATTTAATATCGACGATAAAACTGTTTAATAGAAAGTTGAAGTGATGAAAAGTATGAAGTGAAAAAAAAAATTGCGTGGTTAAAAAGACCTTTGAACGTATTCAAATATCTTCTTGCTAGTAGAATTACGTATATTTTCATTTTCGTTTATCGTAAATCTATTGAAAACTCCTTTGAGCAATTCTTTTACAAAATCCTATTCACAAAGTGCATTATTCCTAGTTTATGTTTAAACATAGGCGCATATGCATGTATGCCTTTTTAGACTAAAAGATGGAAATTGGGGATTGAAATCATATCGCATGGGGATCCTCGATATCAATATATATATATATATATATATATATATATATATATATATATATATATATATATATATATATATATATCAATACTCAAGTGGACTTGGCAACTACGGAGAGCTACAGAATATAACTGTCCATAAATTTGTATTTGTTTTGTGACTGGATGGATTACATTTTTCATCGATCAGATCGCATGATTCAAAGTAGGGAGAATGAATGTTTGGTGGAAGATTCCTACGAAGTTCGGATTCGGCTGAAATTTGCAGGTATTAGACAGTATATTTGATTCGTTGAATGACAATTTGCGATATTGAATACCCTGACCAGCGAAAACTTGAAGGCTCTGTCAAGATCGCTAGTTCATTTGTTTTTGTGAGCTTCATCCTTTACAAGTCGACTTTAAGCGGACAAAATTAGTACGAGTTTTCTTGTGGCAAGTTTCATTAAAGTTTATTCCTTTTCTAATTTTTATTTGAAATTAAAGTCAAGTTCTTATCGAAATTAACGACGACGAAAGTAAGAAGGAGGGGTGGGGATAATCCTGCTCTCTGAACGATAGTAACATGGTGGCGCATTGTCGTTGAAAGATATCTAACAGTTCTGTCAAATGATGACAGAGACCCAATATGATAGCAGTTTCCGGCACAACAAAAACTGCATGCCAAATAAGGTTTACTTACTACGATTTCCTGATCGATAAAGTGTTGAGGATATGTGGCACTTTACAAATCTTTTGCCTCCTATCATCTATGTACGTCCACATCGTTTCACTCATCAACTACTAGAACTTTTCAAATATTTCTTCGATCCGTATAGATCCCTCGGATTTAATATTATGCAACAATATTGATCTAAGCATTAATCGCTTAGTGCGAGAACTTTCAAACTAAGGAAGAGTGAGGAGTATGAAATCAAACAATTCATCAGCGTGATGAAAATATACAAAAGTTAGTACTCCAGTATACCTCAGCGCAGTATAGTAGTACAGTGTAATTAGTGGTAATATTCTTTTGTTCTTCAAAAGTAATAATTAATAATTTAAGCGAATGCATATCAATAAACGGAATCATATATGAGAGTTCAATCATAGCAACGAAAAGTACAATATAAAATAGTGCAAAATAATATTACGTAGTATAGTTTTCGGTCAGAAAAGAATTGAAACATAGATGCATATAAATGAAAATGCGCAAAAATAGCCGTAAATTTTTCCAAGAAAATAACAAATTTTCTACGCAACTAGAGCAACGCAAGAGGATAAGAATACAGTCATGTTTGAGACAAATATGAACAACTCTAATGTATACACAATGAAATATTGCAAAAATATTCACAACTTTGGTTAGTGTTCATCGAATTGTTTATGACTAATAAACCGAGAATGCAGTTTCATGTCTTGACCACTGATCAATTTTGATTGTTTTGTTGTGATGCCAGTCAGATATAGCCATTTAGGGCTTTAATCAATGAAAACAAAATGATATATGTGATCTCCTATGCAAATTTAAACGCCCACGTAAAATACACATGAATGTTTCGTACATATTCACTTTAGCAGCAACCGTTTTCATCGATATTTTAAGTAGATAATTTGAAAATTTACATAAATAGATCCGATACACCAATAAATAAATATGCGGAGATGCGGAGGAAGTACACCACGCGATATCCGTTTCCATAATTCCACTTATCTTCACCAGTCACTTCTTGAATTACGAAGAAACAATGGATCGGCGAAATGGTACCTTAGTATCTGCACACGTGAACAAACCTAACCGCTCGCACAAATCACACATAAAAAATACGTTGCTTCACTCCTGTCCGGTGAAGATAAAATGCTGATTTTTAAGAAATGACTAAAAGTTTTTTTCACATTTATTTGCCTTGTAGCTTATTCCATCGTTTACAGATCACTGGAAACTACAGTGCAAGGGTCTCTCTGTACTATATAGTGTATCAGGCAAATCCTCCAGCTCAACTTTCAGTAATTCTTCCCGAGTTGAGCAAACGGACAGATAGAGGGACAAAAATATTTATATTTATAGACAAGATCCCGTTGTAATGCTGTCTGCAAAGCAAATTAGTAAAAACGCCTAATATGAATGAAGGAATGCGAGGGGAGCTAGATCGATAGACAGTTTCGCACTCTGCTTATTACATCAACCAGTTTCACAAACTGCCAACAGGAAGATGCGGAATAATGACGTCAGGTTTTAATGATCCGACCGGCCGAACGAATCCCTCGTGAAAAATCTTTTTCGACGGTTTAACTGATATGAGATGAAATTTCTACGGTCTGACTGAAGTGCGTATAAAATTTTGAACAGCTTGAAGTTTCCACAACTTCTTTCAAAGGTAATTGATCGAGGATTAAGATAGGAACTCACCCAAGGTGAATATTAAACTAGTAATGGTAAACAATCAAAATTTTCTTCGACGAAGGGCATCCGACTGCGGCCAATCGGGTTTCAAAAAAGTCGCTTTGATAGCGATCGAAGGCATCAAGTAGAGAGCGAATTTCGCTCACAATAAAAACACTATCTGATTAATGCTTTTCGGTGGATGAAAAAAGATCAAAATTTCGGTTTCATATCAGAACTCTGTTAAAATTTGCTTCATAACAAATTTGTCATAAGGTTAGTGTGACGCTTTGTTCTTTCAACAAAGCAGCGCTCATATTGTCAATTAAGAACAATAATGTTGGAGCAATCTTAATAAAATAGACGATACCGCGATATTAGCCGAATGGAGTATCGATGAATTCGTCATGGAATAACATATGAGGACCATTGAGAAAAATTGAATTAACGGAAATATTGGGAAAAAAGTAATTAAAAAGTACGGAATAAAGATGGTACTGGTTCTTCAATTCACTAATTTGCCTGTGAATGAAAAGTAAAAAGTGGATTCGCGCAAATGAATTCGACATAGCAATAAAAACTGTTCAGGACATAGGCAAAACAGTAGCAATAAATTCAAATAAATAAGTCCAAGACAATAAAGACCAACCGAGATAGCTACAGATGCAGTGAAGCAATTCGATAACAATGGATGTGAATGCAACAAAGAAAGATTCATCTCGCTCGAAAGATATGTTGAAATCAGAACGGAAATTGAGCTCAGTGAGAAAGAATTTTGGCGCAAAGAGAAAAACAATAAATTTCAACCTCATAATAAACAAATAATAAGCATTTAAAAAGTATTTTCCCACCCGCTCAAGATCTTTTCTCACAATTGCTTTCCACATCCGTGCACTTAGATACCTCATCACAAAGAACATAGCGGAAGTGATTAATGAAAGACTCATTTGTTTGCGAAATATTAACGATAACTGCTACGGGAAATATCTGAAATGCCATCGGAAAAAGTACGGGACATTCTTGCAGAACTATCGATAGTCGCCAAAGATTTCATCGCATTGCTGATAAGGTTGAAAGGCACAGATGGGGACAAACTCTGCAAGCAAGGTTAGCCGGATCTGCAAGAAAACGGAGTTCGCTGCCGTCAAATAAAGTGAGCCTATTCCTCAACTTTAACCCAACAAGTCTGGTCAGGAACAATGTTGCATGTAAAAGGGCTGTATTGAACGAATGCGGGACGAAGAATACCTATATATTGATTAATGTCTCTGCCGAATACGGAAATCACGCTGAACGCATATGCAAATCCCACAAACCGGAAAAATTTCACCAATTAGAGTAAAATATCTCATGAAATCATGTGGCATCATTTTCGGCTTGACGCAATCACGCCAACTTCTGCTCGAGTACCAAATATGTTGAGATCGCATTTTCAAATATCAAATGCTGCAGCACACTGCATCTCACGTTAATCGTAGCCTAAAGAGGAAGAACCTCGGCTCACTGGAATTCTTTAAGCTGCCGACGTTCCGCTAAAACAATCCTTTCCTGAGCGGAAGATGACGGTTGGTAGCTGTCCGAAGCAAAGGGAAGGCAATCGGAATTGCAGAAACGTCGGCTTATTACCGGCCTAAGGCATTCCTGTGAAACCGAATTCAGGTTGTAACCGGGAAAACCGATAAAAGTGAAATTCGATCGACGAAAATCGACCAAAATTCTGATTTCCAAAAAATGAAGCACGGTTAGTTATCCACCACTACACCGTGCTCGCTAAGCGTCGTCATACCAGCTTCAGTGGCCGCAGAACTGAAAGCATCAGGTGCGTAGAAAGACGCCTACATGCATACACAGAGTCATGACGTCGCCATAATGCATCTTTGCAAATTAGATTTACGAACGCACATAAAAGCATTGCATTTTTATTTGGAACAAATTACGCTTCAACTTTTCCACAAAAAGGTTTCCTCGTTGAAAGCTTATAAAACTTTCAAAACTTAAGGCGCATTCGTCACTACCGAAGCAAAGTGAAAATCCTACAACGCTCATTCAGTCATTGCAATTCACCATTTATGAAAATCAAAATTTAACTGATGTGACAAGAATTGCGCACGTCTATTCGATAAGCGGAATAGGCCCTCATCTTTGCATATCTATCACTGAATGGATCCACAACTGATCCTACACACTTGAATGTGGAAATTGCTTTAACCGCATCCCTTAGAGCAGAAGGTAGATTGAAATTAAATGCTGAGCGGAAATATCGAGAACGACTTTAAAGTTTCGCCATCAGTAAAATGTGAATGAAAATACCTTTGTTAAAGGAGCGTTGTCAATGATATTAGTCTATCGCTTCATGAAAATGTGGGGAAAGGTATTGACTGTGGCTAGCCGAAGTACACCGTTAGCCCTAGAACTTCAACGCTATGGCGAATTTTTAGGCAATAAATTCGTTCGTTGAACGAATTCTTAGTAAATGAAGACAGGTACTGCTGAAACTTTCCTCCACGGTTCGACTGACGAGGACTCCGGATGGTTCGTTTTTTTGAGATAGTACTATCAAGAAAGAAGCACAGAACAACCGAAGTTTTCGTGAAGAACGATAAGGATAAGGGAGGTTGGGCTTTATTAACAATCAAATGAAAATGAGCCGAAATTGAAATGCTACAACGAAAGAAGGAGGAAACACGATCCTGATAGGTGATTTCATGTGAGCAAACAGATCTAAAACAGGTGCCAGATCTCGAAAATTAATGTTCTTGCAATCTTGTATCACTTGCTTTGAAAACTTTTGCTCATCACCTAATAAAAGCGTCGTTGGCATCTGACATGATAAGGAATAACAAGCATATCGATTATCAGTAATAATAGCACAAAGGAAGGAAAGTAGTGCTAGTGGCCAGTGAAGTGATCAGTAAAGATTCAGAAACTGCAATGCAATGAGGCGAGAAGTCCACAAAAACAAACCGTCCTTATGCGATAAAATGTGAATATTAATGAGTAGGAATGTGCAACTGAGATTTCGGCACGATATTCGCTCTTTACAACACTAACTAATTGCTCAATCGATTGAACCTTTGCAGTACTACTTTCAGCGGTTGAGATAACACTCGAAAGGGGAACTAAGATGGAGCAATTACATGACTGATTTTTATGTGATCGGCCATATTTCCGCAAATCATCATCAACGAAATGTCTTAAGTCCATATCCCTTCGCTACAGGATAAAACAGATTCTTGAGTATTATCACCCCCCACTGCCACCACCTTCCCGCATCCTACCTCCTCCCCCCATTGCAACAAGCGATTTTTTTTTCTGCCGCCACTACAAGTCAAAAAGACACATTTTCATCCTAATGGAATCGAAGACAGAACCCCGCAGCCGAGAATACATAGGCAAAATTCTATCGCTTGATTTTGTATTTGAAAATGAGGAAGCTATGGAAAAGAAGAAGGTTATAGAAGCGTATGCATAGAAATAATGTCATCGAAATGCACTCTTGTGGAAATTCATGAACGAAGCCTAAAAATATGAAGCTGCTTCCTCATACACTAAAACGTGAAATTTGATCACTTCTCTTAATGTTATCAAGCCTTGCAATTTTATGAATAAAAACAGAAAATTTATTTCCGTCAATTCAACACTATATTAGGTAATTGATAAAATGAGCCAATTTCCGGAATATTTCATTGAAAATTTAAAATACGAATGAAAGAGAAAAGGATTTTCTTGTCAATAATTCTTCAAATATTTTTCATCGTAATGCATTCGCATTTTTCAAATGTATCATTGAGTGAAAATATTTGTGTGAGAAAATTGCTACCCGTATATTCCACAGTATTCGAATATAATATTAAATTAAAAAGCATTATATTAATATCGTCTAATATAAAGATTGGAATATTTCATAATGCAATTAAGAAGAAATAATATTTATATTCATAAAATAATTTCATTCTCTAATAGAACAATAACGATAACTGCGTCATCATATAAATTCGACAACTGAGATGAATCGAATTTTTTTTTTTTTGCATTATCAAGCAAATACCGAAATCATCAAACACCACCCTATATATAAAATACTTGATAAGCAAAAATTAGAATGCGAGATGTAATGTGCGAATGAGCTATGGATAGAACCATGAACAATTCATGAAACGTTGAATTACCATATGCTCCACCATAGGAAAAAACCATATTGTCATAAGCGCCTAATGGTGCACACCTAACAAGAAAAATTTAAAATTAAATCAGCAAAGTTGACTGCTTTAACTAACTTCAGAGGCGTCCATATAACACACCGCTTTCGTTGTTGTCATGCAGTGAAACTGTACGATGAAAAAAAAAGTTTATCTTTTCATATATAGTCTGAGATTTACATTTGTGACGTGGATTCATATATTTAACGAGTACGTAATCATTTCTGTTCTACAAATTTTGCATTTACTGCTTCAAATAGTGCTCATATTACACGCTGGCATATAGTTCTGGTCTGTTATGCTTTTAATAATTTCTGCGATCATAACGACAAAAATCTAAAAGAAAAAATATTTGTGATTACGATGGATTTTGTAAGATGATCCTTCTTTGCAGAGATCTGTTGCAATCTGCTGCCAGCTAACCGTCGAAAGTATCTGATATTACGCCGATAGTAACGCGTAGTATTAAATGTCGATTTTCTCTCTGATGCAAGTAATAGTGCATTCTCATATACCGATTTTTGTGTGTGAATTATTAGAGGATATTATGCCTTAAAGGTCTCCTTAAATTTTTGCGGCATTTAGTGCATTTTTATCAAAACAAAATTAGCATCATCTGCCAGTTAATATTACGCTGCTATTTATTTCTGATATGAACGCCTCTTTATTGAAACGAATCGTTGCCCACTAACGAGCTGTGAGCATACTCGTTGATTCGTTTCGTTAAATTGCTTCTTCCGTTCTATTTATTTCATTTATTTATTTCAGTCAACAGAACATTCATTACGAATAAATGTCTCTTCATATCGCTTCCAGTTGTCCCGATTCAATGCTTCTCTGATCCAGCTGGTTCCTGCGGTTTTTTTAAAAGAATCACTCCACCTTATTGCAGGTCAGCCTCTACTTCTTTTGCCAATCCGTGGTGTCCATTCTGTTATCCTTTTACCCAGTCGTCATTTTGCAGTGCAGATATCTTCGCCGCCCATCTAAATTTCCTCATTCCGGCCTCGGTTACCCAATCCTTTACCTTTGTTACACCTCGGAGTCGTTCGTTGGCTTTCCTCTGTACCAGTTTGATTCCCGTCATGATTCTTTCCATTCTTCTCTCTGCCACTGGCAGTAGCTTGCGCACTTCCTTAGTTGTTACCCATGTCTCCGAACCGGTTGTTGGCATCACGCTTTTTTCAAAGAGTTTCCGCTTGAGACTCATCGGTACTTTTTTTTCACGGTAGAAGTCTTTATTCTTAAAAAAATGCTTTCCATCCTTGTTTGATCCTGCGTCGTACATCTGCTTCCGTTCCTTCGCTCATTTTTACACATCTGCCCAAGTAGATAAATTCATTTACGCTTTCATCTTCTCGCCTCTTTCAACGATCGTCGACTTCAGCTCTCGGTTGCTCATCAGCTTCGTTTTGGAGGTGTTTAACCGTAAGCCAACTACCGCACTTCTCACCTCAAGATCTTTTAGCATTTTCTTTATTTGGTTGAAGTTGTGAGATATCAAGACTATGTCGTCTGCGAACCTCAAGTGCGAAAGTCTTTTCCCGTCCACGTCCACGCCCTTGTTTTTGCCAATCTAGCTCGTCGAACACGAGCTGTAAACCTGCACTGAACAGCAGCGGGGACATGCAGTCTCCCTGCCGCACTCCTGTCTTTACCTTATTGGTATTTGCCTTTCAGGTACGAAAATTGTAGTTATCGATCTACGAACAACAAGTGTAGGGGCAAGTTGTACTCTCTGGTTTGCTCGATGAGCGTTGTAAGCACGTGGATTTGGTCGATTGTTGACTTTCCCGGCCTAAAGCCTGCCTGCTCGACATCTTGTTTCTGCTCAATTTGTTGCTGCAGTCTTTTGCATAAAACTTTCGAGAAACAGTTTGAGATTGTTGGTAGGAGTGATATGGGGCGGTAGTTTCTGATATCATCTGGATTGCCTTTCTTTGGCAACAGAATTGTTTTTGAGAGGGGAAGTCTTCAGGGATTTGTTGATATTTGATAAAGTTGTTGAATAGACTTTTCAACGGTGTTACTAACAATTCCTTCCCCAGTTTCGACATTTCTCCAGTTAGTCCATCCATGCTTGGCGCCGTCTCGTTTTTCATGCTTTGGATCGGGTTTCTTATTTCTGAGTCGATGATTTGTAAGAACGGCTCATCGCTTTTTCATGTAATGAAAGTGCAGTCAGTCTCTCCTCCATACAGTTTAGTATAAAATTCCTGAACGATGTGGTCGATCTCTCGTGTTTCTGACGTGAGTGAGCCGTCCTTTCCTCAGCTCAATTGTTCTTTTCTTGTTCTCAATTAGCGAGCTTCTTGCCCTCTTCAATTTCCCGTAGCTTCATTATAGTCAGATATTTCTGGTAACGGCTCTCGCATATTTTTTTTGATTGCTTGTTAATTTCACAGAATTCCAGATTAGTCTGAAAATTAGCGTCTCGTTCCATCTTTCTTCTTTTTTTCAAGCAGTTCTTTTATTTCTTCCGTGAGAGCCGACGTTTTCTGCCTTGTTGTCGTAGCGATTTGTGCCGCTTGGCTGATTTTTGCAACAATATTTGCATAGGTAGGTTCGTTCTCAGTTAAATCAGAA
This sequence comes from Ascaris suum, assembly GCA_013433145.1. NCBI lineage: Eukaryota > Metazoa > Nematoda > Chromadorea > Rhabditida > Ascarididae > Ascaris > Ascaris suum. The sequence continues at coordinate 2,558,069 of CM024182.1, read as the reverse complement.
TGTTGCAGTGCGTATGTGTATAACCTTGCGTCGAATAATTTTTCGGTGCTTTTTTTTCCTTTTTCTTCCGGCCCATAAGCGTTTATTCTTTAGCTTGAGTTTTGTTCTAACCAGGCGATGGTCTCGCTGCCTGTTTGGAAGTGGTTCAAAACTTCGGTGTCTTTCACGATTATTGCCTTATTCACCAAGATGTAGTCTATTTCGTTTTTTTGCATCTCCACTGGGGCTTCTCCAATTCCATTTTTTGCCAGGTCTTTTTTTAAAAAACGTACCGGTGACTTTTATCCTGTTATTTTCGCAAAAATCAACTAGTTGTTGTCCGCGTGGATTCCGCGTTCCCAATCTAAAATTCCCAACTGACTGCTCTCCTGGTATTCGTGCTCCAACTATTGCGTTAAAATCACCCATTATAACGGTGAACATAGATCGCTCTTCATTAACTACAGCTGTCAGGTCATCCAAGAATTGCGTATATTCTTCACTGCTTTGGCCTCCGTCTTAATTCTTCCCTTTTAGCCATGACGTATTACAGTGGGAGGATTTCTTCATTAAAAAATATCTGTAGGGCACACTTCATTATTTGTTGCCAATTTGTGGCATTGATCTGGTAGAGGAAGCTACAAAAAGTGCACATTTCACTGTCCTCTCTGAAACTATTCCCCGATTGGTTCTTCTTTATTCTAATTTGGGGCATTATATTGCAAAAGACGAAATAATGATTTTAGCCTGAAATTTCGAACGATCGATCGAGACAGAAGTACCTCGTTTGCTGTGCACACATATCTGCTCATGAAACAAGCTAGTGTCTTTAACATGCAATGGAGGAAGCATTTCGTAGCCAAACAAAGAAATGAGGTTACACTCTGAACAAAAATAACAACTGTTCAAATGGAATATCCATCGAGAAAGTGATAGCGAATGATGGGCTTATCTTGTCGAAACATTACAACTCACCTCACTGCTGAGAAGAAATCGAGATGCAACCAACGTATTTTCGTCGATGGACCCTTCGTGCTCCTCGCAATGTGTCATTGTGAAACATTCAAATAGAATGCTTCACCTTGGATCGTTTATTTTATTTTAGCGTTCGTTGAGTTGACTGTAAGATTTTTACCAAATGGATCTTCAGGATCCACTATTAGAGCAGTCGGGAAAACGTAGCAAACGCTTTGTTCCCATGCGTTGCTGGACAGATTTTTAACTTCAATGTGTCACAGTATAGCCTCGAACTCAGTAAATGGAACTCTTCGACCATGAGTAACATGGATGACTGATGGAACAACGTGGCCAAAATATTTTCTGTATTACTGAACAAGCTCAGTATTACGGAAGTTCAGCAAAATTATTATCCTGGAGTCTTATGTTGTTCCACATTGAAATACCTGTCTCTCAATGAAGTTCTCCAGAATGTCTCAAGGTCAGCAGCTGGATGATGCAGTAGGTGAAGCAGAATGAATGGAAAAAGAGAACAGTCGTCCTTATAACATGGTAAACCGAGAATCACATAGTAATCAGAGATAATTTAGCCTTTGTGAAGGAATTCTCATAAAAATTTGGTTCGATTTATGAATTCTGAATGAGGTCAGTTCAGAAGACGAGGAGCGCACCAAACGAGAACATTTCGAAGAAAAGAGATAAGAAGCTGGGTTGTGCGCACAAATCTTTCAAAAAAAGCACCGAATTTCGAGTGCATAAGGAAGTTGTTCGCCCTTCGCCGTTGAGCACTTATATACAACGATACAAAGTGGCACAGGAATAGGATTTCGTCTCAATAAAAGAAAGGTGTTCGGCAAGAACCTTAATTTGACGCCTAATGTTTCCTCTATTTACTGCACAAATGCACCAATTTCGTTCAACTGTCTCATTCGGCATGCTTGTTCTATTCAATAAAGTGCTTTAATTAAATTGCGACTGTTGAGCTGCCACAGCAACACAAATGTTTCGTTTATCAGCTGTAGGTAGGAAAAAGGCTATATGTTAGAACAACAGGCGGCACTTCTGCATTTCGCTTGCTAGACCAACCGGCGTCATAAACTGCCAAAAAAAAGGCTTAATAACAGTGATAATTACCGAAACGGCCGTTCTCCAAGTCTGCAGGAAAGGCTCGACTCGACACACGAATGTTATAAATGTGATCCAACCAGTTCAAAGTGCTCTTAGTATGCAGTTTTTTTTTTGATATACTTATATGGGAATAATTCCTTTCAGTGTTGTCGAGTTATCATAGGTTCATATAAGGGAGTCATAGTCAAGTATGTGTAATATATGTCTAATTTCTCGACTCTAGCTTCAATCATTCCCTGATTTCACTATGAAACAACATAAAGACTTTATAAAGCGCCCCTATATACCGTCAGATAGGTAGACACCTACAGCGACCAACACATACATATTCGCAGATATATGCAAACATATAAGTGCGCAGGTATACGTATGCACAGGAAGAAAGGCCTTTATTCATATATAACGATGCCTTTGAACCGACGAAAGCGAAAGAAGTGAAACTAAATTCATGAGTATTGAAAAAAAAATATTGAAAAAAATATTGCACCAATAATGGACATAGAAACATCGCTTTCTGTGATTCGATAGAAGAATGACAGTAGAGCAAAAAATTCACTTCATGTAAGACATACTCGTCTATGTATGTCATAATAGATTCTAGCTTCAAAAAGCGGAGACGAAGGAAACATATGCATTAAATAAAGAAATCAAATCAACGATATATTTGAGCCGAGAGAATCGAGTCGACTTTTTAAAACCGAAATATTATGCAATCTAACGACGTTTTCAGAAAGAGCGCTCAAATGTGGGCTATTCTAAGAGGGCAGCTGGACACCTTTTGCGAATGAGTTGAAAACATGAATTCGACATTTTTGATTCTCAAAAGGGGAAAAATATTTGTTCATAACTTTACAACACTAAACGCAATCGAATCAGACTCTATGATAGTCCAAGACATCAAAATAAAAAGCTTGCTATCGAGTGGGGCAGCGGAAAGTGCAGCAATTAAGAAAAAACTCTACTAAACAGCTCAATAGTGGATGTCAAATGATATTTGGGATGTGAAACTTTGGGACGCAAAAAATAAAACTAAGCTGAGAATCGGAGTGTGAAATCTCACGTTGTTTCAATAGCTTTCTTCTTCAGATAATCACAAAATATTTGTTCTTCAGAACGGCTAACGCTCTACGCAAATCGAATTCCACTTAGAGTCGACCGCCAAACGCAGTAGTGGTTCACTGCCAGAAGTGCAACTCACTGTCAGATGTAAATCACCTATTTTAAAAATGACCACTGAGCTTATATATCATATCAGATGGAATATAAAGTTATTGCTAAAAATGTGCTGCGTGCCTATGAGATTAAAAAGAATAGGGCCATCCGCTCACCTTTTTCTTCCTCTTTGTGGGCTGTCCATTTCAAGTGCTGCTTGAAATTATGTCCTTATATTCAGGCTCCCTCTTCTCAGAATAATTCATTTGCATATCCTAAATTACTTCTGAAAATACCCGCATAATAGGGCTCAAGAACAGCATACTAAAAGTGAAAAAACAGCGTTATCGAAATAATCCAGCGCCCAAACTGCTGCCATTGCAACGTCCCAATTAAACAGCCTGATTTATATTTATGATTTATGCCCTAAATATGGTAGGTTCAAGAATATGGATGATGAGACTACATGAGAGGCTTTTTTCCCCTCAAAAAGTGCTAGAAATGTTGGTGTCGAAAAAGTCATTAATAAAATATATAGCAAAATTAATTGAATATAGCACAGTCGAGACCTGATGTAACATCGGTGATCGTAGAAAAAATAGAGCAATAACTGATGTGCTGGAGAACTTAAAACAACATAAAGAAGAAAGAAAATAAACTGTCGCTCTGCATTATTAATAGTTTTCCGTTTTGTGGTAAAGTATACGAAATATATCATTTTTACTAAATTCGAACGATCAACCAAAAATTATGACTAATTGTCGCGTTAACGCGAAGCAAACGTTGATCATTCGAAATTGTTGCAGCTAACTCGCCGGAAGTATGACTCGCTACAAAAAGGTTTTCGCTTCTTTCATAAGATATTTCCGCCAAGCATCTCATAGGCGGCCAAAGCTTTTAGATGCGTCTGAAAACATCGCAATCTCCGACAAAAATCACACCTTTGGCTATAAATGGCTGCTCTTCGACAACCCGATTCATCTTCTGACTTATTTCTGACTCCTTCGACGATGCCCATCAGGCTCTCTGTGCCAGAATCCAACTGCATCATCGGGCCCTCTCCGCAAAACCCCAACAAGGCTCGACGACTGAGACATCGGACACTCTCTCCGATAAGCCGAAAAGCGAGTCCACTATTCATTAATCCGACACTAATTGCATAAACAAGTATCCGTTTAGCTTCTTATCAAAAATGCATCATCGCCGAGAGATCAGTTCAACGATGAAAAGATGGGCTTTATTAAATATGCTAATCCACTGAATCTAAGAATTAAGTACACTTGTTGGACGCACGAATAACATTCAGCATAAGCGCAAGAAAAGGGATGGCACAAAAACATATATATATATATATATATATATATATATATATATATATATATATATATATATATATATATATATATATATATATATATATATATATATATATATATATATATATATATATATATATATATATATATATATATATATATATAGGTGCTAGTACGATGTGTAGACGTGGACGGTCATCGAAGACAATGGCGAGGACTTTGACGAAATATCAGCATTCTTTCTTATCAGTTAATCAGCCTATCAGCTTAACACTTGATTGGGATGGTTCGACGTTTTCGACATAGACGACTTGTGCTATTTGGCAAAGCCATGAATTTGAGAATTCAAGAAGCGATTACGTTTGAAAAACTTTGGAGAAATTGTGATGAAGAAAACGTCCCTTGGGACTTTATCGTCTATGTATATGCGCTACGACATTACGTTTACGTTTTACTCGAGCCATTTTCTTATGCACTTACAATTTTAGTGTTTCAGTATTGGTCCATTAGGGTCCATTAAAGTTGGTAGTAAATAACAGCATCAAATTAATATATCTAAAGCAAAACAAAACTTTTAATTTGCATATAAGACTTTATTCTCCATAGTATTATTGGCTTCGCATTGTGGCTAGGGATTCCCCTAGCTATGATTTATAACAGTTGTTAGAAGCGTAGGTGGAAAAAAGTGTTTTCAGGACTTTCTTGCACAGCGCACTAAGTGAAAACATGACCACCAGAAAATCTGATAAAATCATTGAAACCTGAGGTTAAAGAAAAATTAGTAGTGTATATTTGAAAATACTAACTAAAAGAAAATTCTCGACAGCGGAAGTCGCCTTCGATTTTGACTATCCAGCAGAGATCATTGCATGAAAGCTGCGACAGGAATGAGAGTACAATGAAGTTTACCTTAGTATGCCCAAACCTGCTAACAACTCCATCATGTACCATTTCGGATTTCGCTCAGGATAAGCAAGTTAGTAAGCAGTTTTACATCGATACTTTAATCAGAAATGAGCAGTTGGACATGCTTTTCAAAAAAAGAAGAAAATAGGAACATATGTGAGATGAGGTGGCACCATATGGGCTTCACACTTTCCAATTCATGAAATCAATCTCATGAGCAAATGCCTGAAAGGCAATCCGAAACGAATTCTTTCGTATAGCGGTTAATTTATGCAAGAACCCAACTAGAAAAATTCGCTTTTGTTTTGCGCTCAGCTATTACAAGAACAACTTAGCAAACGCAAATTCGTTGATATGATAAGCTATTTAAGTATCAATATTCAAATATATGAGGAAGGATCAAAGCAACGAAAGTGGGAGCGAAAGGGACTATTTTTATAGTATACCATTCTTCCGATATTTTCTCACTTCCCTAACTAGATTGCGGGATGTACCATTTGAAAGTGCTAAAAGGCCAACATTGGCAGCATCATAATGAGATTTCTGTGTTTATGAAAACAACGCATGTAATGACGCCAAAAGCAGTCGCTCAATTAGTGCATGACATTTAAATGGGTATAGCACATTCCAGTGTTATTTACAATCCGAAGTTTAGCCCTATTTGTCAAACATCATTTGAAATGAACTGATATGGTCCGTTTGAAAGCCAATGCTAGGCTTATTTCTCATGACAATGCTGCCCAAATTTGCTTTGTAATCACATGAAGAATTAGTTATATGCCCTAATATAACAATCGACATTTCTGAATTATGGGAATGAATGCCATTATATCAATTAACAATAAAACGGTGATTTTTGTGAAAGAGAAAAATTACGTAAGTTTTACGAGTGTCAACGTGTTCTTTTGTTTAGAATAGCTGGTTTCTGTGTTGGCTAATTGAGAGGGATGGGATGGGGGAAGGGGCTCTTTATTCCACCTTTAATGCACAGCACTAATTTATTACTCATTATGTCAGCATATCAACGAAACCATACACGTTGCAACAGCGTACGCCCCACCTAATCATAGACTGATTATCGGCAAAAGGAAAAAGTGCAACGGCGAATTGACTGCCACGGACTGTGATAATAAAGTTTTTGCCGCAAATTTGTTAATATTTGGTGCAATCCACTACGTTCCATAGTGATGGCTGCTCTTTGTCTCTTTAATGCCAGGCTTTATCGCTTTAAAATACACCGGACCACAGCTATGATTGAGAGAAACTATTGGCAGGAAGAATATTTAGTTATGAATTACTAGGATCTAAAGCTGGGATCATATCCGCCAATGTAACAGCACCTTGAGTGAGACAACATTTTCATTAACTCTTCAAAATTCGTTATTTTTTTCACCTCAATGACTGAAAGAACAAGTTTTATGTTAATGAAGAATTTTGTCGCGTTAACGCGAGGTGACAAGTGATTATTTAAATCGGTGCAGCGAATTCGCGGTTCAAAACCAAAACATCGGCGCCGGAAGCATGATTCGCTACAAAAAGATTTTCGCATCTTTCACAACGTATCTCCGCCAAGCATCTCTCAGGCGCCCAAAGCTTTTAGAGGCGTCTGAAATCAACGCAATCTCCGCCAAAAATCACGCCTTTGGCTGCCATCGGATGGCGCCGATGAAACATCATGCAACGTTAAGTAGAACCAGGCACCGAAGGAGACGACCGATGGAAAGCGGAAAAAGAAGTAACTATAAATAGCTCGACTTCATGCCGTATCGGGCTTCAGAATTCTTCCTCAACTGTGCCATCGGACTGCTCTTCAACAAACCCCGCAGTTCCTGCATATGGGCGTTTCTTCAGGCCGCACTAGGCACCCAAAAGGGTGTTGGTTTGCTTTCTCTATCTTCTAAACTGATTATTGCTGTATACTCGGATTCCTTGTGTGTTCAGTCACTGAAGTCTGAGGGTGCGCTAAGGAAGGTGCGTCCGAGCGACCTAAGAAGAGAAAAGGAGAAAATTGTTTGTCGCGGGCATTTCAAATCGGGACCACTTCGAGAGTTTGCTGGGCCACTCAGCTTCGGTGTGACTAGTTCTGCATTGCTTATCTGCTGTAAAGATTTCACATAAACTGCTCACTCACCCATTGACACTGAATATGCCACGACAGAATTTCGAGAAAATCCAAAGTTGCTGTATTTAAAAAAGCACGTGAATAACAGCAATATTTTTATAGCCCAACGAAGACACTCTCATCGACTGCGCTCATCATTGAGATTAAAGTGTTCAGACGCATAAGATCACGGTTCCCAGTTGATTGCTGGTCACTCATTCCGAATTGCTCAAATATGGTTTATACTAATCAGGAGGGTCAAATATTTCATTTCTGCTAGATCGCTAAACAGTTTTGTTCTCGCCTTGTTGAAAAAACTTGAAATTTAGGTATTCTCCTAGAGAAGTTAACATACGAAACTTGCAGTACATAAAGATGTGATGATTTGCGCTAGACTGGAAAACTCTCTGGCATAAAGGGAGATTTGCTGTGCTAATACATCAATTTTCGTTGTAGAAGGGTAAGAGCCTTTATGGACGAGCTGTTTTCATCGGTTTTTCGAAGCAATCTCCCTCGTCTATGGCACCAGTACTTCAACATGGCGCTGCTATAAGTTCTAAAGATATCATTGTCAATGCATGTAGAGCCATGGATAACTAGAATGTTTATTTTAGACCATGATAGAAATCAACAACTTCACTACGATGTTCAACACCATCAAGCACTATATTTATTTACTATGCATTACGCACTATTATATTTTGAGCGCTCATCGCTCGTCCGTAGCGCATTTCCGAAATGAGTTGCACACAAATGATAGAATGTACGGAGTACAGAAGATGCGGCGACAAATGCAAAGAAATCGTCAAACATCAAACAGATATTTTTGTTTCTGCGAGAACATTTTGTTCGATGAAGATAACTGGAATCTAGAATCCATTAGTACAAGTTAGATGAAGCAGATTCTCATGTCAGAATAACGAACTTTTCTGAAACACAAGGAGATCACCTTTTGCAATAATGTCGCGCATCTAGGCCCGCAGGTGATGCTACGCCTCGATACAAAATATGTCACAATAAAACAATATTTCTTTGATATAAATAAATAAACAATATGTAAACAATATTAACAATATGTAAGCAGTAGCAAAGCGAAGTTAAAAACAAAGAATTTGATCTATCTACATTGATTTTACAAAAGAGCATCTATATAGAAGAAAAATATCAATGGAATAGATGCACATGACAACGTGGATTATTTTCTTTGATCTATAAAGATGGCAATGCAAAATGCCTTAGAAATGCGCGTTTTCTTTTTCATAAATGAATGCAGTAGTTTCGTTATCATGGATTCATGTTCCATGCGCAGATTTCCTTGTTTATTATCCTCATGTTTGGGAGGGCAGATGCCATTAGCTAGTTTATCAAATTTTAGTCGCAAATTACAACTCATGTGCTATACATGTAAATGGTGCTCAATATCGACCACTAAGAGAGGGCAGGAAAGGTAAATGGCAGTATAAACAAGAGATAAAAGCTATTCAAGAAAGCGCTTACACAAAAGTCTAGGAGAACTACAGAGTTTAGGAAAGTTTGAAATTTCGAGCAAACATATCAAAATCAGAGGTACTTCCTAATGCAGGCTCATTTTAGGGCAAACCAATATCCCAAAGAGTATGAATTGTGGAGCGATTTTAATATCGCAGACCTTTCAAAATCATTGTTTAGAGACTGTGAAATAGAACTTTCATTTCCTCATACACATAAGGCAGCGAGTTGAGAATGGTGAGAGTGTAAATTGCACAGAAGCATACTCATAAAATGAACGGCATGTTAAGCTTATTTGTACTTTCTATAAATTGCATTCGATAATGTATTTCATGTTGAAAATAATATTCACAATTAGGAAAGTTGCTAGAAATATCTTGGCAATATGGAAGCAAGAAGAAAAACAGGAAAACGAAGAGCGGAAGGTAGAACGTAAGCACAGATGAGAAGGAAAACATGAAAAAAGAAAGAAGAAGTTGTGCGACAAAGTCATGGAAACGCAAACTAACCATATATTAGTCGAAAGTACATCGATATATGGCGATGAATATGCAATATTGCTGACACAAAGCTAATTCCAAATAACGGTCACTATTGGTATAACATATAATACATATAACTTATATCTTATAATGATTTTAGGAGTATTATAACACTGGCTTTGGATAAGCGATAAACTTAGTTTTAGAGCCAGGTAATGGAATTCTCCTGAGCCATAGGACTATTTTCTACTTATTTCAGAAGCAATTTTTCGAACGGAAATTCACAAACGCAACTTTTTAGATGATAGTACTACAGAGGACGATCCTTCAGTCCATCACTGAACTTGATAGAAATGGAGAAAGAATCCGCTTAGAATCAAAGACGGATATGGTTATGAATTTTAAGAACAGCTCATGGATCTATAAAACTGAATCATCTGTTAGGGGAGAATTTCCACTGCGCACTGGTGATAAAAAATTTGCTCGACTCATATCGCTCGAATAAACGAAACGCGTACCGCCCATCAAGCTTTAAGAGACATCAATAATCCATAGCAGAACTATTTTCATTAGCGAATTTTATTAAATGGGATGTTTACCAAAACAACAAATCCGTTTCCAATAACGTGAATTAATAAATGAGGGCACCCAAATGCATTTTTCGTCACGTTAGAGCGCTAAATGTCCACCCTCTTCTTCTCCTTTGTGTTCTCTTTTTTCCACCTTCCGTGCTTCTTCCTCGTTCTTATTTGCGACATTTTTCTCCTTCTTATCCCTCTCTTTTCCTTTCTCTGTTTTTTGTTTCACTTGTCCTTTTCTCTTCCTTTCCCCTTTTCTCTTTCCTCCGTTTTTTTTCTCGTTTTTCTCATCCACCTTCCCTCCCATCCTTTCCCCTTTCGTTTTCCTACCTTCTTGATTAACTTTCCTTTTTTTCCCTCCCCTTCCTTGTTTTCTTCCCTCTCTTTCTCTTTTCTTTTTTCTAGCTTTATCTTCTTCTCGTCTGCTTTCTTTTCTCCTGCTTCTTTCCCTTTCTCTCATTTTCTCCCTCTCTATTTCTAACCGATCCCTCATGTTCGTAAGTGATATTTATAGCAAATGACAGCAACCAAAACAGTGATTCAGTGACTATGAGGGTTCCAACATTTGCAACGCAAACGGCGAATCGCTAAACTTTCAATATTCGTTTCATCATTCCGCTTTAAATAAAACGATTGCAACTGATACGTTCTAGCATATCTCTTAAAATGTTACATAAAAAGTTGTTTGTATTTATACTGCTAAAATCTCTACGAATCTACATAGCACATTAGAAGCGCTAAATTCGTTAACTGTAAAACACCGTCGTAAGCATTCAACATCATAGCGATTTTACTATGCAAGAAATTCAATGCGCTAATGATAATCGCTCGTTTATCAATTCATCTTTGTTTAGAAATATTTTTGCAAAATTTAACGCATATCTTAGAATGCCAAAAAAACCCTTAATTTCTGCAAAATTTAACGCATCCTAACAACATTCACATTCGAAAGGAAAAAAAAACCCTTAATTGCAATGATATCAAGAGAAATAAAATGATACATAATATTCTTGTTGTGCGATAGAATCAAGTAAAATATTACAATCATTAATATAGGCATCACTACACTAAAATTAGTTCGGAAGAATTTAGTTACGAGTGAAATAAAGATTTTATGCTATTTACGAACAAAAAAAAAAGCGCGAGGAACAACGAAAGAAACAGGGAACAGTTACTGCTTACTTACTGCAGCATAGTGAACAAGAGACTTTATTATAAACTCGTCAACGATCTTTTGTTATTAATAATAGTCCATTATATACATGAAAGAAATATAAGCCTACTTGATTATGCTATTATGGGAATTTTAGAAATGATTTGTCATTCAGAGTGAAAGTTTGCGAGCTATATATTACGTGCAACACAGAAAAGCACTCAGGAGTACCTTGAATAAATAGGCTATCGATGGCAATTATGATACAGAGCAAAAGAAAAATTTCTTCTCATCTTGAGGGATATTTATGAAAAATAGAGCTTGTAAAGAACTTTTTGCTGGGTATTGCCAAACGAGAAGGTGTGATTCATAAAATGAAATTTGACGAAAAAAAAAACAAACATTTTCAGGTGGAGAACGCGAGAAAGTTGAGAAGTTGAAATCTTGAAGATCATCAAAATCGAATAAATCCGTGAAATTACCATCGAGGATGAAACCCTGAAGCATGAAACGCGTCAAGTATTATGAAAATCCAGCATAATTTTAACGATTAATTTTGAGTTCTAAATTTTGAGGCCTGCACGATAAATATATTCCCCTCGATGTAGCTATAAAACTGGTCAGGTAATCGAAAAGTGAACACCTAATGTAATTTAATTGAGCACTCAAGGTGAACAGTTTCTACCTATTGGGTGACAGCTTAAGGATATGAATGGAATCACGAGAAATAAAAAGAGGACATATCCTTAGAAACACTGTATAAGAAACGCCTTTCCTCATTACATTCAAATGGACATACCGATACTCTCAGTCATTGCCGTTTCTTCCACAACCACCCCCCCCCCCCCTTTCTTTTCGAAGAAGACGAAACTGTTAGAATTCATCCCCCTTTACTAATAGAGGTTCCGAATTCTTAACTTTTACAAGACTGCTCGTTGAAAGATTACTCAATAATTTTGAGCCATCATAGCAGTTTTGTAAATGAAGAAAATTGCTGAAATCACCATTTGCAGCAATATTTAGTTATGAATTCTCCGCATTATGCAAATATTATTAAGTACTCCGTTAATGAATTTATCACCTTTATTTCTTACTAAAATATTTCTATTTATAACAGGATGTTGTGAGAAAGATCAATCGGTTAGAGATCAAATCTCATTCAGAGAGATTTCAGTCGAAATCATTAAACTTATCCACTATTGATATTATAAAATTGCAACCTCATTACCCTCCCTTTTCTGGAATTGACAAGAGAACCATGCGCTTTTAGGTGCTAATTTTGAATATTCTTGGAATGTGCCAAAGTCAAATAAACGTAGAAAAAGGCAGAAAACTTCAGGAACTGAAAAAAAAAGTTTCATCCAACAACGCCAAACCTTTTCAACGTTCGGCAGGTTTTCCATGGATATCATCGGGCAATTTGAGGACGCTAAAAGAGAAACACCACTAGAGCAATGCTACTGACCAAATTCCATTCCGATGTTTTTCCGCTAGATTGCCGAATAAAAAAAGCGAATTTTCATTCGAAATATTGCTCGTAAATTTCGTCAAGAAATAGTGAGCAGAAATTTTCCCTCATAAATCCCATGCAAACAAAAGGATAGTTATAAGCATTTATGATTGATAATGAATTGATGAAGACTTCTGATATAAAAATGATTTGATTGTTTCATTTCTCGAATTTCTTCTCTCATACTGTCAGTTTAATTAGAGCCCCCACTTGCAGAGCTTCTTATTATGAAGTATCCTCTAACAATGGCAAGCAATAAATTAACGAAATCTTACAGGAAATATTTCGAAAGCTTTATTGACTTTGAAATATTTTTGAGCAAGCAGTTTAACAGAAATATACCCAGTGAATTTCCCGTAATTCTGTATATATGCTACCTTTTTGTCTACCGTTTGGAAGGTTCAAACAACGAGCCGCAAAAGGTGTGTTGATGAAATTGACGACTAATATAGTGGCCATCATTTCTGACAATCCATGATGTCCTGCAACGAACTGTTTTCGTCTCTTGGGTGTTTTCTTTGGAAAAACGCACTGTAAAGACTTTGAGAGCGCTTGTGTGAGCCTATCTGCGCGATCGTCACATTCAGCTATTAAGATTTGTGGATAACATTACGTAAAATCTCAGAATAAGCATAAAGGAATCAGAGGTTTAAAAATTTTTTGTCAGACGGTTTTTCCATCGCAAATTTTTTTGATTCTGTGAGATGCAAAAACGCGACATGTTTTCTTGGATGCGCAGGATGTTAGGTTAGTCTCGATTGGAAACGATGAGAGATTTGTGATCAGATTTGAGCGACTAATCTCGAGTAAACAAAAGAAATTATTAGGTGATAATTGATGAAACCGGAATTGCCTAATAAGAAAAGAGTTTCGTTGTTATCTTCATACATTAAGATTAGATATTGAGAAATGAATGGAAGAGAATGCAACGACTCAGATTGGCAGAAACACTTTTCGGCTCACTTCAAATAACAGCAGTTAAAACTTTTGATGAAATTTTCTGGTCAATATCATTTTTCGGATAGACGAGTAGCACGCTGTATGATGGCGAGCAAAATCTTATGTGAAAATGGCACACTTTTTTGCTTTGCTAAACCTGTGTTATTGGCCAATCTTTCTGTGAGTTGTTTCAATTTCTCTACGACAAACAATTGTGGGATATGAACATTCAGAGGTTTTTGACGAGAGCCTTTCAAGGAGAGAAGACGATGAGTTTCTTGAAGTGGAAAGACTTTTCCATGTACCACCTTTATTGGGTCTGTTTTCACCCCAACAAAATCAAAAGCATATTTGAGAGGAGGAGAGAAACCCGCAGTGGAGGAACGAGGTGACTAGGTTAAGGCACCGCGGTCACTTAACAACGAAAACGCCGACCATTTGCTGTTTACCTCAATAATGATGTGATAGACATCGGCGCAATGCTTCAATCAAAACACTTATGAAATGCTTGACTTTCATACTTTTTCTGAGTTATTTGTTGTAAGAAAACAAAAGTGATACGCTCAGAAATCGGATGGCGAACATGTCGTTATAAGAAGATATGATGTAATCAAAGGTAACTGCGGACTTTTGAAACATCCTGTTGACCCTTAATTGATGTCAACGTTTCTGCTTATATGCCAATCATTAGAAAATTCCGACAGAATAACTCATAAGAGAGGTGAGGTAAGTGAGATGAGTGGGAGAGGGGGGGGGGGTGCAAATATTTCTGAGAATCACAGGCCACCAAGCGGAATAAGCCATATAAACAGATGTGAAAACTTTTAAACGTTCGACCTGAAAGAGTGAAAGACCTTCAATGCCGGTGCCGTCATCGATTTCATTCAAATTCGTTATGTAGTATTCTTCGATATCGTCGCTCATGTGTGCTTCGTATATCGATGAGAGAGATGACTGCTAATGGACAGATCAAAGCAATCGCTAGAAGAATCCTGGAATTAATTTTTGAATCTCTTGTTTTTTTTAGCATAAAACAATCAAATCTTGAAGAACGATTGCAATTGAACGTTATTTGCAAATCAAATCGATTCTTCCGATTCAGTTGAATTTTAAAATTTTTGCACACTGAATTTTTTTTCAACACTCTATTTGCTTTTGTCATCGTTTTTTTTTTCTCCATTTTAAAGCAATATTTTATGCCACTCCGCAGTCGCCGATAAATCACTGTTAACGACTTCTATTAAAATATCTGAGCTAGTACATTGGAAATGCATTCAAAAATACAAAAATGAACGATAAAAAATGATAATGAAAGGAGAAAAAATAGAAAGAAAATAGACCACTAATATAAAACCTATGGGAATGTTGCAGATTAATCGAATCTTCAAGAGAAAATATCGCTGAAGAGAGCTCGAAAATACTCTCGATATTTACATTTAAAAAAAACCGCATATGTGAAAGATGCGTCTAGAATATATAAACGCAGTAATTCTAGCATGATGCTGATTCATAGAGAATTTCTTGTAAAACACGACAACATTAGTAAAGAAGTGAGGAAACATATGCTGGAAGCTGAGAAAAATATGTTTTTTTCCTGCAAATTATACTCTTAGATTATATAATCCAATCAACGAAAGTAATGAAACGGCTATATATTCCTAAAGGAAAAAAGGTAATGGCTAGAAAGAAACTACTGCTTTGCGTACAACCGATTGGATGCATAGCGAAATTCATATCTATATGGTTCGCAACACTTTCGAGTGCGCATTAGCTTTTCTGCTTGAAAGTGGAAGATTGCAAAAGAGAAAGATATCGATGCTAGCTAACAAAGACGTAGTCGGGAAGAAATATCTATGGGGAGGGCAGAATCTTAGAAGATGATAAAGGATCTAGTGGAACGTCGATGAATTGTTTCTATGGATTCTTTTCATTTCCTTCTTCGGTTATTTTTATTACCTCATATCTCCTTCTTGCGCATTAAAATTCAAAGTTCAATATCTTACACCATAAAATACCGTTGCTGGAAATGAGCTATGGTCAGCTCATTTCAAAGTCTATAAATTAGCTGTTTCAATTTTTCACGCCATTCTTTTTCGTCACAATCGCGTGAAAAAGAGATATCCTACAATTTATAGCTAATTGATAAAAAATGTCGAAAAAATCCTTAGTGCAATGCTCTTTTTCAATGCAAGAAACCAACATTTCACTAAACGGATTACTGAGAAATATTTATCATCTCTGTAATTAACGCCTTATCATATGGTTTCTACGACAATATTATTCAATAAACAGAAGTAGTTCAGGCTGATTTCACAGTGAATTCATTGATTTCTCATTGCACCAATATTGTTTTCGCTGCACTCCTACTCTATATTATATCTCCCCTCCTCCTCCAGGCTCTCGTGTCTTTTTCTTCCGCTCTGATGCAATAAGACTTTAATGGCACCACTTCCCGACGAGTGTTTCAAATATATACATATGCACACACGGAACACTATAAAAATACGTTTTCCGCCTGAAGCGTATTAAAGAATGCGTAATACTGTGCTTGAACAGCTCTCTCGATATGGATGACCTTAGGTTCGTTTGGCATTTTATCTGTATTGCTTATCCATTACATTTATGTTCCCATAGAAACTTTCATTTCAATGCATAATGGTTTTCAAAAATTGCCGAAGCGAAATCTTCGTGACCTGCAAATGACATTTTCTCCGTCGAAATGACGACAAGTGGATTTTTGTGATTTTCAAAATTAATTTACATTCAAATTGTTCAAATTCGAAAGAAATTTCAAATATTGCATGATCATTTTGATATCTAATTTATAAACTTCAAAATTGCCATATTTTTACGAGATAAATGAAAGGAATTTTATTCAGCTTAACATAGAGGAGTTATAATTCATGTTAGGAAGAGAAACATGCAAAGATAACATAAGTCATTTCCCATAAGGAGAGAACATTGAGATATTGAATCATTACTTCAAATGAAAGCTTTCAATGACATTGCAATCGAGTGATAAACAATGTTCCGTCGACGTGTTCCCTTTTTTAGTTCATTATTTGAACTGAAATGGAAACAACATTGATACTAAATAAGGTTTGAGGCAATAGATGAGATTTTTGCACATTTAATAAGCAATCAAATTATCGAAAATGAGGAAATATGCGAAAATTTATTCGTAATTAAATCATTCGCTCTTAAATGCACAAAGCGCGCTCGCCATTCTCCTAACGATTTGCAAAGTTTATATGAAAATATTCTATTTATTCAAAAATCTAATAGGAATACTTAAATGACCTCTAAATACGCTTTAGTTTAGTGGAAAATTCTTTAAATCTTTTTGAGAACAAAGTACAATTTAACAAAAAAGAAAATAAAATATGCTGCTTAGAACAAATGCTGAGGGGAATTATCGATTAGCGTGACAAGAGAGAACGTTTTCGGTAAGCGTTTTTTCTCTAATAAGCTTGATGGAAGTCCATGATATCTTTGTGCTCAACAACCTATATAACATGAAAATGGAAAAGATCGAGTGCCTATTTCTTAAGATCATCTTAAAAATCATCATAATATATTAAATATATATATATATATATATATATATATATATATATATATATATATATATATATATATATATATATATATATATATATATATATATATATATATATATATATATATATATATATATATATATATATATATATATATATATATATATATATATATATATATATATATATATATATATAGGTTTTCCAAACAAGAACCTATATAGAGCAAATCTCGCAAGGAGATGATAATAAAATATGTGTTTCCGTACTCCGTCACTCGCCACAATAGCCACTATTATAAACAGTTAAAAAGAAACGCAGCAATCAATTGAGCATTTTGCAAAGTGCCATTTGAAGATCATGTTTGAAAAAAAAATTCACTTTTTTCACGATAGGTGTTGTGAAAAATGGATCTAAATGGTCACGAGATATCTCCTCCACTAATATGTCTTATATATCATTTAAAGATGTAAATTCCTTAGGAAATGGTAAGATTGGATGTCGTCGACAAGAATAACGTTTCGATTGTCGAACTAAACTTATCAAACACATAGACAAGTAAATAGACGAATCTCTACGAGCAGAGACAAAGTTTCTTTACGAAACGTTTTGCAAAAATTATCTCTCCATGAGCATCAGATAGTTCGATCCTCACTTATTTGACCAATTCTATAAAATCTGAATTAAAATTTCACTTTTTTTCTCTAAGAAGCATGGGACTTTTTTTGAAGAAAAAGTGACCCGAAAATTCCATCACGCCTCTAAGCATCAATATCTCATAGTGAAGATGGCTAATAGATGGAATTGAGAGATCAATAATTTATACTCACCAACCTCGATTAGTGCTCAAAAAGTGCCCTTTTTAAGGTTCAAAAGGCAAATGCCCGAGGACAAGTAGGCACTCTCACGCATAGAAGATCGAAAAAAAGTAAAGATTCGAAAATATGTGTTTACTCTCTTCTGCATATCTGAATAAATCACCTCTAATAAAAAAAGCGAACTTTTTTAGTTTTCTGTCAACTTGCATTTGTTTTCAAAAAATTTGTTTCGGCCAGTGCAGCCGACTGTGTTATCTACTACTGCTCAGTATGATAAAGCGCTTCGTTTAGCAACATATCTGTCAGCTATCGAAAATTATGTTAAGTAATGTGGTAGTAATTATTAAGCGGCACTGTGGTGGTTTTTTTAAACGTATGCACACAGGTATCAGAACTTTCTGCCAGTTAGCTGGCATTTAATTCTCAACAGAATGGCAAAATTTGCCAAAGGTAAAGACATCAAATTCCGTGGCCAATATATTCAAGTAAAACTTTAACTACGGTTAGAAACGAAAAAAAAAACGATCGTGGCAGGCGAATACTACCCGAATTTCCAGCAAGAATACCAATAAATCTCTTTAATTTTCAAGCACAAATGCTGAAAGTTAAGTGACATTAAAAAATGATCACTAAAGACTATAACAACAAATGATAGAGGAAAGTACACGATGAAAAGCGTGAATAGTTGCTGAGAAAGATAGATTTTCTCTCCTAAACTTGTACGTATAATCATTTCGAAATAATATAGAAGCAATATCGTTGTTTGAAATTTTGAAATGCTCAGAGTATATTTTAAGGTTTGAATATGATGTATATTGGAACTTTACTTTTCCGATGTTATATATTTGTGAGCAGCCCAATAGGATTTCGACAATACTACTTGCATTATATAAGGATCATGGCTTCATTTTAAAAAATGACGTCATCGCTATTGTTTAAAATTGAGCATAGAAAGCGACGCAGGATTAGTTTTGGCTGAAATTATGAGCAACAAATGTAAACATGTATGCTTAAGAGAATCTCATTCATGAAAAACGACTCAATTTTGAGTAGAAATTGATCGCGTATGCGCTGAACATTGGAAAATTCAAAGAGATGTCTAATAAAGGAAACAACGAAACAAGAAGTTCTAAGGCTGAGAAAGTTTCGACAAATAATGGACTGATTCAATAAGGAAATAAAAATTGAAAATTCCTATAGCCGAATGAAGTTTCTATTCATTTGAAGCTACCGTGGGCTAATTTCTATGGATAAAAATATGGAAAAAAATACAATTTTTTTTTTGAGGATAAATCTTCCTATCTGTATGAAGCGAAAGTATTTGTCCGCTTAAAAATATTCCCAGAAGAAGAGAAAATGATGAAAACTGCCGTCATTAATAGAAATCCAGTTAGCGTTAACGACGTGAAACGCAGATTTTCACCTAGGCGGGGGGGGGGGGGGGATAATTTTGCTCTAATTTCCTCTCTTATACCTGGCTGAACAAAGGTACATCTGAATGACATATTTGGAATGCAATTTACTCGATCAAAAAGCAATTGAAAACGTAGAACGCGTTATTTGTGAATGGGTCTTTTAAAGTTTATGAAGAGTTCGCTTAAATACAAAAAAAAAAATTTCCTCAATTGAATTCGAACTGAAAAAGTTCGCAATAGAAAACTGATCAATGAGTACTTGAAATCATAGGATTAAATGACATATAGATTTCCTCAACAACATTGTGGATGCTTTATAATCAACATTAATGACAATCATATTCAGAATGCTCAAAGTCGAACAGCAGCTTCTGGGATTCCGAATTCCACTAGCGCTGGATTGCATGAGGCAAGAAAATAATAACATTTAACTCACATTTTCTGTATAGTGGTTTCGGCATTCCTCATTTGCAGACAATAAAATATGAGAAAGAAACGTGCAAATTTTTTCTTATGTTCTCGTCATCAGTTTTCAAAAATTCCAACCAAATGATTGAGTGCTGCAATCGAGGATTGATAGCAAAGTGTTTAATCTCACTGCAAAAGATGAATGGTATATAATGTGGCTGAAAAAATGCGAGAAAAATGCGAAATTTTAATGAACTCACGACCCTGTATTCACGATTTCAGTTGTAAATTATGAAACGAGAAAATAAAAAGAAAAGAAATGCCAAAGAATGTGCTCTTCTGCATTAATCTAGTTTCAGTAGTTCAGGTTGCAATTGCCAGACAAGCAGTTGCAACCTGAGCTACAGACAACTGCCAGACAATTGGGCAGGTGAACGGACTGAAAAGTGGATAGAGAGACAGACAGAGGTAGATGGGCCGACTGGCGGACAAGCAGAAAAACGTAAAATGACAAGTTCAGAGACAGATGGACGGTCAGACAGACAAAGAAAACATCAGACAGACAGCGTGGCAGGCTGACAGATTGTCGGATCGTCGGACACGCAGACAGATAACAGACACACAGGAGCGCGCACGCGCGTATTCGTGCTGGCAAGACGCTGCTTTTATAAGGTAATTTTTCAGTGGTTGATGATAGGGAGATGAACATATAGTGATGCATAAGCAAAGCAAGATGAGATATCATAATTAACACATGCAATATATCCATGCAAATCATCAGCGAATAGAGTTCATGCATCAATAATTATCATTACGCATAGTATGCGCTTGTCGGTAAATGTATGCGCTTGCCAGCATAGTCGATTCGTTTCCATTCGGCAGCACATTCATTTAATATTCCAGCTGATTTACTGCCTGTATACTTGCTGATGATAATCGACGAATAGAAATTTCCATTCTTTCAGTGTGTTGAAATAAACGATTGATTTCCGATTCCACCTCTTTATTCAACAATTCATGGCCTACCCAATTCTAAAGAGATGAGTTAGACGGGGAGGTGAAAAAATCTTTGTTCATGGCTGGCAAATTTTTATCTCTCATCCATTATTAATCCACCACATTTTGCACATCGCTTTCCATTTCATTTGGTTCATAATAAGACTATAGATGATAATTTCTGCCACATCGTGTTCTTATATAAAAGTCTATGCGAATGTGGATAGTCAAAAATGACAAAACGCCGTCTAAAATCACTATAAGCAACATAGCGCTGATATAAATAGTAAACAGCGCTAAACGTTTAAGTGATAAGTGACTATTTAATTTTCCCGGTTAATATCGATTGCCGAGTCGTTAAAAGTGTATACGTTTGTAAGCTTCAATTGCAAAACAATAGGACCTTTTATTTCATGCGAAGAGAAAGCATAAATGATGTTAAAATCGACGAAAAATTTCTCCTAAATAGGTAACAATATTCTAACCATAAAGATGAACAAACTAAGGATATGAGAAGCTAAAGCAGCGATTTCTAGCTTCAATGAAATCTGAATACGCATGTGCGTAAAACATATAGTGCTTGATCATTGA
Source organism: Ascaris suum (assembly GCA_013433145.1). Lineage (NCBI taxonomy): Eukaryota > Metazoa > Nematoda > Chromadorea > Rhabditida > Ascarididae > Ascaris > Ascaris suum. The sequence goes on along the minus strand of CM024182.1, from coordinate 2,536,592 downwards.
TATGGAGGAAAGCTCGCATAAAATTGCAAAAAGATACTATATTATAGATGAGGCTCAACCGAAGGACCAGATTCAAGGAATGAAGTCATCCTGTACCAAATGCCAACCACTAATACCATCAAATTCGCTTTTCGATAATTTAAAAAACCAAAAGTTTCCTCGATTTCAATGAAATTCCGTTGGGAATGAAAGTCGAATCGAAGCCGCCAGTTAAAACTTGCAAAAACTCGAATACATTTTTAGAAGATTGATCCCACTTGAACAATAGGCCCTCCATCTTTACACCTAAGGAAAACAGACAATCTGAAGTATTTTTCCCGGAAGAAATGTGGTAGTTGCTTTAGAAGAAGTAAATAATGGCATCCGAGCATCAACAAATAGAAGCAATTTATAGCAGCTATTCGTTGATAATAAACGAGAGGAGCATCGCAATTTACCATTATACGGCTCTAGACATACCCTAAAAACAGTTATGAAAGATGAGATTTTTGAGAGTAAAGACACTTCTTCAATTATTCACGGAAAGAAAAATGGAGAGTTAAACACGTATTATGTTGAATACTCCTTTTCCTCAAAATATGATGCTGACCGCATTAGTAGAGAATCTTCTACCTGCTGTAAGATGGTAGGATATACACAAGTGTGAAATGGAAGCAAAAGTTCCTGGAAATGGCAGCAAAAATTCCTTGCTGGAGGTCTCACTTTTCAAAGTTTCTTTCAGGACATTTATTGGGCCAGATTAAAAGATGCTTCTTCATTCTTGCAGTCGTTTTCTTTGCCATTGCACTATCAACATACTGAACGTTATATATATATATATATATATATATATATATATATATATATATATATATATATATATATATATATATATATATATATATATATATATATATATATATATATATATATATATACAAGTAAATAGAGCGAAAATGAGACTGCAGTTACCTTAAAAAGTTGAAGCTGGCCTGTTCTCAATGAAGCAACAGTCTCTACAGTCGTTGGCTGAGTTCCTCGCAAAACGGCATCAAGCTGGGACATCAGTTTTTTGAACCCTTAAACGGTGCATTTAACTGATAACAGTCGACAATAAAAAATAAAGATAAAATTTGATATGGTAGCTGAACTATCATTTATTAGCTAATAACAGTAGAAGGAAACGATTAAAAGACCACTAGAACATAAAGTCAATCTCGTTGGAGAGACGATGAAACACATGCAGGCATTCAAAGGAGTAATGGACAACATTCTTGAGCTCGAAAATGAACACCAGTTGATTGCCAGCGTCGCTTGCGTACATCGCACTAATTGATCAAAAGAAATTAATTCCGCATTTCTAAGCATTGGCTGAATGCTTTTCCTCTCTTATGGGGAAGCCGAAGACGAGCAGCAGCAATATGCGTTGAACAATGCACCGTTTCTAGCAAAAAGAGGGCACAAAATGAGGGGATTGCATGTATAAAGGCGAATAGTGCCCCATTTACGAACATTCAACGCTTTCAAAGCTACGGGTGGTGGCACTTCAATTGAACAAGTAGCTGTGGATGCTAGTGTGGAGTTAATTGGGGTAGGCGATATAAATAATGATGTAAACTACTTCCCCATGCTAAGAATTGATCCCCTAATACTAAAAACAAATCCTCTCGCGGCTGAAGCGAAACAAAATTTTAAACTATAGTAGATATTGCCATCTTTGTCACCACTACCTTCTCAGTGTGACTGTAACATGAGCCGCAGTGTGCGCGCAACGCCTTCATGATATCTTTCCGTATTATATCCCCTATCCAGGCCGTCTCCTAGCCTGTAATTATGCAATGGTTTATACTGTTTCTAATTTCACTCCTTCGTTCTGCGACACTGTAAGCATAGGCCACTTAAATTACCTGTTATAAGAGTGGTCATCGCACTTTGGCAAGACTATGTGAGTATAACATAGAAATGCGAACCGCAGTTCCAGTTAAAATTCTTTCGTACACCAAAGAAAGAAGGAAGTGCTTGGGATATGCTCGCGAAAGTGACATTCAAATTGATAAATGAACCGATGGCAGTTGAATTTTTTCGATAACGGTCTAAACGCTCGGCGTAGAAAGGTACAAATATGAAACTAACGGAAATAGTGGAAAACGAAATTGTGAAAGCAGTTAAATACTCCGTATGGAGGACAAAATATCTTTGTTATCCTCATACTAATGAACAAATCCAAATTAAGGATGATATCAAAATGCGATAAATCCGATTTTGAATTTTCACCAATATTCATCGGCAAAATTAGGCGATCTATTTCACAATCGGCAACAGACAAAATTTCTAGAAAGGAATATAAAAAGTGTACATTTAAAAGCGAAAACTGTTGAAGAACCGGAAAAGTATGTCAGTATCGCCTCGCAAAAAGACTCAATGAAATCTTTGCAGAATAATAAATCTCCTTCGAGAACTTTGTAACAAATTATGGCAGATACTAAACGAAATTAAACATCCCAGCTTTCAATAATATCACATCATGTCCAAAATTGCAATTTTCTTTTGTAACGTTGCCATCGATTTATACGATACCATACTCACACGAATAAGAAGTAATGACAAGTATTATCGGAATGTGGATAATCTGTAAATGAAGATGCGCAGTTTAAGGCGATTAATCCAACTATGCCTCCATGCATAAATGCTGATTGATAATGCAACACTCTAGATGAGTCGCTGTTAGAAGTGGTAAATTGAATTGCGATTATGGATGAAGTTGCAGGAAAAAGTTGCAAGAAGGTGGCGATCTTGAATCTGTGTGACAGGACGCGGCTGCGAAGGAACAAGGATCCCTCGTTAGGTGATTACTCCTTGAGAAGAAATGCCATCATTGTTCACAAAGGACGATATCATTTGAAGCACGCAAACTAATAAGTAACAACGATATTACCAAATACCATATAGCCAAGCAGAATGTCGTGCACCGTATAATTGGACCGGCATGTAGGATAGTATGGTCCCCGATGATGGATAACGCAATAGTAACGAATGTAAAGAATGCATCATTATTGGAAAGGACCTAACGAGGAGGCCATTAAATCAGTGGGAAATATTAGTGAGAGATGGCAAGATAAATGTCGATTTTTACGCTCATTTCTACGATGTGGTTGGCTAATTGCATTGATGCTGCAAAAGCAAAGATAAGAAATCATCAACACAAAGATAATCATATCTATCTATCAACGATAGTGAAAAATTGTGAACAACATCTGTAATAATATAAACTGCCGGATGTATACTGTGCACTAACGATCGTCGATTTGCATAGGGAAAAACTAAGGATTATTGCAAAAATATTAGAAGAAGCTTTTTGTCCCGAATTTCCAAATTCACATCGTTTTCAATTGACCACTTTCTTGTGAGTTCATCTCAAACGCGGAAGTGGAAATTTTCGTAGAGATCATCAAAAGTACTTTTTGAAAATTTTATCTAATGGAGAAGAAGAATAGGCAAAAAAAAAAATTAAAGATCAGACGAAATAAATATCAGAAGTGAGCGCATTAAAACAACTAGAAAACAACCAAGCAAACATAATTACCCCTGAGATATATAATTAATGCTTGAATTTTTACGCGATAATGCGAAACTTGATAAGTTTGCATCATTACAAAGAATTCTATAAAAATAGACAATTATAAGGAAGATGAACGTCGAGCAGATGTAAACGAGGCTCGATAAGAAGAAACAATGACTTCATTCGACTAGAGAAAGAAAAGATAAAATTAATGAAGACCTATACGTAGTGTTATGTTGATGACAATGACAACCTTATCCTCTAGTGTAGCACAAAGATCAAGTCGACATTCATCTCGAAAACACATAGATAAGAAGAATCGAGATTCGCACATTAATGCAGTCCAGTCCTAATTTCTACATAGAAGGTTGAGATTGCTAAATAAAGAAGAAAATATAAATAAATGCAAAGAGGTTGACCACAAAATATAAATTATTTAGAGAGGGTTACGCAAATAGAAATAAAATACGCCAATTGTTTCGGCAAAAATAACGACATATCTTGAAAAATTGCATATTCAAAACGCAGTGAATGGCGTAAACGGACTGCAGGATGCGAAACAACCGCTGTTCAGCAGTCAGATCCTCGAAGTGGGAATAGCATCGATAATTACAAATTTGTGGCAAAGGCGGCAAATTCTTTGCGCGGGGAAATGATCAACATAATCTGTGCAAACCGCCTTGCTATTAACAACCAACATACCAGTCATTGGTTTATGTGCTCGCATATCAACAAAGGCTAAGCTCCACTGCTCCACAGCCGAAAATTGATTGCCTGTATGTAGACTTCACAAGACGAAGGCTGTGATTTGGTGGAAAAAGTTCGGTTAAGATCAGGCACTTGTTATTACGATACAGAGTACTACCGCAATTGTAGAGAAGTGCAGAGGCCGGAAAACGCATTAATCCGCATAGCCAAGGCCAGAACAATATTATTAGATTGACGCAATACGAGGATGATTAGGCACAGCATTGGCTTCGAAAATGCGACCTAAGACAGAACGAGTTCGTAGTGAATATGGCTATCATTGATAAGACTTTGAACCTTCCCCATCATATGACTTCGCCACTTTCCTTTAAAAAATCGTTACGAAAGAGAAATAGCAGCGGTCTGTCTTTAAAATGGCTCGAATGAAGAGACTTTTTCACTAGAAAGACAAACATCTGTTTTCACTTGAGCTGAAAGAGTAACTAGCGGCTGAAGGTTTTATCGTCTTAGAAGCCATCCTGCGACATTAAACTCTTAAGGCGAAATCGGCAGATTCTCGAAATTTGTTGACTATATTCCGACGTGATAGGTTGTGTGTTGCAAACATTATGGTCAATTCAATCACTACGCAAGTCTCTATGAGATCGATCAACTAATAAACGAGAAACAAAAGAAATGATTGGAAATATCTGAAAATATTTACGCTCATGTTATATTATAGGAATTGTCATTTCAACAATAAAGCTTGCCCAATGTTATTTAGAAATTATTGTGGTATGTTTCAGTAATGTGTATGCAGAGGTGATTAAGATGTGATTAATTCAAATTTAAGTTCGCCAATATGCTTGCAGCAGCCATTGACGATCAAAAATGGTTCGATACAATGCACATTTCACCTATTTGACAACAATGGAAATTGAATTCATCACCATGAAACGACTATTATAAGCATAGCAATATGATGAAAATGTTGGCAGTTCATCGACGATAAATGAGGAAATTTCTACCGTTTTCATTTTTCTTTGTAAATACGACATAGTTGAATTGCAAATTTTGCAATTTAATTTTTTTTTGCCTGGATTTTAATAGCCATTTTTTCTCAACAATCGCTTTGTTCCATAATAATAGATTGACATAAAAATATCGCTTAGAATAATTGAGCAAATGGATAAGAACTTTTCGAGAAATGAACATCGTCAACGTCCAACTAATGAGGATGTTTAAGGATCTATTTAATGATGTATGATAAAAGATATTCGGAATCAATCAAAATGTGGATTTTCGATGATAACAAAGAATAGATTTCGATAAGGTTCGCATGCAAAAAACTATAACGTAGCAGTTTTGAAAAGCAATCGAGAACTCTACGACCATTTTGATGGATAATTAGATGTAATGATCAGAGAAAGTTCGGTCTATTCTACTGAGTTTCATGTTGTGATTTCTTTCGCAAGATGCTTCAGAATGCAGATTAAAGCTGTTTGAGTGCATGAGCTTTTTTTTTTTGCTAATGTATTATTTCTGTTCAGAATATTTTCAATGAAATACTTTTAATTCCTAGCTTCCGCTAAATGTTATGAGCACAATGCATGACGTCATCTGAATAAAATCATTCTATACCTTATATGTTAGAAATCGAACGAGATCACTGAATGCGGGTGGCAAATATGCTTAATATTTTCAAAAAAAAAAACTCATCATAGAACTCATACGATAAGCACGTGAAATTGCGAATGCATGTTAAAATGCTTGTTGTGACGAGCACTTTGTGAGGGAGAGGGAGAGGGAGTGAGGGGGAAAGGACAGGAAGAAGGCAAAGGAAGGTAGAGGAGTGGAATAGGAGTCGCATTTCTCTGACCCCTAATTTCATGTACGAACTTTCTCGACTTCTTATATGAAAAGATTATGCATAAAATTTAAATTTCATTTCGACGTATTGCTGATACGCACGTTCACGTTTAAAAATCGAACTCATATCACCTATCCACTAGTCGACTATATTTGTGCTGACTACATTTAATTACGATCGTTATATGGTATGAAAGAAATACAAATACTTAAGAATGAAAGTAAGTGAAATTAATGAGTTCCTGTTGAAAGTAAATATCCAGAAATTTAAAATAAAAAGAAACAACAACATATGCATGATAAATCGGAAATATTCCGGATCTTATTCAAAAGATAACATTGAAGTGAGCTTCTTTCTTGTCAAAAATACGCCCGCATGCAGGTGGCGCTCGTTCAGGCGTCCTTTATGCAGCACAAATAGCTGAGATTTAGGCAACAATCTTATTACAGATCTACATCGACAGCATAGAAAAAACGCATTGGTTAGTATATTGAGGAAATAATATTCGGATAACGCTCGAATAAACGTCAAGAGCTTCAAATTTCCACGACGTTCGAGAAGGAACTTTCATGCACAACAAGGAAAAGAGTGTATTTTTACAACTTTCTTTAAACATTCGTATTAATTCTTGAATAGATTCAGCTTCAAATGAAAACCATGTAAAGGCATTAATTTGCTTTGCGAAACTATTTAATGTTAGAATGATAGCCGCTCGCAATTAAATGTGTTTGTTTGTCCTGTAATTTGAATTCATTAACCATCGATTTTGAAACTATGAAACGTCATGGGTGTGATGCGTGCCATTAGGATGACCCCCTCTATGATATTTTACAACGGCGTGTTAGCCGTTAAAAGAGGTTCGATATTTGAAACAGCTAAAAAATTTGCATTTTATATTGGTCCGATTTCCACTTTACGTCAATTCGATGAACTTTTTTGCGGAATGAGAAACATTTCGCCAAAGGCTGATGCGGACTGCCGGATTAGCTACATACGACCATTGTGCATATTTCATTTCTAGTTGCTCTCGTGTGAAAACGAAGCCAAGCGAGGATGTAGAAATGCTCACATCCTTTGAGCTCTTTTCATACAGTTCTTTGTAAGGTGTTCCCCAAACAGATCACTTCCTTTCAGGAATAAAAAAAATTCGTATACTTTTATGCATTATTGCAAATTTACTTCGCGAAAGCAGACTATGACCAAGTCATATATGTGTATATGCATGTGCGTCTTTCTGCTTTGCTGCCCGATAACCTCAGTGCAGTCTGACTCTCCCGTAGTCTCAGCACTGAATCTTGTATTATGAGAAATCTGCAGAGCGCGATGATCTTTAATCGCTAAATCGGATGTGCATACGCAATAAGTATATCATTGTCAAGACGTAGCATTGGGGTGTTTTTACGGTGCAATCATGAAGTAAGCATAAAAAACGTTGTGCGACATTACCAACGTCCCCTCCATTCTATAGGTGAAATAGTTTTGCAGAATCGAGAGGTTTCATTCTAAGAAGAAATGTGCAATTAAAAATCTGCTCACCGCGTTCGAAGAAATTCCTTCTTCTCTATCCGTCATATAATTCATGATGGATCTTCCAATCCGACGTAGTATACGATACGTCCGGCTGAGCTAATTCGATGATCAGGATTGCCATATTAATAATCTAGGCACCACTATGAAGCCTCGATTCGATGTAGGCTAAGGCAGCAGCTCCACTTTAGTAACAATCTTAAGTCATAGGAAAGCAAATTCTCTATGCTTCAGATCAACGCTCACAACTTGTTGTCTCATAATCGTACGTAAATTATCGACATATTTGTATAAGAAATGCCATAAATAAATTTATGAGGGAACATTTTGAGACTGGAAAGTTCTTTTTAAAGCTTACCTATTTAAACGGACCGCATAATCCCTCTCAAATGAGTCGGTTCAACTTATTCGATGCGTCAGTAAGTTTTATCGGAAAGGTGAATCATCTAAACTAAGGATATAACGTTTACGAAATAGGAATCGAATCATTCAAATTTTTTACGACGCCTTATCAAAAAAAAGAAAGAAATTGAGCCATCTAAATCACTCCAGATTGTTTTCATCAGGTGGAAGCCGAATCATCTAAATCGCTTGGCGTTCGTTTGAAAATGATCAATTCTCTCAAATTCCTAAAGAGTGATACGCGCTGATAGTGCAATGAGAATTGAATCGACGCATTTTCGGTGATCTATGAGGCTATCTTACAATTAAATTGATAATTTGCGGTATTGGAGTCGATATCGAGGACAATAGAATAGTATTTTGACTAAGTTGATAAGTTTGATTAAACCTGACTATTCTAGTACATAAGTTGTATGGGATAAGGAATGCCTAAGTATTCAACGACTTTCATAACTTACTTTCAACAATTTTCAAATATTCATGAAGCCGTTTTATATATGAGACATTTTTGATAACATAATGCATCCTAGTAATCATCCTAATCAAAACTATTTTCCGACATTTCTTAATCACCTCTATGCTTGCCGGAAATTATCTGTATGTGTCCATTTCCTGCAATTGTTTTCTGCTAGCTATTGATTTGGCATGTATTCTTAATGCCTTGTGGATATGGATAAAGTAATCAAAGACCTCGCGCATATGGAATAATGCATGGTTGCTTGATAAATAAAAGTATGAGTCAGATATAGGGATTCACTTCATGAGAATAATGCTAATGGTGTTTCTTCCATTCTGGATGGAATTATATTACGATATTGATGAGATCTTCATTTAGAAATTAGCATAGTTTGTTAAATATAGTTAAATTTGCATGTTTAATTCTTCTTTTGCCTAAGAGATGGTCGAGAGTGCTTATCTATTAGAGAAAGTGCTTTTCCCTGGCAACAACACATAAAAGCTTCAGCACGATTTCACGAAACGCTCTCATCCGCTTGTCTACCTTGGCTTACATAAAATGAGATTTCACCGCGCGATATTTGTCTTCAGTGGCTGTAGTTTTTTATTTCATCTAAATTTTCTTTACTTTCGTTTTTTTCTTCTCTCATGTCCAGAAAGTTTTAGCAAATTTATTTCACTTCTTATATATGTCAACTTTTTCCTCCTCAATGCTCATTTATACGGTCGACCACTTCAGAGAAAAGTCGGTAAAAGTCCCCGACAGTTTTCTCAGACGTTTCGAGAGAAATCGAACGATAAAAGCATTTATGATTTTTAAAAGGAGGATGCAAGAACTTCTCTTTCCGATGGAGGAAATCGAATCGTAGAAAATTTCTGAGTTTTTTGGAAAAGTCGAATTAATTAAGCTGTTAATATCTTTGGTGAATGCAGGTGACTCGCTTAAATAGCTAATGAATTTTGATGGGAAAAGAGTGAACTACTAAATGCCGAGGATCTTCTCTTAAAGTGACTTTGGATTTAAATCGGTGGATTTTTGGGAAAAAAAGAAACTCTTAATCTATTTATGAGCTTTTTGACGGAAGCATTAAAACGATTTAAATAATTGAAGACTTTTGTTGGGGAGTAAAACAGAATTGCTACAAGTTGCTGAGTCTAAATGGAGTCCCTCAAATCTTCTAAAATATTCACCAAAAAGGTCAATGCCGCTTAAAGCCGCATTTGTTAAAGATTATATATACATATATGTATATATGCTGGCCTCATTTAAACTGATCTTGCATAGTTATTACAAGATACTGTAGAAATGTTTGTTGCTCTTGATCCACTCGACAGTAGAACCAAAATGTTTGATGACGCGGTCATTAATCACGCGGATTTTTCCATTTCTCCAGTTGTCTGCAACAGTGCTGATGACAATGATTTACCACGGCGTTCATTCGAAATTACTCTGTATTTCGGTTTGAACTTTAGAGGCAGAAGAAATATTTCCATCATGCGCCATAATCAGGCAGCATTCTGAATAGGCCTCGTAATTGCAATGAAATCTTCACATGCTAAAAAAAAGGAAACCACTGATGAAGAAGAAGGAAAAATGCAGTAAAATCAACTTCAACATATATCTCAATAAATAAAACTGTTATTTCTTCGAATACGGGATATAACTAAACGTGAGTAATTAGTGAGCATAAATAAAGCGTACGACGCAAGATGGAAGAGGGAATATATGCATGATGACTTAACTTCCGGTACTTCAATTATGCAAACTGAAATTTTTTAAGACGATGCAAAAAGACATCCAAAGATTTGAACGTTGCAATAATTCCTGATAAAACCTTACAGACCCCAACGATTTTGCATGCAAAACAAACTAAAACACTTTTTAAGGAACCAGGGGTATTCTTTCCGATATAACTGAAAAAAATGCAACCATTACACTAACTGGGTGGAGTGTACTGAAGAAGCATTTGGGAGGGCTACCATAGGAATTCTTAACAGTTTTAGGAGAGTATATGGTCATGATAATTCTATGATATTTTATGTTGTTCAGGCAGAAGAGTTGTATTTCCCTTGATCCATCTTTATTATGGAGAGGGATATGAGCATAGTTTTAGAGAGGTGAGCTTTCCACATTCAAGCATCTCGATTAGGCAGCAAGCAGATATCGTTGGTTTTATATATATTAGATGGAGTGTGAAGAGAATGCAGTGATAATAAGTCACAAAATGTGACATTAAGCCGCTGAGGAAAGTGTGTAATGAGAATGCCCACCAACATTTCAATTGTTTCTGATGGGATTATTCCATTGTTCCGGACAACGGTGCATCATCATTGAAGCTCACAATAAATCACATCACATAACTTATTAATCGGAATTTAGGCCAACATTAAATTAACTTCAAGCATTTGTTACTTCAGGATGCATCGACGCTAATTGCTATCCGACCTTTTTCTTGAATATTTTCGTCTGACTATGGAACATCTGAATCGATAAAAATCATAATGAACATTATCCACATATGAAGACGTTTCGTTAAGTCGCTTCCATGCATTCTTGCGAACATCACCAAAATCTCATAAAGGTGACAAAACTTTTGTACCTGCGTATGTGCACTTAAATGGCGTTTGCATGTCTGCGCGTCCGTGTTTGCAGCTAATCGTTCAGTAATTTTGGCATAAGAATTAGACTGATCAAATTTGGTAGCTATGGTCTAAACTAAATGACTTTCTCCATTCCATCGTTTTCCTCTCACCAATGAATTTTATTTCTTGAAATTTAAGCCGGAGTTTGTATATAAAAAAAAACAGAACGAAAGTTTTTATTAGAATAGAAATTATGCAACTTTTAGTGGCGAAAATTTCAACGTCATCAGCACAAATATCGATTGATTAGATATGCTTTTGCGGAAAAATTCTCAAAAGAACTACTATTGGAACAGATGAAATTTTTCGATAAGAAGATAATAATGCCTTGATTATCTAAGCATCTATTGTGATGAAACAGGACTATTACGGCAGCTATTTATCTGTTTTGGAAATTGCAACCTAGAAGGAAATAGATTGCTTAAGCGAATATATCGATAACTTTGTGATGATACGCTAAAAGGTGATTTCAGAAAAGTGCTCGTAACTTCAACGCTGAGTTGATGAGAAGATATAAAGGCGAAAAAACAACTGCAGTACAAACAATCAAACGAAATCCAAAAATGCATATCGCCAAGTAAATAAGTGAAAAGCCAAATAAGAAGTCAAAATTTGCCTCAGTTAAACAATGGCTAAGAGAACCTCATGCACTCCTACCTAAGAAAAACGAAAGATATGCGAAATGATTTGCATTGAAAAAAACTGAGCCCGAATGAAGTGTTCAGGGTTGTAAGGTCGTTAATCTGCTAAGTCGTTTAGCACTGAAGGAACAATAGAAAAAAGTGCAGAAATGAAAAAAAAAAGTATTAGGTCCTATTATTATTTCGCATGCTCTCGACCGAGTTTTGTCGACAAAAAATGTTCGAAATGCTGACAAATAGCCGGAATTTAAGAGTGCATTCATTTAAAAAAAAAGCGGATGAAACAAGTCCCAAAATTACTGAGCATTTTCTTTTTTGTTGTTTGTGCGCAAAATTTTTCCGCATGATGATCATAAGTAACTGTTAATGCTTGTTTTGTTGAATCTCCAAGATGCCTTTCGCCTAAATGATACTCCATCACAACGCCGCTTATCGATATAATTGAGAGGATGGCATGCAACAGGATGCAAAAGAAGATAAGTATTGGGCAGATTCTCAGTTTACATTTCAGAAACTCGTTCATTTTCTCTATCTGATGTTCTCCGTTTTCATTCTGTTTAGAACGTCTTTTAAGACGAGGTCTAGTGGCTTCAGCAGATACTCTTACTACTGGACAACAAATTCTATTGAAAGAACTATCGCAATGCATAATACTACACACCTCTCAGAAACTAAAAAATGGAAATGGAATTGCAATATACCACTGTAGCCTCTTTAGATGCTTACTTTCATCAACAAAGCATTGACTGAAAATAAACGTTTCTTTCTATCTCTCTCTCTCACTAACTTCCGCTAGGAGAAGGAGTTGTAAGGACGCGTGAAGAACAAGGCTCAGGCCCGTTTGTGGCGCGATCGATGGCGACAAGTCGATTCACCGTTATTCAGGTTACAATAGGAGTCGGAAATATTCCACCAGCCCCATCCCTATGAAGGTGGTAGGTGGAGTGGCGCAGTATGACGGAACCAAGGAGTCTGGTTGGATGGCACATTTTAGGCAACCAACCGACTGCTTAGTAACCAAAACGAAATGGTGGATAACATTCCATAATGACCTACAAACAATGTAGAGAATAGGAGAATCAAATGCAGGAAACAATTAAAAAGTTGCTTCCGCATTCCTTCATAAGAAGCTATAGGTGCTATGCATACGTCCAAAACAAATGCCAGTTGCTTCCGCACTCAGCAATTATCAACCAGGACGCACACATTTCTTAGAAATTGCGGAAAAAAGGCAACAGCCCAATAAAAAGCGGCAAATTTACGCTTAAACTTATTGAGCAAAAATGCTTCGAAGAAATATTTCATGATCGTAGAAAATCTTTTTTATCTTCAGAGTATGCGACGAATGCGAGCAGAAAAAAAAAACTGTTTGAATGACGTTCGAACTTCCTTTGTTCTAAGAATTCACTTTCACCTATCAAGCCTTGAAGTTCTTCACGAAAATGATTAGCTAATTTTGAAAAAAAAAGAAAAAGCAAATCACCAAATATTTCATTACAATGAAATCTATTCTCAGAACAAATAAAAAAGCCAATTGCCATTCACGCAACTAAAAGTGCAGTACGGTGAATAGTTCAATGGAGTAGGAATTTGCGAGGATAGCGATAAAGGTGGAAACGAAACTAAACAGTACAAATCTAAACAACCGGTCAGCTTTTATCTTCACAACCAAAATGGCACTAATGCATGCAAAAAAAAAAGTCTAAGCCGGGAGCAAAAGGAAATCCTAAGCGCATATGAGCGCATACATGAATTTCCGATCGGCTTTCTTGTGCTTGTCTAAATGCTATCTGCTACACCATAAAATGCAATGTAAATCGAATGCCAACTAATATATTTTCTTCGAATATAATAGTGAAGTGATCAGCTAGCGATAATAATCCTTCTTGTTCGAATGTGGTTTGATCGGTTGCAATAGCCTCATGAAGTAATTAAATAAATTCTTTTTTTACTGTATTTGGCTATCTTATATCAGCACTAACTTTCATCTTAACTATTGCTTCAACGGCTATTGCGTTTTTAATGATCTCACTTCTAATCGTGCAAAAGCATGGTCTAATAAAAAAGATGGGAAGTATGACAATCCATTTTGTAGCATTAAAATGTGAAAAGTAAAATGATAATTTGTGTTCAAAAATGTATGAGAAAAAAGCGAAGCTCGAATTCAATATAGAAATTAGCTAAAGTATGCAAAAATGAGGCTATATTGATAGTAATAAGAAGCTCTATTATCCTATTCTATGCAACGGGATCATGTGCGCTTCAAATGTTTCGACGTCATATTGACGAGAGAGCAATTCGAAAAAATTGTCGAAACAATCGTAGATGCACAATTTCATGAAAGCCACAAAGACAAAACAGTGTGATGATTAAGATTTCGAACACTCTCACAGCACACTCCAACAATCGCTAACCAGCAACATCCCCGTCAAGATAAGCAGCAACTGTGGATGGGAACGACGGACCAAAACGACGCTATAAAAGAAACGCGACCGTTCAATCGAGGCCCCAGAAGAATTACATGTCTTTTGTGCGCTAAAACACATATACAAAACTCAACTTTTGCTTTATTTTTACGAACAAACACACTATCGATAGCGTTTGAGTTTAAAGAGCACTTTATAGGATTGGCTATTATTTTCTTTTGGGTAAGCGGAATAGCATAGGAGGAACGAAACGACAACCAGATGAACCCAAATCATTTGACTATACCAAAATATTGCCCATGGAAATCAGTGATATATAGCCTTTATTTATTTCAGTCTTTTAAATATCTAACTTCAAAATTTGCTAAGGAAAAATAAAATATGCAGAATAATGTCATCATATTTGCAATATTGTGATACTCATGTTAGCTATCTATAAAGGATTCATTTTCTAATCATTCGGCCACCCCGAAACGCCGTAAAATTTCAAGACTCCTCAAATAGCTATAATTTTCATGAAGTAGAGATAAGCAATAGAGGAATTCATTTTGCGAAAAAAAAAAATTGCACAGTTTTCGACGAATACGATTTTCAAAGTTGTCTAGCGGTTCCTTTGCGTTCGCTTTACTTTCGCGTGCAAGTTGCTTTAGATTTTCTTGCTGAGTGCACAAAGCAAATCATCGACACTGACTACTGCTTCTTTCGTTGACAAATCCAATGTTCTTTCTAGATGAATGTTGGATGTGGAATGTTGAAAATCATGCCTAGTGAAGTTCGTTACTCTAGCTTCAGTGATTTTCATGTTGAAACAAAACAGCTTGACAAGTACACTCTTATAATTGCACAAATATGTGCGCGCAGATAAGACTTTGCAATGATAAACGTCACAATCGCATTTTCAAGGGCTCATGAAAAATATGGGACTATTTAGAGTTATATCTTTCATAGAATTTCGTATCTTTCCTATTGATCGGTTGCCTGCGTTCTTTTTCTTTGACTATCTTAAGCTCACTCTAGGGAGCGCATGAACGAAACGGAAGCGATTTAGAAGTTTTAAGGAATCTGCAAGAAGCACATATTATTTTCAAGAAAAATCCTGACATCCTGTTGCGGATTGCTTCAATTTTCTCTTCATTGACTTCTCTATTTTCCCCATTTTTTTGAAGAGAGACCTTTTATCAATGTCAGCGTGATGTCCTTCCCGAAAAATAAGCGAATATCGATAGTGAAAAATCGATGATTCTTATTTAACAAGAAAAAAAATTAAATTATCGAACGACACGATAATAGCGCTATATCTCACTAATTAATGAAAATTTTAACCAACTAAAGAATATAGCGTTGAAATACAGTCGATTGGAATATAATAAAATGAACCTATTTTATCACCGTAAATAATTGCATTCTAATAAAACGTGAAAGCAATCGTCTCAATTATTCACGAAGAGATTTTATGCTTGAAAATATATATTCTAGAAATAAAGTATGGCAAAAATAGTTGAGGATTAAATAAACAAGGAATGCAGTTTAGTCTTTATTAGGGAACAAATGTTTGTTTTTCGGGAGGTTGATTAGGAGATATATGAAGATATTGTTTTGATTAGGAGATATTGTTTTTCGGGAGATATATAAAAATTGTGGCTTAATTATGATGAATTGTTAGAGCACTTTTTAAGTGTTCAAATTTTTATTTGCAATTGGCAAAAAAATTTGAAATCTCTAATCAATTTTCACAAAATACTTCGAAACTTTTCCAGAAATTCGGTTTTTTTTTAAATAATCGGCTACTCAAAATTCCAAAAGAAGGCATTCTGAGTGAAACGCTCTAGCATATGAAACGTTCAAAACATTTTCAAGCATCGTTGAAAAAATAAACTTGCTGATTTTTTTAAATCGTGGAATTGTAATGAAATTTCAACGTTTGCAATTGCAATGAACTTCTGAGAACTGTTACTTTTAAATTTTTTAGTATTATGTTGCTTAAAAGCTGAGATTTGCAATTTTTTTTCTTGCAGCGAGTCGCAAAAAACAATTACAGTTTACTGTTGCTCGGAAATTTGATTCCACGAATGATGGAGAATTGATGGCTCAAAAACTCCGAAAATAGCAATATCTCGCAAGAATGCCCGATACAATATGTGCGCAAAAAAGTGTTATAGCTTGAGAGTTATTCGATCTAATCAACCTCAATGAAAAAGTTGTCGTCAACATGGTGACAGCTGATGAAACATAGTGACAGTTGAATATTAATTTCTGATTTATTAATTTCCTATAAAATATTAATTTCCCATAGGTTGAATATTAATTTCTGATTTAATCATTTCGACTATTTTTAAAGACTAGAGAGTTGAGTCGGAATGATCTGACAAGGATTTAACGAAGGAACTTTAATCATAAAAGAACAAAGAAATAATGGTGTACAAGAACAACACGAATGCGCATAATCAGAAAGACGTCATCCGAGAATATATCATAAAGGAAAACACACCACAACACATCCATGCATCAGCCATCAACCCCCTAAAATCTGGCACTCCCTGACGATTTTTCATTAAACCATTCTTATAATTCTGACAACTGAGCGCAGATTGAAATGTTTTAGGCGATACATAAATTCAGTCAAGTTCTCAGTCTCTAAAACATTTTCCGGAAGCTATTCCAAACCCGCACCACTCCATACTAGAAGCAATTTAGAATGTTTTATTAGTGTCTTACATGAAATGTTAACAGAGATTCAGAAGCGCTAAAGAAACGCTATTCCAGGAGATGTAACTGGCACATTACATTTATTAATAACTCAATATTGTTCGAAAATATTTCCCCAACATTACACTAAATTACAACTCAGTAGTTTCGTAGTAAACGTTTGCAGCACCTCTTTAGATGCCGCTATAAATTGACTATAGATTCATATACCCGGATAGGCTTTCAGCATGAAAATTTATCATTAGATGTTGTTATATCTCCATTTCTTAAATGTTATGGTAAAGAAGCGAGCCGAGTGGGTGGAAGGAGATTTAGATGGTAATAGCGACAATTGCGCAAGTACATAAAGAATATAGCTTCTCGCAAGAAATTGAAAAAGTGCTCAAGTAGGAAATTCTTCGATCAAAGGAATTCGATTGCTGTTCAGAGCAATGAATTCAACTTCCTTTATTCTACTCGTTAGAGTCGTTGAATACAAAGTGCTTATTACTGTTGTGAGCTTACAAGAAGAACTCATTTGCATAAAATGATTTACGAATGAACACTCCTCGTCCCTTGCACTCATCTCATTTATCGGACGCCTTGTTTTCATCACTAACTTCAATTTTCGCTTTCTTTTGAAGGCATTTTAAATTCAACGGAAGAAGAATGAATTTCGAGGTGATTGTTGACTATATGACTATCAAATAGGTGTTATTTTTCTATTTCGTGACCACAAAGCACTTACAAAAGGTATAGGAGTCAAAGATCATAAAGCAATCTACGCTTTAATAGTACCAAGCATAGATTGTCGCGATGTATTAGCTTGATAAGCACAATATGTTAAGATTATATGCGACTTCTTATCCATAAATGATAAAGAAATTTCTCCGTTCTTCATATCAATTGATTTGAAATGTTCCAATTTGTAAATATCATTGCATATATGGCAAACATATAGTATACAATTCCGACCATATGCTCATTAAAAAGTTGGTATAACCAAATTGAGAACAAAAAATGCCATTAGATAACAAAAAAAAAAGAAATTAGATTTCTATATTGATAGAAAGGAAACTGTATAGTAATAGGGTAGCCATATCACTACATCAAGAATGATGCTAATCGCAAATCGAATTTGCCCAAGAAAGTCAATCATTCAACCATTCATAAATTGGTTTTGTTTATTAGATTCATTGCATGAAGTTGAAGTATATTTATAAGTTTTCATATCCAATATAGCGGGTAAATTATCGATAAAAATTTTGTGGCGATCATTAAAGATGAGTGCTGTGTCACCTAAGTCGAAAAAAAATCTTAGCTTAGTGTCCATTTAAGCGATATGTCAAGTAGAAATTCAATGAACCTATCACAAGGATTTTTAGGAGCTGCTGAGTCTTGTGATTGGTTGGAAACGTAGTCGGATGCATGAGTAATTAAATCAGCAATGATCTATTGTTGTAGACACCTCGATAAAAGTAAAATTGTATCTAAGGAAATATTTACATCTGAGTGGGCGTTTCACACGGTTAGACTTCTGGTGCCGTGTCTTTTAATTACTATCCCACATCGCTTTTCGGATGTATACTAAAGCATTGAACTCTTCCGCATATACGTTGATTTTGTGAAGTTTGTGTTGAGATGGTGATATCCTGCAGGTTAATTAAATTCGACAAATAAAACATGGAAATGCTATTCGAAAAATTTATTGGATTCTCTTCCTGAATATTTGTCGTTAGATTCATCCGTCGCCTATTGCAGCAAAATAGTGCATAATTAAAAACTCATAGATAACAAACGAGGAATTGAATCAAGAGCACAAATGCAATATGCGCTTTTTATTGGTTAATTTGACACTGATGAAGTCTATGACTGAAAATTCCTCTTCTTGGTTTTATGCATTGATCGGATTCAATTTATCCATGAAGAATTGATCTCGACTCGAGGGGTCACAAAAACAGAATCTCAATCTTCATAATTCAATTGCTTTCTTATGAGCTGATAAGTTGATAGGGGCTAATGAGGATGAATTCATCAATATGAAGATATCTTTAAGGCGAAGGCCATAAATATCAGAATTCAGGCGCCTCAAGGGAAGTTTCCTATTTCAGGCTTCTTTATAAATGGGTGCGAATTAGCAATGTGAAAGATGGCAGAGACAGATTCTTGCGCAAAACTCTCCATGGCCAAATAATATATGTGGGAAATTTCTGATCTCTGTGCTTTATGAAAGTTGCTATCAAAAATGCTACAGATCAACACATTTGTCGGCAGACATATCGATAAGCGTGCAGGCATGTAAGCAAACTGACAGACAAATGGACAAAAAGACAAAGATAGACAAGTGGATATAGAGATGTGCAGCACACACCATGCGTTTTGAGCAGCATTGAATAAAGTGTAAAATAAAATTCTCGGCACTTGCAATTTACTGGATGGTGCATGCAGTTACTCCAGGATAGAGAATAACCTGATTCCCTAGGGACATAGGCGACTAAAAAATTTGTGCACTCGAATGAATACGATACGCCTCTTCAAGCTTCAGCAATTCTTGCTCTATTTTGCACTCTCTCGCATCTATTTTGCATTTCTTTTGCGATTGCCATCAAAATACGGCCAAATTACATTTGCGTTGTCAGCACTCTCTTAGATAAATGGAACAATAAAGTGTGCATACGCCTGACGCTTCACCAACAACATCTATCAGGTAGGATTTAGGTGTCAACCTTGATTTGAGTATTCAGAATGTAGTTTGTCGGTTAAGAATAATGTACTCGAAGCATTGAGTGTTTATCAAAACGAAAACAATAAGCCAGTTAAGGCAAGATGGTCTGATTCCAATATTTCATTTTTTTTTTGCGCTAACAGATTACTTTAACTGAACGATTGAGAGAATAAATTTAAACAGGCGCACAAATGAATTATACGAAAATTTGTATCTAACCAACAGGGCGGCCATCACCTGACAATAATAAGCAAAATATCACTGTTTAAATGACGATGGCAAAAAATTACGCTCTTAACAGTGCAATACTCCAACATGAAAGACATCCTCAAGCATTCATTTTGCATTTTCTAATTGCTCAGTGTCGTATTTTGGACATTGTGAGACAATTTTACCATGGTGCGAATGGAAGGTCGCCAATCAGATGTGGACTGTTTGGCTTGCTCTCAAATCAGCTTTACTAGAGTGCTTTTTGACGCTTAACGAATATGATGAGAAAATGAGTTTCGACTAGCAGTGAAAATTTTGATCGCAATATATAGATGTCAAACTACGCTCTCTTCCTTTGCGTAATGGATGCATTTTTTTTTTGTGAAAGACCAGAACAGTCTGTTGATACTACTTCAACCTGTTAGCACCGCAATTTGAAGAAGCGCAAACTTGGACCATTAAACCATAGAACCTAATATGCAACCAAAACTGGGCAGCCATGTTGGAGAATAAGATGACAAGGAGGACAGCAAGCAATTAAATCTTTCATATAATCCTCAGTGCAGCTGTAGTGAATTGCCCATAGAATGCGATTTGTCTTCTTATACATCCCAGTTTCCACCGACTCACGATGAGTCCTCAAATGCAAATTTTCTTCAACAACCCTCCAGAATCTCTGAGAGAATTGAGAGTAGGAATCAGAAAGTCATAGATTCGGAATCGGCATTCATGCTTTAAACTAATATGCACGAGACGCCACTTTTCACTGTTGATCTGCAATTGCCAAGCGTTAGATCATTGGGTGAAACAATCTAAATCATCCTGAAGCTCTTTATAACTCAAAAGGACCAGTAATCAACCTATAAATCTTTAAATCATTAGCAAAAAGCTTGCAAGTACTAGTCACTTTTGCGGGCATCTCTATCTATTGGCTAGCTTTACAACTAAGCAGCTGAAAGTAGATTTGAAAAAAAGAAATGCTGTTATGTAACTACAAAACGGTCAAGCAAGGTTTTCAACGATTATCTTTAAGCGATAAACAACAAAATAAACCTTCGAGAATGGAGCGCGATCGATGAGGCTAATGAGTTATGAGTGATAAACATATCCATCGTGTGCATGAATATCAAATTCGCATGAACCACATTCAATTCATTCACTACTGCTTCGATTTATCATGCAAACAATTCACGTGTACAATTTTACTTATTAAGCGAACTTAATAAGAATATTTTATGGCTATGCGATTTTCCATTTATCGCCCTCTTTATTGTATCTTCTCAGCTTTTCGTTTCATCGAATCATCCTTGCATCAAGCATACGATAATTGGGGTGACAATAGTAGAACTGGTGGAAATTCTTTATTCAAATTCTCTATTGCATTTTGGAACTTCTAAGAAAAAAAAAATTTCTATCCATACAAATCATTTTGCAACATGATTATATCGAAGAACACTCAGAAAGAGTTTCATGTAATTTTTTGCCTATAATAAAATCTAGAATGAACAAAAAAAAAGTGTTGCAAAAAGTGAGATATTTTTCACGATAATGCAAGACGCACATCGGTCGGTTATTACTTTATGAATGAATTTTAGCCATATTAATCACGTTCTAGAAACTTAAACTCGACAAGTTTTTAGTTGAAATAACAGATTCCATTACTGAATAAAATTGTTGTATTATGGGCAAAAATGTCATGGAATTATGCAAATTTCCCCATATCAATTACCCATTTTATTTACTACTTTTCAAAGCATTAAATGTAAACATCGAAAGATTTTAACATATGCTATCAAAATATCGCATCCCCACTCCTCCTCCCCTTTCCCCCCCCCCCCCCCTCCTCCCAATTGAGTTATTACAAGTGCGGTCGTGGCTCGAAATTTGAGAATACGAAAGTTGAATATTGCAAAGTTTCGTTGAAAAAATTCTTCCTCCCAAATACGAAATTTTTCGACATTGTTTATATTGCGAAATAACTATATTTCCTATGCTAGTAATGCTTTCTCGAAGAAATATCGAATCCTTTAAACCGTTTGAGGAAAGCGGAACAATAGACGGCCGTCTTTGAAAAGTACAGATGCAAAGCAAATGAGTCGTTTTCTCCTTCTTCCTGTTTGTGAGCAGATGCTTTCCGATAGTGGGTGTTTTTTTTTTTGGTGCTTAAGAAAGTGCATTTCTGCGTTTTTGTCTGCCTTGAGCATTGCTGTTGGAAATTCATCCATTCATTGTGAACTCATCCGATCCATTTCATGGCGTTAAATTGTGCTGACACAAGGCAGCGTCTCTATCGTAGTTTTCGTCCACTCTTTTCGCGCTGGGGGAAGAGGGGGACGAGGATGAGGGAGGGGAGGGCTATGCGTGAGGACTCACTCAGGATTTGTTGATGCCGCCATCAATCCATACTTGGAAAGCTCTCATCAGTTTCGCCTCTGCCGATTTCTGCTGCATATGAACTTTCAGGATCTAGTTCACTTAGCGTTCAAAATGCTCTAAGAACAGGGGCTTTTGTTGTGAATGCACCGAATTACATTATCTTGAGCAAATCAAGACTGAATTTGCATTCTCAACCTTCACGCCGAATAAGCTGCGTCTTAGTCGTTCTTGTTTTTCTTTTTTTTTTTTTTTGACTTTCCACTGTCTAAGAACTTTTTCGAGTCGGGCTTAATTTATACACGTTTCCAATAGCTTATTTTAAAACAGAAGTTGTGCAGCAGCTGATTATTTAGCGTTTTCCCTCTTAAATTGCCTGCAGTAGTCGTCCAATTTTTTGTTTTTTTTTGACAAAATAAATGAATGAACCCATCGAACCAAATCACTGAAAATGTTTGCGAGTTTTATAGAAAGCTTTTGTTATCATTTGAATCCTTTCAACGTTTTATAAAATATGAATTATACCATCCGAAATTATTCGCAAATTTTGCTAAAAAATTCACATCGAAAAATGAAATATCGGCAGTATTTTTTTCTCATGAGAATTTTCACTTCTGCAGCTAAATAAAATAGAGGTCAACGTTCAATTACACTCGATTTCACTCTCATTCATTCGAATGAGATATCACTGTCGAGCATAATTTCTACAATTTCTAAAGCAACACTCATCGATGATTTCGAGGAAAGAGTGTAGAAAAAAAAGCGTTTAAACGCAATCCCTATAAAATCTGATGGTAGTAATAAAGAAAATGTATGAAGTACAGTTTTGTATGTTCGATAGATTTTTACTCCAAAATGATTATTAACTTAAAGAATATCGTTGCCGCTCAATCGTCATATCTCTAGTTTATTATGAGAAAATAAAAAATTGAACCCTATGCATCATTGAAAACACTATAAATCCATGGAAGCATTAGTGGATGAAGGTGTGTTACGGGAAAAGGAGCACTTCAACAACAACGAATAATACATGCGGATGACCTAGTCTTCTCCGTTTCTAACCTGGAACTTTTATTCATAATCTCGTTTGAAATTAAATTCCCATTTGTGTATGTCGCTTTCTTGTTCGACTATTCCTGAAGTCGGTGTATTCATCAAGTACCCTATTCGTTCACTTTGCTCTTGTTCCAGTCTTCTTTGATAGTTCCATCCAAAGAAGTCGTGTTGCATAGTTCATGTGCACTAAAATAAATGATATGAGCATATAGAATGAATTGTTTATTTGCTGAATGAGGCAATTCAGCGAGAGGTTATTGTCGTCTCTTTGAAGGTAGAGTATCAAAGAGGTTTTTTATTGGGAAAACATTTCCTCCACTAGGAAATTCATTTATTGTCATGCACAATTTTCAAATAAAAGCCGAATTTATAAAATGATTTACTGAAATTTTTCAGTTTCATTCTCAATCGGACTGAAAGACGCATTGTGTCACTATATCTCTACACTCTCTAAACATTTGCCAATGAAAGCAAAAAGCCGTTTGCATTTGTATCAGTTTAAAATAAATAAATCTAGCACGATGATTTTGTACTTACGTAACCAGCTGATATGGATCTAATCTTGCTCAATTGTAGCATTTGCACCAACCATATGCTCATAGACTCTTCTTCCAACTCTTCTCAATTTCGAAGTAGATCATTTTTCTGTTTAGTTTCTCTTTCCAAAATCAAACAAACCTTATTTCACTATCGCAATATATGTGCTCTTTTGAAGCAACAACAAGATGAATTCAAAGGAAACTGAAAAATTTTACTGGAACATCATTAAAGAAACATTGATCAAAATCATTATAGTTGGCGAATGTGGATTTCCTTCAAGATGTAACGAATTTCAAATATTTCAAGTCGAGATAAAAACGAATAATCGCAATTGTTGCTATTTATATTATTTTCGTTACAATCTGACAATGATAATTCTCGTTACTTTTGGCGTGATTCGAACGTGTGTAGTCACTAAAAAAAATACCAAAACAATGCTCCAACCTAATCTTGCAACGTTCTCTTGCATTCGGCGATAGCATAACAATGAATAAATTTTTGCATGTAAGACTGATTACATCTTGAAGAATTTTCCGCAAAGACGACGATGAGAAATTAGAGGGAAAAAACCGATTGACAACAAAGTGAAAATGGTTTTTTTTTTCGGATTAATGTAGTAAAGAATGTATGTTAGTAAGATCACGATAAATAAATGCATCCGTGAAAATGCAAGAATAGAAAACTCATTAGTCAATAATCGATAAATAGCCTGAGGCTCATTCGCGTTAGCCCATTTTTGATAGATAATGTGTCAACACCACTGGAATATCTACAAGCAACTATTATTCATGATACATTCGTTTGCATTCAAGAAATACTCGAAAGGTTTTATTTACAAAGGTTTTAAGGTTTTATTTATTTATTTACTTTACTTTACTTTACTTTAATCGACAAAGCATTCAGTACGAATAAATGTTTTTTCATATCACTACCATTTTCGTTTAGCTGAATCAAAGGGTTGAACAGTAAAAATTTTAACTCCGATAACAGCTGTTACAAGAGGCAGTGCTTAACGACTCCAGTTTCAGAGCAAAGGGAAGTCCATAGTCTGATCGCGAACTCTTATGGAGCTATGAATCGAGTCTCGAAATACCTCATAATTACTTACAATATAAGGAAATTGAAAATATGGTACCGACAGGCAAACAAACATGCTTACATAAACATGAGCAAAGCTAGTCTTCAAATTAAACTGCCGTTAATCTTCACAGATGAATAGACTCGCTAAAACTCATAAAACAGGAAATGCTGCAAGCCTATCAAACAAGAAGAAGAATGTAATAAAGCAGCTACAATGCAATACGCTTTTTACAAATTCACTCATCAAATCAAGCATTTTTATAAATTGCCGACAAGCAATAAATCATACACGGGAGTGTATTCGCATTTTGACTGCTCCGCAATTTCTCAGAGAAAAATAAAGCTTGCCCTAAAACATATTAATATCTGAGTTGACCACTAGTAGAGTTCTATCATATCGGCTTCATTATTGCAATCGAACTAGTGTAGAATGTGAAATTGAGCACTTGGAATATGTTTGCAAATTATTAGACGTACAAGAAAAAAGAGACTACAATTTCTTTGCAATCTCATGGGTTCGCTTGAACGACGATAGATGAAGCGAATTCATCGCTCAGATAATATTGGCCATATTTTTCAACTTTATAATTCGTGGTTTATAATCCAAAATTGCCATAGAGATATACAAAAGCATATACAGGTATGAAAACAGTCGGACACCTCGTGAATAAAACGCCTTCCAAATGTCGAGTTCTAAATGTACATGATAACGCATAAGCGGACAGCGTACTTTTGGAGACTAACAGAGGAAATAACAAGTACAGCCTCTTAGATAAACATAGTGAAATAATAAGACGATCATCTAAAATCCTTCTGAAATAAATGCTTATTTTTTTTTGATTAAATTGATTGCAAATATCACACAATAAAATGAAATGCAAATATCACACAATAAAACAATAAAATGAAAATGAAGTAAATGTTTTTGTCGTATAGAAGCCACGCAATAGAAACATCAAAACAGCATTTGAATAAGGACGAAAATGAAAAGATTACTCGATTTTGTTCGCTGTTAAATAAAAATCATCTAAGAAAAATATATTTAAGACGATGTAATTAAATAAATATATAGGACACATTTCAAAGAGCCACATTTCCTCTCATCATCTGATCGCTCTATCCGTTTATTGTTGATGCAGAGATATCGGGCATTTTTTTCTTGGGAAAGACAAAAAATCGCCGTATTGGTATATTTATTTAAAGTGCCCATGCAAAAGTACAGCCCATATTGAAATCTTTGCATTCATTGCACGCAAAATTGGTTGATTGTTGCATTGAAGTGATTTTGGCCAGATGAATGAATGCCAAAGTGCCCATTCGTTAGAAAGAATCTTGCCGACCAAGTAATAAAAGTGGAAAAATGTGAAAGTTAGAGGACAGTGATGGGATTCATGACTTTAACTAATGCACATCAGTTAAAATGGCAGCTTTCCCATTCCATTCAATCAGAGTATCGATGTAGATATCGATACATATCACTATCGTTAAAGACAACATAGAAGATCAAAATGCGTTCTATAGTGGAAGCATCCATGCTCAAATGATCGTTCGTAGCGAATCAAGAGGCATGATGATATAAATGTTTCATCTCCATAGAGTGGTACCACCCGCAAATGACCTCCTGCATAGGATCTAAGAAATTCTAATGTTCATGATTCAACCGTGCCTTAATTCTTTGCAGTAATTTCGTGGAATTTCATAGCCCCTAAACTGGCTAACCAAATAGAATTCCAGAGAAATGAAGTCTGAAGCAGTTGCAGGTAGACGGCTTCAATAAAACTACGGGTGTTTTTGCATTTCAGGTGGAAAATAACGTTCAAAACGTCAAACATCATACTGAATGTTGACGAAGTATTGTTTTTGCCATTAGCAGCATTATGATGATTTGAATAACACCGCTGCACGTCAGATGGGGAAACTGATGACGAAAATGACACAGTTGCTTCAATTATGCAAACCAATGTCAGATATGCAAATGCTCTAGAGAACTATGCAGCACTGAATTAGAGTTGAATCATTTGGAGTAATTTAGAAGTTTAAAAAAAACGAAAAAATTTACTACCCAATATTGAACGCATCAATCGATTTCATATATTTTACGGGAAGACACAACTACAGAGTAAAATTTGCATCTCATAGACTTTCAAGAGAATATATGCAACTTCTAAGTTAGTTAGTATACAGAACGCTTGGCTGCTTATTCGCTTAGTTTCAGATTGGCTAAAAAAGCGCAGTACTCCAACAATGTTGAGCACGCGCAGAAAACACGAAACATGATAATTGCAATTTAAGAGCAGAAAACGCATCCTTACCTAAATGTTAGCGGTTTCTCGAACGCGAGTTTATTAAACTTTTTCTCAGAACCAATTGCAATTTTATCGCATATAAAGAAATGTCGCAATTTCGGCAGATGAAAGGATGGCTAAAGATGTATATGCATAGCATCTCCTCTTCTCCCTCCTATGTGCTGCATCTCCCAGAGCACGAAAATAAAGTTTTGCTTAGATGTGCTTTTTTTTGCATAAAGAGAAATGCCACAATTTTCGATATTCTTCTCGTTCACGTATGCAAGTATTATAGTTGTATTTCGAAGCTCTACATTCACACCACCTTAGACGTATTACCTCTGCAATGCTTATTCCCATCTGCGCAGTTGAATTCTCTGCAGCAATTTTTTTTTCTCGAATTCGGCGATTAAGGAAAAAGAGCTGTGGATAATTTTTATATCTGTGGTTTTCCATTATTGAGAGATCAACCAAAATAAGGAGATACGATGATGAAAACTGTGAATCGGTAAGAATTCTCGAGCTTAGTTATGAGTGGAATGAAAATTGCAAAGAAAAAGAAATGATAAGCAGTCGAATGAATAAAAATACTACGAAGAATAAAAAGATGATAGCCAGTGAAAAAGTTACTCGATTTATTCGTTGATAGCATTGTAATGAAATAACACTGACCTTCAGGAATTAGGCAGCAATAAAAAAGTTGATCCATTGAAGAGATACTGCGTTGCTATTTTTTCGTCAATCATTAAAAGTCCGCAATTAACAGAAAATCGCATTCCCAATATTAGCACGACGTGTGTTCTTATGGTCGCTATTACTATGGCGTTAGAACTATTGAAATACTAGTGAAAACCGATCAAAGCTGGTGAACAAGTATGCGAACGGCAGCTTAACTGGCATATCGATGCATTTATAGTTTTCTTCGTCTAGTAGGCGACTAATTCAATGTTTGCTGGATGAAACCTTCATTAATACGTAAATTTTTTGAATAAAATGATAAAGACAACTCAAAAAATAATTGGCCGGCAGACACACATAGACAAGCCAACAAACGGACACAAGGTAACGCACCTAGACAAACGATTGAAGAGTGCATGCAAATTATCTTTATATCTGTATCAGCCACAAATTTAAACGTATCCATAGCTCTTTCATCAATAGACAAGTCGACTTGAGAAGTGACATGGAAGGCCATTGTCCGGTGTGGATAATACGATGAAATTTTTTAGCTCGTGTCTCAGACAGAGCTCTTGTCTTGAAACTGTTGTAGGTGGTAATGGATACACACAACGGTCCATAGATATATACGCACAGAGACACTGCGCCCACATACGCATACAAATGCACATACATAAACAAATGCGCAGTACGCACATAAACACAAATTGTCGTACATAGAACGTGACATAATTTGTGCATGAGGAGCTTCAAAATCTGAATATGGGAAAACGCAAAGAATTATCTAAATAAAACTCCAAGAAGAAATAAGGATGTAGACGTGGTCAACAGGTGCACTTGACGGGATGCAGCAATAAGTCTGCACTAGAATATAGTGGAAGCCTTATTAAAGCAATTGAATGAAAGCAAGTACATATCTCTAGGGCAGAAAACGCATTTCTCATCTTCGACGTTATTAAGTCGTTATGTTAGCACTTTCGCATCCATGTACTTGTGGGTCAATTCGATAGCAAATTACGACGCTGAAAATTCCTCAAATTTCGAAATTCTTGCATACATCTGGCCCGATTGCAAAATGAAGAAGAACCATGACATCTGCAACATTTTCAATATAGTACATCAGTCTTACTCTTTAATGCGATGACAACTATGAAATACCTCTGAAAGGAGGATGTCAAAGGTTAGCAAAACCTTTATTGAAAAACTTTCCTCTCTAATCACTGAATTAACAAATAGAGACCGTCAAATGAATTCTAACTGCTTTCTGATGGAATTTAGCGCACAACTGAAGCCGAAACTTCTTTCCAAACCATTCTACAAATATGTTCACTTTAACCTTATAAATGGTGTGCGCAATGATATTTACTTCACAAAACCAAAAAAAAAAAATGAAAATGAAAAATGTTCCATCGGAACTCTTCCTTTGAAATCAAACCTCATTTTGGCAGAAGCATTCGGTCACATCGACAGAATGCGGAAATTAGCGTTGATGAGGTAATTCGATTGACTTTCCAAGTGACTAGCAAACTCTTTACTAAAATATACTGTCAATCATCATGATCATAAAAAGAACGATGAGTTTCCATTGCCTATATTCAGGATATGCTCTTATCAGGGCAAGCACAAGAAATTTGCACACATCGGTGCTTGAACTCTACCAGTCAGCCTATTTCTAGGCCGTCAACATGCATTAGATCTTATAATACATGCAGGTGCTTATACTCATGTCAATTTTTTATAAACGAGCAGTGTCGTTGGTGGATGATACTGAAAGAAGGCATGTAAGCGAAAAGGGATGAAGTAAGGCTGCAGTCTTAAAAAGTTGTCTGTTGCAGCTATGAGAAATAACTTCAAGAAAATTGCCCAATGACCGTCGATAGAGACCAGGAAATAAGCATAAATAGGAAAATATTGGACAAGATTGTTGCCGGCGACCGTTCGTTTTTGTGACTTTACACTACAAGAGGCTCGTTATGACCCAATACCGCTTCCTAGAAACAGTGCTCCAACTCCACTCTCAAAATAGCTAAGTGGGCTTAGGAATCCGCCAATTTCGTCATGAACGTGCACCATTCAGGACCAAAATAACTGCATAATTGAAAGCTATCAACGCAATCAATAAGGCTCACTGAACCCCGAGCTAATCCACTTGTGGCGGACATCCCGTGGACTGATAAGTGGATTAGTTTAAGGTCTATGCAAACATGCATGCACAAATAAGATTAACGAGATTTGCATGCGAAATAGTGATCGTCTCCTTTTGATGCGAAGAATACGATCTAAAATGTTGTCGAGAATAGCGAAAAATCAGCATTTGTTTGTTCCTTTATTGGTGTCAAATATCATACGGTCCACGACTACAGTATGCGTTTTTCAACGAGACTTCAGCGGAAACCCCGTTCACTAAACGAAAGAGGAATGTACGGTGAAAGCTGATACGTTTATTTACTATATCCTATCGAGAATGAGTGATAAATTACGTATTACGAGGATGAAAGAAATTCTGAAATAGAAAAATGATTGAGGTAAGCTGGTGAAACTGTTTAGACAAGCCCAAACTTCTTTACCACCCACAACTCGACGACCATGTCGTTAATCAGCCTGCTTTTTGGCCCTGCCATGCCATGCATCACACTTTATCTGGCCATGTAGTGGATGAAATTTTAATACACCAAGGCAATTTGGCTGATTAAATTTTGTGGGACAATAGAACGACCGTATGATAAGTTAACAGTTTAAACCGCCCACTCGTTTAGTAGATATTTCCATCGTGGATATGACAAAAGATAAGCCTAAAGGCTTTTGAGCTTAAAGTTCACTCGCTTCTCATTCAGTAAATAAAGTTTTGGTTACAAAAGAGACTCTTATAAGTCAATCTCGCTTAGGGAACTTTTTCAGCCATTATATTTGTCTGAACACTTCATCGACTCAAGGGAATTTCTTTCAGCTCTTCTTACATCGGTGCTTTTTCTTCCATCTGAATCGCCACCTCTTTGCAGCTCTTTTTCACGCAGTTGAATACATGCAGAAGTCTCCTGCAACCTTTGCAAAGTCATCAGTAATCTTTCTCACTTCTTGTGGACCCTATGGCACATACTGCACTTCAAGGAAGCACGCTAGTTTCAAAGTCTGCTTCGTTGTTCCTCGTTCCCATGCGCTTGCGCCAATTTGTTTTGTAAACATAGCTGCAGCGACGTTGTACCTATCCGTGATTTTCTACCTGTTCCTATGCATATCCCCTTGTTTGACGGTATTGAACAGAGAATCACTAAGCGAGAGATGCGAAATTTCATAGCGATATCAGATTCTATACGATTTTCGCTCATGCGAGCTATTTAATAGACTTGTGAATTCTGACAAGAGTTTTAGATGCGCGAAGCAGATCTATCGAGTTCTTAACCGACTCGCCTTCTGAAACCAGGAACCTGTGGGATAGCAACAAGTGGTTACGCTCCATCTGCATTTGGGTTACAGGGCTTGCACGCTTCCACTGCTGCCAGGCTGCTCTCATACGCATTCTGTGAGGGATGTCAGAAGCGCGAATTGTGCAGTCGCAAGCTGAAGAAAGAATTCGCCATTCAGTCACAGAACACATAGCCCGTTCAATTTATGGACCACCACAGTGCACGGCTTTCAAGTGGCCTATAGTGTCATGCATCGATGAAGAGTTGAAAGCTAGAATTCTTCCGCAAATACTGCACCGAACTCTTTTTTCCTTTGTTGTCTTCTACGCGAAGAACTCCCATACCGCGCTTCTCTCACTTTTATCCTTCCTTAACATTTGAGATTCCTTCGAATCACTGACCACCGGTTCCAGGGACGTGGGGGAGGAGGGGGCGATGAGGTGGGCAGTGGTGACTGTCCATGTTCGCAACTTGGGGATTGCATATTTTTACAACACGGCCTACTTAAACAGCAAATCCGCGTTCAATTAATGAAAGGGCATAGTCCAACACAGAGGGTAAAATTCGATTATCGATCAGGAAATGCAGGTATTACAGAAAACATGTCACTGCCGATCGGGGAACGCAGGCATTACGGAAGCACAATGAACTGTGATGCAACAGCCAACTCTTCTAGAGCGCAGTATTCGGCTCGCCTACTCGGTTTCGTTACGATTCCGGACACTTTACAGCAGAGATTGAAGAAACCCATTTCCATATAAAGACGTCGTGGTTATGGGAACCTGCTCGCACCATCGCCATCATTTGCGTATCTAAATTTCCGAATGAAATATGCAACCATTAAAAAAGAATACTAAAACAGGGACATATGACCTGTCGAAGAATAAAGCACGCTAATGCTGCCAACTTCACTACGTAGCACACACATGTCACAAAAGAGCAATGCTCCTCATTTCATTTCCTATCGCTTTTACAACAGGAGAGTGGTCTTTGCTATAATTAATTCCTTATTCCAAAGCAACTTGATATTATCACAACCCACTCTCTGACCACGAAGCGAATACCTTCCTTTATGAGCAGTTGCTGAAATTTTGCTAGCACATACATTTAAAATATCATGCAACTGCTTTTCGCCAAAATATGCATCTTGGGCTTCAACGGCGGTTTCCATATCAAAACCGTTGTTAAAACGTTGCGGCTTTTCGAAAACTATTCCTATTGCAGCTTCCCATGAAAACGACACAGCAAAACAGCATGAACGATATGAAAAGTCTCGTAACGGAGTCGGAAGTTTTCTAACCTTCCAGCTTTCCGCTGCCTCAGAATCTCCGGCGCCCCAGGAAGGAGGGATGAGGACCCAAATCCCCCAGGGCTCTTGAGAGGGCAGGAATTTCCCCTCCCCTGCGGGGCATATGATTCATGACTTCACATGGCGGGAGCTCCAGTTTATGAGGGGCTCCTTCCAACCACTAGTTTGAACTGTGGGAGTGGACGAATGGCCGTTCACGCGAGAAGCTAGTCGGCATCATGCAGAACAGTGGGGTTGTAGTGAAGTGGAGGGGACAGTGACCTGATGAAACGTGAGCTTTGTCAATTCCACCGAACCTGCCGGTATTCGCGCAACACGTTCATTCCGCCTTGGCATTTATGGACAGCAGGAAGAGGAAGAGGCCTGGGAACTTTTGTATTGCTGACTCCTGCAGCGAACGTGAGGCTACGGTGAAAAGAGTGTCGTTAAGTAGTGCTCGGCACCAAGTAGGAGGAGACTTGCGGTGATTCCGGTCCATTTTTGCTTTATTATGTCTAGGGGTGCAAAAGAGGGGATTGCGGGTCATGCGGTTATGGTACCTCGTATGATTGCGAGGCAAAAAGGGCGAACGAAAAATATAATGACGTGCGAAATATTGCAGTGTTACTTAATTCAAGAAGATAGCTTCATTGTTAGAATGTAGCGTTCACCTGAGTAAAGAAATATGCTTAGGTTTTGAACTAATTGTTACTCACAAGAGGTGCATTTGTCATCGGGGAACTTCCTTTGTAGCACGCAGTATTAGTACGGGGCATTTAAATTCTTGGCTTAAAACCAAGCGGGTCACATCTCTAACAATTTATGAAAAAACTGATTTTACAAGGCCACCTTCCCCCCCCCCCCCCCCCAACCTCTGCACTTTCCTTTGCGCACATTATCCGCATTTAGATAGAGGTGTTATACTCGTGTATTTTTATATACGCGTATGTGTGTTTAGCCGTGCAATAATCGCAACTCGTGAATCAAGATGGCTCGAATGGTCCAGTTTGGTGAAAAAGGTCTATATTCTATGATGATCACCCACTCCTTGCCCTTCCATCTCCCCCATTTTATTACCATTCACCATCCTTTACAAGTTGACATAAAAAGCAAGGCGAAATTTGTCCTACTAATACGTGAGATGTCGATCATTTCAATGAGAACAGTCAGTTATTACTCGGTTGCTTTTATCTCTTTTCAGAATTTTTTTTTCTTTTCTTCCATAGGAGTTTCCTATACCTACCCATGAACACTGGTCTCGTATGCACAATTTTGCGTATATTCTTACATATCGTAAGGATAGAACTGTGCGATATTGTGTATTAATGTTTCGGTGCTTATAACACATGACATGTCATCAACATCGTGGGAGGAATTGAAAATTGGGCGTTAGGATGTCATGTAATGGTCAGCATGGTTGCATTCCACTTGACTGGAATTTGATTCCGAATCAACCTACCTTGCAGGAAAATGCGATGTGAGAATGAACTATTGTTGGAATTTGGATTCGAAGACGAAAAGATTCCTCCTGGCTTTACGGAGATCCGCTTTTGATTCGGTGTTGACACATAATTCCCCAATGGTTCTTATATGTCATGTAGATGTTATCTTTGACTTTTGTGCAACTGTATGCAGTAACAATATCCTCACATAAAAACGTTCAGTTCAAACACTACCGAATTAACTCATATTCTTTCGTAAGGAAATCAAAGGCACTGGGTAATTAGCAGCCGATAGATTCAGATACAAAGGCAGACGATCTGCTAACGTTGGTGGCGCTTTTGCGCTTGTGTGTTTAATAAATGCTTGCTTTTGCGACTCGTTTAAAACAAAGTTCTAGGTGATAGTTTTGTGGATGTTGCGTCGAGGTTTCATTCTCGTCAATCGGCATGTGTCGTCGTTGAGCGAGGGTCCAGTTCAAGCAAGAATAAGGCGGAAACTCAA
The DNA here is from genome assembly GCA_013433145.1 of Ascaris suum. NCBI lineage: Eukaryota > Metazoa > Nematoda > Chromadorea > Rhabditida > Ascarididae > Ascaris > Ascaris suum. The sequence continues at coordinate 2,502,134 of CM024182.1, read as the reverse complement.
TGAGCGTTTCTCGGTGTGCAACATAATCGTTAATATGCGAGATTTTTTCTTATCATTCTGGGGCTATGGATTCGTATCATTCTTTTGCAGGGGCCTTCACCTGTTTCCAAGAAAAAACGCAGGAAATGGAAGATGGGTGCGTTGGATGTAGTGGTAGCAAGAATTTAGGGTGTACATGACGGTACTCGAAGAGGGAAAAGAAGGGAGTATTATATAAACGGTCGTTTTACCTTTTTTTCGCCTCCAACGCATTCTGAGTCGGGTTCGATTCCGATAGCATGAATGGCTTTACTCGGCTTCTCTTCCTACTTCGATCTTTTGGGGATCGGTCAAACTCGACCCTGAATGCGTAGAAGCAGGATGCTCCACCGAAAACGAGTTTAACCCCTCTCCATGAGACGTATATTAGACCTGGCCGTGATTCCTTCATGTCTATAAGTAAGAAAGCCGCCTTTTGAAGTATTACTAGTTCCCGACTGCACAGAAAAACCTGAAATTGCAAGTTTATGCAATCTGCACACTATACGGCCTTTTTTTTTCTACGAAGTGACGAAATCTTGGCTGTCCTCGCACGAGAATGGAATCCGTGGTCAGATGCGTGCAGTCCCGCTTTTTCAATTTCTGCAGTCCTGTTTGGCACAGGCAGTAACCTTACGCCTTAACATGCTAAGATAAGCGCCTCTAGCGTTCGACTTTATGTTCAATGAGATGGTTTTTTCACACGCAGACGAAGGAGCTTGGGGTACTTTAGTGCTTCATAAACACTAATTAATGCTCCATCGAGCGGACAAGTGCGCCTTGAGTGTTTTAATTTTACGCGAATGAGACTTAATACTTATATGCGTAGTAAAATGCGCCTCGGGTTTTTCAATTATACGTAAGAAATAGTTTGATAATTCTACTTACAGACAAGTGCCCCATCACTGATTGAAGTTTTACTTAAATAGTCCTATCACAGTTTTACGTGCGAATAAGCGCCGCGGGTTTCATACTTCGGCATATGCAGTTGCTTGATTCAACGTTAGCAGAAGACTAGGCTAAGAATGTTTCAACGTCATATAGCATGAATTTTTGTGCTTTTTTTTGAATGAATTATATCCTTCTTCATTCTGACAACGTTTGATGAATTTCCTTATCTCTTCTGCGTTTTATTTGGAATCTGCAGCGATGTTCCTCATTCATATTTGATTGCATTGTCGACATCCAATTTGTCTGATGATGTCCGATGACAGGCTTGGTGAAGAGCTGTCGTGCTATGAAACTCACTTCCTCCTCTTAAGCATGAACGACTAGTTGTGCATATTTTCATATAAGTTTTCATTTCTTGCGATTAAAAAGGTTTCACTTAGGAAATCTTCGAGAAGGATGTTTTGACTCACTTCATATTTCGGCACATTCTGTTTTGCTTTCGAAATCGGTGAAAGTCTATATTAAAGTCCTTCTTTGCCCCAATACTCCACTTTTTTTTCCCTTTTCTTTGCAGCTTGTCGGATAAAATAGGGTCTTACACAAGCATCAGCGAAGTAATGTTGTTCCTTCATATTTTCCTCAGCAGATATGAAAGAAATCGTTGATGCAAACGCGAATATTCGTTTTAAAAAAGTGTTTTTAGCATTTTTTTTCCTAACATATCTTGACTGGCACTTCTTGTCTGCAATAATATTTGCTTGATAATTTCCACGGAAGATATGCGCCTTGAATATTTTCATTCGTTAAAGATATGGTTCGGTGTATTTCTGTGTTTTTAGTTTCGAATATTTTGTTAGGTTAATATTCCGGAGGAATTTTTGACTTTTTCTGAGTGCGAAGAATAAAAGGTGCTGTGTTTTAGTAGTAGAGAGCCAACCAACGGACGAAAACTTTACTTCGCAACAAATGCAAGTATTGTGAGCGCATTAATCCGGGATTTTCTTTCTGTGTTTTATTCTCAGGAGGCTGTTTCGTTGAATGATCGTAGGGATATGTCGGCATTTGAAAACGAAAAAGAATTAATGAGAGGAAACAAATGAAATTTGCTGGGACTGAGGGGAAAAGTGAGAACTGAGACAAGTAAGGAGAAAACTCCATATCTGTGCAGCCAAACAGCCAACCTGAAAACGCCTATCATGGGCTGATAGCATTGCATATCTTCCTTCGAACACAGGAAAATAGGCAAGCACCTCAAAACTTTCCCAGGGGACGAGAGCCATCGATGCAGCAAAGTGGATGGGCTACAGAAGCAAACAGAACGGTGCACAGACACTTCAAGAGGCGAGTCACGTCCGGTGAATACAGATAAAAACGACACCTTAGACGACAAATGATAGGCCAAAATGTGCTTTTTGAATTGATGAATAAAAAGTAAACACAAATGAACGGGAAAGGTACGAAGAGATGAGAAATTCAATAAGGAATGCAACGATGAGACTTAAAAACACATTGGAGAGGGTACAACAGCAAAGAATGAATACGTTGATGTCAAGCCAGAAAGGACCACACTGCAAATGTAAGAAGAACCGACATGCTGAAAAGGTAGTTCGATTGGCCACTGCTTATACCGGTGCAGGACTAATTGTGTGTAGTTGAGACGTTCACGGAGCACTTGTCTATAAAGTAAAGGAAGGGGAAGTAGCAGTTATTGGTTAAGGAGCCTGAAAACTACTCGGGGCGCACTTGTCCACAAGGCAAAGCATCAAATTAGGGCTGAAAACATGCTAGGAGCTCTTAGCGCTACTGCCTATGGCGGATTAGAGGTTCAGGCTGTGCGAGAAGCGGCATTCACGTAAAGGACCACGGATTCCATTCTTGCATGGTTCGGCCACGGATTCCCGAGTTCTCACGGCCATGGACCCACATTCTTGTGGTAGCATGGCGACTAGGGTTTCTCCTATTTCATGGCTCGACCATGTCGTTGCCGAGCCTATGAATTCCTTGCCTTTCTATCTACGCAACAATACCCTGTATGACTTTCAGAAACTGATGACTCTTGACACATTTCTAGCAAGTGTTAGGCACTAAAGAAGGATGTGCAGGCGAAGTGCCATGACTAAATTTCGTTTCAATTTCCACGCAGTCTTGAATATTTCCTTCTTCCAAACATCCTCACCTCCTTCCATGCCGTTTGGAAAAATCTGCTATCCCATCTTCTTCTAGGTTGTTATTAGCTACAGCGGAATTAATCGTCGTTTTTTAACTATAGCCGTCACATCTCGAAGTGGAATGTGAAAGCCATTTGCACAGAGGGCCAAGAGGTGCGGAAAGGCACTTCAGAGTACAGATTGTGTCCGACCTTTTCGAAGGACTTCGCACTATCCAGGTGAACATTCAGGGTATATGTTTCCACTTAGAGCACTTGTTATTGTACACCACTTGTCTTCGCCCTTACGTCCCCTTGTCCTTTCCCGAATTGCACTTGCCATTTCCGAAGAATCCACGACGCGTAAAAAGAAGAGGCACCGCGATCTGCTGCCATTTCAGAACATTAATTGTGGCTCTTCCTCTTGTCCTCGTCCAGCGAAATATCCTGCTGTTTTCCGTCTGTGTCATACATTGTTGAACAGCTTGTTTATAGAAAAGTCGTCTTCCATCCGATTCTATGTAACATTACGTGGAAAAATGCCAAGTTGTTTTGGCATCCAGAGTCCTCAATGCTCGGGATCCATTACACTGGGCGATCTGCAACCACTTTCTGGAGACTCCAGTAAGAACATTTTAGTGGCCAGCACTATGCCAAAACGCACTAGCACATTCCTTGTTTCTTCCAGCTAATGTCCTGCTAAGCAGTGATATTTCAACAGCACATGAAGCTAAATATTGCTTTCTTGTTGCAGAATTTCGCGCAAAACAATTGCTGACCACCTCGTCATTCCAGAAGCTGTTATAGCTGCTGAAAAGTTGTCGTGGTTATTTCCCGTGAGCTAGGCTAGTGGAGGCTGCCAGGCATCTTAGTCGTTTTGTGAATGATTCGGATTGGGCAGTGAGTTATCCATCTTCATGCACTCCTGCCTAAGTTTTGGAGCGTCCCAGCCTCCATCGAACGTCAGTGCAACAAGAATTCAAATAGGTGTACGTGACCATAGAAGCACCTGAAATTCTTTCTGCAACCTGATGCTCCAACCCAACAGTTTGATCGCGCCGTAGAATGGAAAGACCTTAAACGAATGACTTTGCTAAGTACCTGTCAACGGAACGACGCATCCGTGCTCGTAGACGTAATACTCGATCGCTTCTCCAACGCTTAATTTCTTTCACTCATTCTGGAGGTCTTGTAAAAGCATTCATAGTTTGTCGAAAAGTATTATTTTAGGTGACCGTTTCCTCTACCAAATAAAACGGTTCATTTCTTAGAAAAAGAAAGAGATAAGCCATATTTAAAATATACGATTCTCGTTATAAGAAAAAGTTGTTTTTAATGGAATTTATTAGAGATATAATGAAACGTCTCTTATCAGATGAAATGTATCACATATCAGCGTTCTTCATTGGAGTACATTTCTATTTACTTCACCAAAGAAATTGTCTTCAGTCAAATTTATGAGATGATCAAAAAATGATATCCGTCCAAAAAATGATTACAAGAAATGATAGCTGGCCAAAAGCTTTCTTTACTCGTCCTTTTTGGATACTTTGACTCATATAGTGCGTTTGAATTCGATTACTAAAATTTGAATTCCTCAAGTTGGAGCATCGGAGCATTTTTTCTTATGATGCCTGCCGTATGCACACCGACGATTCATTGTTCTTTACATAACAACTTTTTAGTTTGCTTGTTTTATTTGTTAATTGCTCGCGGCTTGTTAATTTGACATATTCTTATTCTTTTTTTTTTCTTCATTATATCGGCAACTTTTCTTTCCCTTGTGAATCAATGTTTTTTATTATTGCTACTTCTATCACTACTACTGTTATTCTTCCTTGAAAAATTTTCTCTTTCTTTGAATGCAGTTATTGCTTGGTTGCCGTGCCTTACAATCTCCCTTATTATATTGATTGGATTCGAACGGATAATAACATCAATATTCGTATACTTACACCTGTACCCGAACAACGTACACCTTTCACATGCAGTGATTAACACCGCCTATAGAGTTTGCAAACTGCAAGTAGAAACAAAAAGAGGACACCGAAATTTTAGAATTTTTGGTAGTGAGGTAATTATTTAACTTTGCAGATGAATTCTCCAAACAATGCAACAAGTATTTTATTAGTTATTTACTTTTATTTGGCTGTTGATGACCTATGCCGTCATAGCTTCAACCTTCCCATATATAAGGTATAACCTCTTATACGAACCCTGTGGCTGTTACCTTTACCTTCTCTTTACCAAAGGAATTATTGAATTCAAGATTTTCACATGAAGATTGCTTTCATTAATCATATTTTTCACTTAGATGCATCGATTGGTGAACGAATGTTTAGCCGAAGAACTAGCAGGACCAGTACACGCATTGAGGATCGACGCTTATCCAACCTCAAAATACAACGGTCAAGTGGTACAACCCTCTCCAGCTTGTACAGGTGCTCAGCACACTCGTGCTTCATCGCAGATTTCTGTTAAATTATCGAAGGAAGCCTCATGAGGTAATCCAACGGGTCCTTACTTTGAGGTATATAGTTTTGATTTAATATTAGGGTGAAACTGTCGTTGCTTAAAATGAGAGCAGATCACAGCTCAACTCCTTGATTCAAGAACATTTCGGCCTTATTTTATCATTACAAAAATATTATGGTTTTTATAGTTTTATACAGTGGCCAGTTATGCGGGAAACGTTGAGCAAAATGTACATCTCTGCGTCCATATCATCTTATATGAATATATTTTTGTTTCCTCAGCTATATAGGTGATTGGATCTCTACAATGATGAATCAGTTGGACATCCCATTAAATGAATTAAGTAAACTCGAAAATTCAATGAGATTTCTATGCAGTTCACCCCATTTCTTCCACTTTCTGCTATTCCGTCCAAATTTTCCGATCCCAGCGCAGAGATTTTCCTCGTGTCTGTTTTCTTCGATTTTAGCGTTGTTGAACAAATTTTTATTTTTTGTCCATTGCTTACATTATTCCTCCACGGGATATGAAGATGCCGGTGTGCATTGTAATATTTGAGGAAATATTGCGACGTTGTTAACGTTTAAACAAATAAGTGTTACAGATGTCCTGTTAGTCTCTTTTAAATCTTGGATGTACTACTGGTAACATTTCGTAGTTGATGCATGCACGCTGCGGATACGAGTTCCATTTGCCAATGATTTGTTGAAAATCTACACCATACAAATTCAAAAATCGCCCTATCCTTAGTTTCCTTTGATTCATATTTCTTGTCGAAAACACGCTATCTTGCGAGTAAAGTGATTTGCAAGAGTTCCGTTGTAAAACGATTCCTTAGAAGATTCTACATTTCACGGATTAAAAGGTAATAATAATAAGGGATCAGTGGACCATGCTTCCACCTCATTATATAATTCTTCTCCACATAGATATGACATTTTCAAGTGGAGAACCATGAGAGAACAGGTAGCCAAATATCGCCCAGAATCGTGGAACATAGTAATGCTTCCTAGCCTCCCCCCCCCCCCCCCCCTCCCTCTCCAGTCTTCTTCCTTCGTTTTGATAGTTCGCTGTTCGCGTTTGCGAGTGCTGTAAGCCTCATTTGTTGTCTTTAAAAGGCTTATGGTATATATGATATGTAGGTGCTGCTTTGATAGTAATTGTTGTTTGGATGTTTCTTTTTTCAGGCATGCTTGAAAAGTGTTTGATGTCGAAATTAAAAAATATTCTGAAAGGCTCAATAAAAGTTTTGCATTGGTGTTATTGTTATCAAGAAATGTGTTTGCTAGTCATTAAATATTTGCATCCTTTTCCAGTATTTCGCTGTAGATTCCCTTCGATATAAAAGTAACCCGTATATAAAGAAATGGCAAGGTTTTTAGAAAGGTCTAAGCCCCCGGGATGTTTTCACGTAGGAATTTGGAAATACCCTTCGGCTTTCCTTTCTTCTTAACCTATTCTCGCACCTCTCCCCTCCTACTTCTTCCATTTCATGAAACTCCTTCTTATGTATTGCTCTAAACCATAAAGCGAAAAAAAAATCGCAATGCATAAAATATTTTCCTCGTAGGAAGGTATTGTACATGACAACGGCACTCTTGAATAGGACGGTTGCATCCCGGTTGCGAACCCTGAACGGAGCTGAGCTCTTGTCACATATTGTGTACGCTTCAATACCGTATTCTGCACTCTGAAGGCGAATAGTAACGCCTCTCACGGCAACTCGAAAAATTGTAATAGAAATAAGCAATCTTTTGCGATCGCAACTTAGAATATCAAATAATGTCGCGATGCATTGATCGCAAAATTTTCTTTTATAAGTTTTCGAGTTTCTGTAATACGGCAGTCGATGATTGCAGAGAACGATGGGCCATCCAGCAAGTGCACTTCCGCCTCTTCAATTGGGCTGGAATTTTGTATGGATACATTATTTGGGGTTCTGAGTTCAATGGTTGCAAAAAAAAAAAAAAAAAAAATTGCATGTTTCTGTCACAAGTTTTGAAGTTGTTGGCCACTCGGGTTTCTGGATGACCAGGACTAAGGGGTACTATTCACTGAGCTAGTTCGCCAACTTGAAGTGGTGTGATATTCACCCGAAGTCATTCGAAACAAGATTTCTCTTACCGAGATAAGATGATTCAACTTGAGATCGAATGGTTTGTTCGTCGCATGAAATACCTCACTTTGGGAGGATTTTTAGAATTTCATCACAAATTTTTAATGACCCTCCCTTGCAGGAATGACTTACGGAGGACCATTAACAAATATCTTTTGATATCTTTTCAGTAGATGATTGCTTTAACGTTCACTTTCATTTGCATAAATGAGCTCATATTATCTGGTTTTTTTTTTTCTCGAGCAGTTTTCTGCTTTAAAAAAATAACGTTTTTAAATGAGGGCAAATTAAGAAATGGTTGTTTTTTTTTAATGCACGTTAAGGGGTTGATCATCGAGGTCACGGAAACTCTTATAATATTTGAACTCATTAACCTCCGAACATGATTCCAGGTTTCACGGTTTGAAGGCAAAACTTACCTTGATCCAAAGGTTAACGCGGGGTGTCCATCTTTTAACAGAATTGCAGTTTAACAGAAATTCTCCGCGACTGGGTGGGGGGGGTAAGTTGATGAGTTTTCTGAGACAAGGTTGCATGCATAAAATTGGTCTCGAGATAGAAATCAGCTTACGGTTTTTGGCATCATGCCAAAATTCTCGACGATTTCATCATTACAATGACGTCATCGTTGAGATGTCAGCCAATTCATTCCTCGCTCCCATCATTCCTTCACGTTGCGTTTGTTAGGGAGGTAGCAGGGTTGGTGAGGTGTTATTGGCGGTTGCGCGTGACTTGTTTTGCCCAGGTAGAGTTTATGTTACCTCAGGTCGCCACTGATATAGCTAAATGCCCGGTTGGTGTTGCGCTGTACGTGCAAGTTGCATTAATTGTAAATGTCCCTCCAGGTTGTAAAGCACATCGAACACACAGGTAACGGCCATATCTTCCACAGTCTTCACCTAACCTTATAAAATTCTTCGGTACTTGTTGTGTTGAATATGAGGGAGAAAGAGATGGGATGCACATTAAAGCGCCTGAGGATTAGTGAAGGAGCTCAGATCGCCGTCGAGCCTCAGAAGTAGGGTTTCTCAGCGTAGAGGTGTCAAGTTTTTGCAACTGAAATTTTGGGCCCACAAGTTTGTGAGTGAGGGCAGAGGAGGAGGGAGGTGAATTAGTTGGGTGGAAAAACCCCTGATGGAAGGAATGGCAGCAGTCTGCTTACATTAAAATATGAATGTACTGAATCCTTTGATAGGTTCAAACATAGGAGCTGTAGAAAAGGATCCTCGATAGTCTTCTGCTTGAATCCTGCTGAGGTTTCGCCATGCTCGGAAGTTGAGGTGCTTTTGATGGCTGAGATTGGTTTTTCTATGCGCCATTTTGTTTTCCTCAGTCGATGTTCACTCAACGAACCATGCGCACACTGCTTGAGAACGAAATTATTGCATTCGCTTGTTGCTTAGAAGCTTAGAGATTGCTTAGAGGAATGTGAACATTTGAAGCTTAAACTTCTTGCTTTGCGGTATGTGAACGCATAGGTGATGCTTCATTTAGCATAAGGTAAAAAATTATTCATCGTATCGTTTGTGCTTCATCTACACGCCTCTTCTTATCTTGTCACTGTTGAAACGTCAGTTTGAGATTTACGGCAACTGCTATATGTGAGTGTCTCGAGGACCGAGGTGACGACGCACGCAAAATCCTGGATAGTCTTCCTGTTATCACTTAGCAACAAGAATGGGGAGTAGTCCGGCATATAGCTGCCGATGATGCTATTAATGAATTAAAGAAAATATGTGCTTCCCCATCTTGGAAGCGAAAAATTCTCGATTTTTCAAGCCGCGGTTGTATTAAAATAAAATGTAGGATTATCCATCGTTCTTATGAAGCAAAAATATGCAAATCAGCGTTTGCAGTTGTGCAAAAAGCATTTAAATTTATAACGTTCTACACATTTTAGTGTTAAAGGCACAAATTTCAACATTGATATAGAGCGATATTTCAAATGAACACAAATTTCTGTGTTGTTCTCTTTTAAGATGTTAATCGGCGTTGATTTATTATACAACTTTCTTCATCAATTTATTGTAGTGTACCGCTAAGATGTTATCAAGGTTGTTGGGTGATTGCACGCGATCGAATCATTTACGTGCATTCATTTTACCTTCACTGAGGCAATTTTCAAGAACATCAGGCAATGCTGCTCGTGGATTCGGAAATCGTTATGCGCAACAGGTTCGTAGATCAATTCAGTAATTTTTTCTTTCTTTTTTTCTTCTGTAGTGGCAGTTCTTCAACTTCAGAGCTGCAATAGTTCGTTTGAGGAGTGGCTTTTGTTTTTTAAGCGTTTTTTAATTTTTTTAAAGCTTATTTCTTTTATGCAACGTACTTACCTCATGTCACCTAGACGAGGCATAAGCGTGGGTAACGCGGTTTGGTGCATCTGTGGAGCTATGCCGGTGTCAGTATTTGAGAGTAGAAGAGGGCTTGCCTGCACTTCGATTTTTGTTTATACTGCTATATTATCGTCGCTTACAGTTTAAAGTAATCTCCGTTCCTGCATTCTTTGTTTTTGAGAAGTTTGAGTGCGTAGAGCTAGACGTTGTTTGTGCGTTTATCGCGTCGCGATAATGTCATTTTCATCACTTTGTATGCGTGTGTATCTATCCGTCCGTCCGGTAAATTCATGTTGTGAGTCACAAAATCAGTGCTGGAATTTGCTGGACGCGATAGCTCTAAAGGTGGTTTGTTTCGTCATCTTTGCTTAGAATCACTGACATGTTTTAGTGCCACGAAAAGTTGCGAATGGCTTGTTGATTGAAGGTTTGGGTTTTGTATAGTTTCGGGTAGAAGCCGTATTTGGCTTGTAATATTTTTTTTTCAGTATCTGGCATCCGATTATCTTGGTAGACAATCGTGAAATCGCCAGTTTTGACCGTACTTCTCTAGACCATCTCCATCTGTGTCTGTACGGTTCTTCGAGCAGCTTCCATTCCATTACTTCGCAATTCTGTGAGATAGAAGACTGAGAACTGCTTGAAGAGTTAATTGCAGGGGAAAACATTGAGGGTTCGTTGTCGGTGTTGTAGCTATGTTTTTGGTTCGTATTTTGTTATGATCTTGGCCGTGCTTATTCCATCTGTGCTCTCACCTCCTTCAGAATTTGAGTCTTTGGACGCAAACGTCCCATGTATACGGCAATAAGTTTTTGCAAGGAGTGAAAAAAGAGGGGAATCGTAATCCCCTAAGACTTGTTTTGACTTCGTATGTGTTGTGATAGGAAATATGCATCATGGAACAAACTTCATTTCCTTTAACGCTTAAGGAATGAGTTGAGGTTTTTCATGGCCATTCTTTTTCACTAGTAACCATTTCATCTTGCAGGGTTTTGCTGTGCGCGAAAGGGTTGGGCCAACGTTGCGAGAGAAATTGCTTGGACCAACAACAGGCAAACGTGAGTTCTTAAGAATGTACCGTGTGAGAAATTTGATAGTGGAAGCATCATGTATTGCGGAAGCTTTCAGTTTAAAGGTTTTAACAAGTCCTAAGGTGTGCTTAAGAGTAATTATTTTAGATGCTGAAGTGTTATTTGTATTTCAGGCGTTTCAGACATACCACAGAGGTTCTGCATCGAACAGAGTTTCTGCATAGGATGCACCCGTTGTAGAAGATGAAGATGCCTCTAATATTCATCGAGCGTGAAACACTTCTCAAAATGCTGGGAAGGGAGTGTTTCTCAAATGCCTCTAATATATCTCAAAATGCAGTGTTTACGGTTGTTGACTTCAGTCTGTTATGAACGCGTATGCAAGGGAATGCCTTATTGCAGCTTTCATCTATGGAACCTATGCATTGGCTGGTGCTTCAGTGATGGGTATCGGACTTTTGTGTTATTATGGGCTTGGTATGTCAAAGGAGGCGAGTATCATGAGTCAGTCCGCGTATGTATTACTTCTCAAAAACACTTTTGTCAGCTTAATTACCTTCTGCATAATTTTGAAAATCCTCAACGGTCTTGTTTGATACAAAGCCACCAGATATCAGTCAAATAGTGGGACGGTTTGGATAGTAGCTGTAAAACAGCATTGTGCTGGATGAAGGAACAAATATTATTTTATAAATTTGTTTCTCGTCCCGAGGGGTTTTTAGCGTTGATGTCTAATCACTCTCATACCCTGGACATATAATGATAAATTTCGATCACTCAATCTTTACCCTCTCTTGCTTCCTTTCGAGGCGCATGTAAATTACGGCCGTAAGTGCTTTTCGCTGTGTTCGAAGCGGAACTTGAGCTGTCTTCGGTGGCATGATGGTGAATGGTGCTAGTGGAGTGAAGAAGCAAAGATAACGGTTTTTAGCCTATGGCCTCAACATGTGCGTGACCGATTGAGAAGCACCTACGGTTATTTAGCTGCGTCGTTGGCAGTAACTGCTGCATCGGGAGTGGCTGCATCACGATCGTACACTATTATGCGTCTTATGGCTAGCGGAAGTGTAATTGTAAGCTGCTGAATAGTTTCGAATCTTCGAGTTTTTTGGGGTTTCTATTTATTAGATTGCAAAATTTCATGGCTTTCGGAATTATATGTGTTGATCGAAAGCTCATTTAGATACTGGAAGGAGGTGATGCACGATTTATTCTTTAAAAGAGACAGAAGTTGTCCGAGTGACGGATTCCCTTATTAGCGTTTTGGCTAACTACTTTTAGCAACTTCGTTTTCAAGAGTAGAGATCTTGATCAAGCATGAATCCTCACGCGTATTGGGATAAGACTTCCTTAGACTTACGTACTTCTTGCATCTAACGTCATCCTTATGGATAGCATGTGCTCATAATTTTAGACAACGTTCGCAGCGTTGGCGGTGATCGTGGGGTCTGGAGTGATCGCGCAAGCAATCGACTACGATAACACAGTTTTGAAGCATGCTGCGTGGCTTACTCATGCCGGTTTATTTGGAGCAATGCTTGCTCCACTATGTTTCCTAGGAGGTCCAGTGCTTCTTCGAGCTGCGTGGTACACGGCTGGCATTGTTGCAGGTTAATTTGATGTTTTGCTTGTTTACTTGATCTTGACTCTCAGCGATAGGAGAATGACATGCGTTCTCGAGGTTTTTTTTAAAAATATATTCGTGATAGGCTCGCGTTGATTGACCATGAGCCTTCGTGATGGATAAAGCGATAGCCACTCACCTTTCTCTTACCCAAATTGCTTCATCGAGAGGCGGTGACTTATTCACATGGACAGGCCGTCGTCTTGGGAGAATAGTCTTGAGTGGAAACGGTTTTTTTTTTAAATTTACGGCTGGCCTCATAGATCCCAGTATCCCTCAGAAACGGTGTCACGCGGTCGGAAGAGGCTTCTGAACTAGGTACAACGCAGAGTGAGACAACAAGAGGTGTGGGGTTCGGCATTTCTACCCCTAGACACCTTGATTTTTGAGTGCTAATTTTTGCCGCCATTGCGTAAACATACAACAAGTCGGACTTGAAATGATGCACGTTATAGGTCTGTCGTTCACGGCGATTTCGGCGCCGTCGGAGAAATTCCTGATGATGAGCGGTCCTCTTGCAATGGGTTTGGGAGTGGTATTCGTCGCAAATATCGGTACATTCTTCCTTCCTCCTGGAAGCGCACTTGGAGCTGGTATGCTTTTTTGCACTGCTTATTTTCTTACTAGCTGTCCCTAAGATAGTTTTACGTTCTTCTTTCTCCATATTTCCGTAAGTTGTAGGCGGTTTATGAATTCTGTGTTTTTCTAAATTATAAAACGACCAGGTGGTATAGTTTTGAGCTATGCTCAGGTATGTTGGCATTCTATGTGAGCATATCCTTTTTGAGAGTGGTTAAGGAGGGATTTGGAAGAGAGGGGAGGGGGGGGGGGGTGGGAATGTGTAGAAAGCAAATGGTGTTTTCACTGCTGTAGGCATTTGTCCATAAATAGATCACTTTATAACTTACGGTGCGTTAGTAAGGGGATAGGTTTTTTTATTCCATATTGTCTTATATGTTCTGCCGGCTCAGTGTGAAAGGTGAAACCGTTCTAGTCGTAGTTTATTTCATTTTGGTTTCTTTGCCTTTATGTTAACCAGACGTACATCCCCTCTATGCTGGGACTGCACTATTGATGTTTAGATTCGTTAAACTGTTCTCTTTTTTAGTAACCGGAATTGTTGTGGCATGCGACAATGATGAATTAAAACCTTTTACATGATTGTTCAATATGACATTGGTAGTTTGTGAGCGCTTTTAGATGTCGTGTTGGATAACTGTCCCGATCTCATAGGATTTAGGAAGTAGTAAAGAGGAATGGAAGGATAACATTTTGGAAGAAGGCGTTAAGCCGAGAAAAGTAAACAGCTCAGGAAGCATAGCCTTGCATTTTATATTCATGCATTTGTGTTGTTTACATTTTAGGTCTTGCGTCGCTAGTCGTCTACGGTGGGCTGATCTTATTCTCGATGTTCTTACTACATGATACACAAAGAGTGGTGAAGTTGGCCGAGAAATACCCAGTCCGTGGGCAAACACCAGCTTACTATTCATATGGGAATTATGGATACGGCGCACAGGATGTGCAGCAGTTCAGACGTTTTGATCCCATCAACGCGTGAGCACACTTTTTTTTAAGAATCAAATTTTTTTTAAAAACAAGTATTCGGCATGGATTGTAAAAGGGTGGTTGGGGGGCAGACTTAAGTGGGAATGTTTAGTCTGGCGAAAATGTGGAAGAAGTTAAGGTTTCACTTCATGTTGCCCTGAATTACTTTTACAGAGAGAGAAATATTTATCCTTTTTAAGGAGGTGATTAATAGAAATGTGCGGAGTCATGTTCGGGATCCCGATGATTTCTTGGTGCTTCAAAAGTTCAACTTGATTTCTTGCTTCAGGATTTGTTTTGCCTTTAAAAACCTGTATGCATTGTTTCGATACCGTCTAAGGTTTTCGAGGATATCGGTTTCTGTTGTAATTGCGGTTCGTAGAGTGTTGAACGATGCAAGTGGTGTAAAATTTGCAGGCAGATGGCAATCTACTTGGATATACTGAACATTTTTATTCGGATGGCGATGATAATGGGAGGGATGGGTGGTAACAGGCGACGAAGGTGAACAAAAAGCAATCCAAGAAGTACACCGAAAGAAACGACTGAATTTCGACTTTACAATTTTTTCCTCTCGATGGCGATTAAATTTGTTCAGTCAACCGTTGTAGTGCTTGTTCTTTGTGGGCTGTAATTTGAAATTTGTTCGTTTGTGTGATGACCACCTAGCACATGCGTCAAGAAATTTTAGTGCGCTTGAACATCGAAATATTTTTCGGTTTGAAGTAAGAAGAAATGACTATGAGGCAATTGCATTTGAAGTTGGATGTTATGGTCAGTCGCCATAGTGGAGTTTTCCAACTTCAGCATTGTACCGTGCCTCAATGGTGCTTAGGAGAAGGATTCGATGAGGTTTTCGTTCATTTACAATTGTTGAGTGCGTGAATTTTCCTTAGAGTAGAGTGCAATCTATTCAAGGAGTTCAGACATGCATTTTTTTTTCCGAGCAGGTGGCATTTGTTCCCTTTCTTGTGGAAACTTAGTCGAGTTAATCGAAGATATTCTTCGAAGTAATGTTTGATGTTCAGCATTGCATGCCTCCCATTTGTAGGATTTTCCACTCTGTGCTTTACATGAAGATATGCGTATATCCGTATTCGGCACTTGTAAACTCGTGGGGGGATATCGTTTTTACTGCTTTCCAGAGTGAGCAAACATTCGGAATCACTAGGCTTGTCTCCCGATAATTTCTAAAGGCACGTATATTCGAGAAGACGTGGCGAGATGATGTGTGTCCTAGTTAATTTGTAAGGGGGCACGTATAGCGGCAGATTCTAGTTCTACCATTGTCCGCATGTGTTAACTTTGAGGCGGTTTTCGAAGTGCATTGAAGCAGCGTGCTAAGTAATACGTCTGGTGTGTGCCGTTTCGACTGAGCATTATACTCTAGTGGGATGAGCCTACGGCGTTTGCAGCTTTCTTGGATGCAGTGATCGACGTTGAGGGAGATTCGTAAAGGCGCAAGGATACAGAGTGTGAAACCATTGCATCCCAGGTAGACACGTGTAAAAATTATTTTCGGTTGTCTCGTGCGGAAATAAAAGCTTGCCTTTGGCGTTTTATGCTTGATTTCGAAGTATTATTTGGAATCTCGACAAGTTTTCGATACCTGGGTTCCTTTTTTGACGATGGGTATTTTGATTGGGTAGGTATGAAGAAGAGATGGTTACAACTTTACGGACGAACAGTTTTTCCAACATCATGTGAGGAATGTTACAGACACGAGTTGTGCGGTCATAAGCTGAAAAAAGTCCCTTAAGTTAGGGAACACAGTCCGTCCAACTTGTAAACGGCTACCAAACGGCCTATCGTGCCATGCATCGATGAAAAGTCGAGACCTGGCATTCGTTCGCAAGTAGTATACCGGACCATCTTCGTTGTCTTCTATCACAACGAAGCCCCACACCTCGCTTCCACTTTTCTGCTTCCTTTTCAATCCAGATTCCTCCAATCCGCTGACCACGGCTGTTGGATCTAAGGACGTCGAGAGGGGGCGGCTGATGGGGACGGTAGCAGTAACTGTTCACTTCGGCTACTTCAACATTCCATCTCTCTGCAACATGGCCGAATAATATTCGTATGGATCTCACCGTTATGAAGTGCAATTCCACGGGGAACTTGGAAATCCTAACGCAAAACTGGGTGAGGTAGGTAGTGATCATTTTCTGAAAATCTATTCAGTGGGTATGGTAGGAAAGCTGTCGTGGTTGGAAAGTCATTCCGAAATTCCAGCCGTTGTACAGATTGGGTACTCTCTTGAAGTTTGCTTGGATCGACATAGCATTCATTACGAATAAATATCTCTTCATATCACTACTACTTCCGTTTAGCTGAAGTTGCGAGGTAGCGTGAAGGTGAGGGCTTAGGCTCGTCTCCTGCCCATCGGATACTAACAAGTCGATTCATCGTTGTCCCATGCGACTTGCTCCACCGCCCGCGTCCCGATGAGACCACTGGTAGGAGTGATTAGGTAGGACAAAGCCGAAGAGTTTGCTCGGAGCCCTCTTCAAACCGACCGCGCACTAAGCAAAATTAAACGATGAATCTGACTACTCTCATAACATCTCAAAAGGGATCGAAGATCATGGATTTTGCAGCCTCCAAAAGAGCGCAACTGCGCTGGAATGAAAGGGCCATGTAATTGTACCGTCTGCGACTGTTCTTTGGTTGGATGAGACAGGTCTGTCACTGTTTCAAATATCTGAAAGTGGGGTGTGATAGCCTTGCGTGCAAGAACGAGGCATTATACTATCAATACCCCCATATTTCGCAGAAACATTGAAACGGGACAAAATTGTGCCTGAGAAGTCACAAGCTATAGGCGAAAAACCTTCATTGGGAATCATAAGGAATTATGCAAAGGTGCACAAAGCGCGTATCTGGACCATCTGACAACGACGGAAGTTCATCCTTGTACGTCGAGTCAATCGAGACTCATGCAATAGCCCTTGGTTTACTATCATAGTTATAAGTACCAGGTACCGGAAATGACAAGGAAACTTGCCGGATAAGGACATTCATTAAAGCTAGAAGCTGTTTTCAGCAATGTAAATCAACACTATAGCTAGAAATTCTTCTATTTAGAAGCTACTAGCTGCTCATCACAAACGCATCGGTTAATCATCTCGTACTTCCTATTCAAAGAACAAAAAAAAAAAAAAAAAAATTCGAAGGAGATTAGATTTGCAAATCAATTCATGAGATAGTACGTATGTTGCTATTTTTACTCCACCGTATACGATTGTTTGCACAATTCAGCGCACTTTGTTAATTCAAACAAGGTATGCTTGCCGTGTTTTGGAAAATTCCATCTGAATTCATACTTTCATATTTCTTGAATGAAAACGAACTTTAATAAGAAGTCAGTATGAAAAAATATTTGATTCTTCAATATTTTTGATTTTTTACGTTTTCATTTCGGTCAATTTTTGAGATGTGTCAATTGCAGATATCGTTTTTTTTTTTTCGATGTAACGATGAACTCTGATCATCAACACACTTGGGCGCCGAATATGTCAACTCTCAATTTTACTCAGAGAATCTCTTCTTTTCCTCATCGAAAAATTTTTGTGCAAGGGGTTTCTTCTAAGCTTTTCTTTACTATCAGAGTTAGAATTACATAAACTATTGCAGCAAAGAAAGAGATTACACTGGAATATGCATCACTGTAGAGTTTTTATCTCGTTATGTGAAACTGAACAGTCAAAAAAAAAAAAATTCGGATTTGATTTATTGTAGAAATTTAGCGATTGTTTTCATTTCCTATTATCCGCATTATTAATTTGCTGAAATAAATTCCCATTATCCCGCTCAATAAAAGAGGTGAGAACAGTTGAATGTCGTAATGCCCGGGAAACATTAGTTATCATGACGCAGAAAATCTTTCACTGCAATGAAATCCGTTCTGATTAATCCTTGAAATTCCAGAAAAAGCCTCAAAATTCCAAATCCGGACGAATTACAGATTTTGGCACTTTTTCGGCTAGCAATTAGTCGATTTTACAATTTGGCGCTTTCGCTATTTTGCTGGCTTTCGGCGGTTTCGTCCAGTCACCAGTCGTTCGTACTATTTTCGTCCAACTTCTTCTGCTCACTCATTACTCTTCCTACTGTTTCTAGTGGATATTACAGCTTCTACCTACTAACGATCTCACCTATTTATTGGAAGAGCTACTGCAACAACCGCAGAATTAACATTATCTGCTCATTGCTGTCTACAAGTATCACTGATTATTACTAATTTCCTCACAACAATTAATACTACAAAATTAAACAATTATTCCTAGTGTCCATCTACTAATATCAGTGATAGTTACCGCTATCCATTCATTGCCACTGTTAGCTTTATCAATTCCACTATCAACGGAAGAACTGCTACTAGCTTACCTTTGCTGTTTACTCAATCCTAGCCGTTAGTCTGTTTGCATGCTGTTTTATATGGTTGTTCACAATAAAATGCATAGAGTACAACTGAAATGAATTTTTCGTAAGCAATATCTTACCATTGTAATCATTCACCTATAATAATCCTATTTACCTAGAAATGTGGACGTTCACAAAGAAATAATGATGTTGCATTAGCGCATAGCAATATGTGAAATATGAACGAATGATTGCCGAAGAAAATTGCACAGCGGAACTTTATGGGTATTTGTAAATTTCTATGATATGTAACAATTGTTGCAGGAGCTATTATGCGATGACATTAATAGGCAGCTAACAGTCGTTTGCACTAAAATGCTCAACGGCGTATATTCTTTGTGATCATCGCAGATTTAATGACTTTATATAGATTTTAATGATCAGCAAAACAGCATATAAAGATTTAGTCACCAACGTTCAGCGACATAATCATACAGCCTTTTTGCAGACGAAACCTTGGGGATTCGCCCATAACGTTTCACATCCAGCATCATCCCATTGCCCAAGCGTATTTCCATAATTTACTAGCGCACAAGTGGTGTTAGCACCGCAGCATCCATCTGGTTCTCCTGGCCTCCAGTTCGTGTATAGAGCCGGTGTTCCGTCTGTCCACACCCACCGACCGAACATACGATTAAGACCGATCCAATAATATCGTACGTTACGTGCCGCTGTGAGAGCTGAAATCCTTTCTTGAAATAAATAGACGTTTGATATGTTGAATTGGGTAAAATTCATTCAATAGAAAAGCATATTGCTCATAGGATAGAATTAAACTAATCACAGTTGACGAAGTTCAGCTCGTTCCTGAACACCGTTGGCGTTGCTTGATTGAACCAGACAACTTTCGCGCTTAGCTGTGTGCACAACAGGCTCGCCTGATTGAAGAGGAATTGTCCTGTAGCTACGTAATAGCAGTTATTGTTGAATAGCGTCCACCCACTTGGGCAAGTTGTTGCAGCTGAAAACTGTCAAAACTGAAAAAAAAAAGGCACCCAAGGTGGGTATCACAATGTGCTCATATCTCAGAAGAGACTTGTACTGTACGATACTCCCTATTTGTCATTTTCGAACAGCAAGGTATTTCCGTTCGGTGGAACGACTTAATCAGCAGTGGTTTTATTCTGAAGAGGAATACGCTCCGAGAGATGCAGCACCGATCTAGTCTAAATGTAAAAAAGGCAAGCACTTTAAATTTTAAGCGCTTGCGTTTCTTAATTCTTGCATGCTTCACATAATATCACTCAGCTAATAAATTTTAATTGTTTGTCTCAGTAGTTCTGATAATATAATGATGCTGTATTATCAGAACCAATAAAAATCAATTATTGATAGTGAATAATCATTAGAGGTCAGCAACATGAATCGATGAAGAGTTTTACTTGCGGCAGTAGTTGTTGATGAACCTCCTGCTGTTGGTATAGGTACACAGTTAGGTGGTACACAAACTTGATTTGCTGTGCATGGTGTGGGGCAACCTGAAATGCTTGAAAAGGCGATGATATCGGCGAATTATGACAACGAAAAACAGTTAAGTAAACAAGATTTAGCTAAATCTGTGCCGAACGGTTTTTTATGTACTTTTTTAAACCGCAGTCTTTGTGGGGATCTCTGGAATGAACAAAATGGACCTTAGTTCCAACTGAGTGGGGAAAAAAGCTGCCACAAACAATAATTTCAAATATTTTCCATAAGCCTGGATTAATCTCCCTAGAAATCTCGTTAAAGGAGGTAGTTTTGAAAACATAATGTGACACTTAAATCATTTGGATTTCCTATTGTTGAATAATGGCATATATTAAATTTCAAAGAATGCTTCTCTTCTTATGATCGTCGTTTCATGCATTCCATTTATGTTTTTCGTTCGCTTATAAAATCGTACGGCAATGCCGTGATGAACGCTAGTGGTGTGAACAACAAGTAAGTCGGAAACTATATAGCCTGCAAACCCAGCCGGTTGGCTTGCTTAGAAGTAATGAATTAAAAACTGTCAATCAACTAACTCGCTCAGTCGCTCGTAAAAATTTTCAGCGCGAATTTGTTCTTTTTTTATGTAGTAAGCTGCAGAAAACAAGTAACTCTGTTATCGTGTTTTCTGTAGCTCATGCAGTGAGGTGTCAACATAACGGTCACTCCGATGTACGCTGTATTCTTCAAATTTCTTAGTAGCGAATTTTGTTATCGACAATTTGAGAGGTCACAGGGTGATATATCTGTACGGTCTATGATAAGCCCGAAAAATGTTACTTCTATGAGGTAAAATTGAGAAACGAGTGAAGGTGTTGTGAACGATAGTGCAGGAATAAAGGTGACGAACTGCATATACTAACCAACATTGGAAGCTTGGCAGAGCCCGTTAACACATTGCTGGAATAAGTTGCAGTCACCATCGCTCTTGCACGCTGAAACCAGTTAGACAGGAGTATATGGTTGTTTATACAGGCCACGCTATATATACAACTGGTATATATATATATATATATATATATATATATATATATATATATATATATATATATATATATATATATATATATATATATATATATATATATATATATATATATATATATATATATATATATATATACTCATTATTTTCATTACACTCGAAATTTTTTCGCCTGAATGCATTCAGCAGAACTCTCTAAAAATAGAAGACAAAAGTGCTAATTTGACATTGAGTGACCGCTTGTGCTAAGTCGAAATATACTCATAATATTGTTTGAGAGATAGAAGGAGTAGAACTTCCTTCAGTAGAAGATGGCAGAGATTGTACGGACAAATAAAGGCAATCTGCGATTTCTCTTACAGGTAAATGCAGGTGTAGGAGCGGCGACGCAATTGGGTGGCACGCAGACCTGGTTTGCTGCGCACGCCTGAGTACAACCTGAAACACAACATCGAATAGCTTATCTTGCATGGAAGTGTTGCAGTGAACCGCCCGAGCGAATTGCAGACAGGCTTGACGAAGCGTTTTGCTGTCTCACAACGGCAATTAGGTAAATATAGGGGAAGGATCGGGTTAAGGTAGGTTGCCGGAGATTGAGAGGATAGCTGTCATTGAGAGGATAGATATCGACCGTAGTAGGCCGTAAAGTTCCACGAAGCGCTCGATGTTGACGTTCAGTAAATGCATCTATGTTTATGCTGCATACTCTGTAGCTTTGTAATATACCACTTACCAGCGGTGTTGGCTACACAGGTCTGAGTGGCAGCATCACACCTGTCAAAAACGCCGCATTCAGCATCTGTGGCACAACCTGAAAAAATAAATCCATTATTAGCAATAAATACTTCTAGCAAGTTCATTTGGCATTATTTCCGATCCATTCTCACATTCTTTTTTATGAGCATATTATAGGCCATGAGTGTTGCGATTTTATATAAAAGTTTAAAGATATCGCCTAGCTCTGGTGGTTAGAAATGTCACATTGCAAATCGGAAAGGGAATCCTATTATGTTTCAATACTTTCTACCGCCCGGACGATTCGTCGCTCATAAAAATACACACTCTTAGTCTGTCATAACTTTTGCCAAAAATTTTCCTTCAGCAGCAATTCAATGACTATCGTAAAAGAAACATTCGAGAAATTCAACTAGTTATCGCGAGTAAGCTTCTTGATCATTTTTGGTTGTACGCTAAAGTAGAGATAATGCAAGGTGATCGATTCATCTTTAATAAACAGACGTAGCAAAAATTTGACGCATCATATGCTTATCTCAGAAATTAGCACAAATTAAAGGACATACTCATGAATGGTTCTTCTATGTCGTAACCAATAATTTAATGGCACATTGCTTATTTGGCAATTTGCAAATTTTCAAATTTGATGCCTGAGAGCACTTTGTTAAGGCATAAATTTTGCGCTTATTGTACAATGTCGAATTTGAACATTTTCAATGAGAGAATCACAAGAATTTTCTCTATGCATTTCTAACTAAACATTCAAAAATTTATAAATTCAATCGAATGTTTTAAATTACGAAGTAAATCCATACATAATGATGCTCGAAAACAACGTTCGTTTTTAAAACTGGCGATGCTTTGAGTACCTTCTTATCAAATTCTGCAAAACGACCAAATATTCGTCTCCTATTTTGATTTTACAAAGGCGTACGTAAAATATCCTGTGATTAAAATGCCAATTTCAGGACGACACCTGTTACACTTTTCGGGCAACTGGAAATGAGATAAAGCATAATATCGTGCGAGTTAATCTTTCAAGTAGTATGCATATACATATCATTTAGAGGTTTTCAGCTTATGCCATGAAGTTTGATCCTTATTATTAAAGCATGATCTCCGGGATGCTTATTGGAATGTTGTTTAAAGACGTGAAAGGTTAATTGTCTTTCCATTCAGCAAGGTAGTACTTTTTATGGCATGAAACTGGATTAACAGTTTGTAGTTTTATTCAACTCTCACTAAGGATATGGCATCACTGTCAGTGTAAGTTGTAACAACCGAATTTCATGACTCTAACTCCGTATCAGTTTCAAGGTTGGAACTATCGAACGGACAAATAGGCGCACAAACATTACGGGATTGATTGGTACAGCACACCTTTGCAAAACGAATTTGATAAACAACATAAAAACGAAAAAATCTTTGAAGGTTATTATGAACGATCAGCTTGGTAAGGCTATAAGGAAGTTCTTATTTCTTTCTCGCTGTTTCGTAGCAAATTATGAGAGTGAATTATTCAATGAGAGGCCCTTTTAAAGCACGTGCCGCGCCGATCCATCTGGCGCGTTCTCCTATCTATAATTCAAAAAAAAAAATTGTTTGACATGTTCACTTATTTCATCGCTAAAACGATTACAATAAGTAAACAGCTTAGTAAAGTTAAATGTTTGCTTAGAAAAGCAAACAAGAAATATGCAATAGACGGCATAATAGGCTTCAGCAAGTAATCTCGCTCCTAAAGTGGGGCGCCGAGTTCGTTCTTTCATCGCCTTGAATGAACTGAATTTTTTGTGCTTTTTTTGAAGCAAAATAATCTCCATTCCGTCTACAATTAAATTTTTTGTCACTTACCACGGGCGCTCGAAATCAGTAGGCTAAGTGCTACGATCACTAAAACGATCATAGCGGCGTCCGAGTTCCTTTTTCTTTACAAAGCGCTTTGTTGGAATCTGATGAAATAGATGACTTTGCTTCGTATTTATACTCAATATTTTTGCATCACTCTAATCCGTTGTCGCATACAAGAACATTCGTCTTGTTCAATTTGCTTTCCCAGGCATGAGTTTATGCAAATCCCAGTTGACTTACAATAGAGCCCATTTGCTATGATTGTGTCGTTTCGTCTCATTCAATTCTAAAATAGCGTTCTTTCAAAGAGATCATAATTCTTTATTCAAAAAAAAAACGCTTCAAGTGGTGTAGATATGATCGTAATCGCCAATACATGTGAATATACAAATTTTAATAGCATCGAACTTTCAAGAGCAAATTTTTTTTTTAATTTGCGACGGATATGTGCACTCATGTGTGAATGATTTGTCGGGTGGGCATATACATTCTATTCGAAAATGAAAACAATTCAGAAAATGTTTGAAAGTAATTTCCGCGATATACAACGTATGCATTTTATTGCCTAATGTACCACGTCAAGATAATTTATGCATTTTTAACAATAGTAAGTAAACGACGCTTTTTGCACTACTCATTAGTGTACCACACTTATACGTACCTCTATAAATTGATCGATCATACAACCAGTTGAGCAGAAAGATGATCCATTTACCGTTTATCTGTTCTGTAGGAAAATTTGCGTCACGAAATTCCATAGAGGCATTGAGTCCTACTTATACGTTGCACATTCGAACGCAAAATCACCTCAGGACACTATCTGTTTTATATGCTAGAATCATCTAATCTTACAGCAGTTCCTTTGATGGTTTCAAAGAAACTTTAGCGCGCATACACACAGCACATATGCACGGATTTCACACTGCAAAAGCGAGTGCTTTCCGGAACCATGGAAAAAATTTCATTAAGGAAAAGACTGAGAAGAGTAGAAAATACAAAAGCAAGTTGGTGCGTCGTTCCTCCTCGATTTATCTCATAGTGTTTTGCTGTGAGCACTGCTGTAAGCATCCTCGGACTAGTTGATACATTTTCAAGTGATTTCAGCTATACGACGTCATGACACATGTACGTTAAAACTTTGTTTTATTTCCACATCGGGAAGTGAGAGAACATACAAGATGTAATTGAAGAAGAACAATAGGTAGAAATGGAATGCTTGCAAGGCAACAACTCATAGGAATAAATTTTCAATGAATATGCATGGAGATGGAGATAACTTAACGACAGTTTGAAATGTAAAGGAACAATTAGATGCAGTAATATGTCAATAAAAACACATTCCAGGCTCCAACAACAAGAGATTTCAAGCTGTACATCATTTTGTTTGATGAAGATATTCAAAAAATTCAGAGAACTTTCCCACTAATAAACTGAAATTTGTTGCATTCGATTCTAAACCACGAAATAATAAACCTAATCAATGAAATTTGTTATAGATACTTCGGAAAGGTTATCATTTTGAATTTCTAAAATGCAAATCATCTAATACAACGTATAAGGCACTAATTCAGAACTAGTACCAATCTGAATAGTCTAATTATCACTGAACGATCTGAAATTTTCAAAAACCTTGCATAAATAAATTTCAACCACAAGCGTTAAAGAATAATGTGATCATGCCAGTGAACGCATATAATCAACGCTTACAAACAAGCACATTTAATTAAATTAAAGCGAAATTTATTTAATTCTCAATCGATTGAGAATTC
The DNA here is from genome assembly GCA_013433145.1 of Ascaris suum. NCBI lineage: Eukaryota > Metazoa > Nematoda > Chromadorea > Rhabditida > Ascarididae > Ascaris > Ascaris suum. The sequence goes on along the minus strand of CM024182.1, from coordinate 2,476,720 downwards.
GATTTCAAAAATTAGCTGTACTCGTTTCTCTATCACTATATATATATATATATATATATATATATATATATATATATATATATATATATATATATATATATATATATATATATATATATATATATATATATATATATATATATATATATATATATCTTCACACATTAAAACATACTATTTGTTTTATAGTTCTCGTTGTACTATGAAATCAAACTAGATCTCTTAGTTCAATATGCAAAAATTATTTTCCTGCAAATTTCATTTCTACAGTGTTCTCTATTTGTTCGAAGATGCCGACAATTACATTTTTGATATGTTTATTTGTCATATATCGAGTTTATTTGTCTGCTTGTAATGACTATTTGAGCATTATAGTCAGAAGTTAGTGGTCCGGTGAGCATTTAATGCATTAATGGTTTTCCACTAAAATTCCTCACTTGTTATATACTCTTTTATTATTACATTCAATACTCAGTAAAACGTTGTTTCGTGCGTTCAAAGATAGTTAGGTTTGTTGTGAAGATATAGAAAGATCCACGCAGAATTTTATATATTTTCCATAGTTTTTGTTTGATGAGGTCAGAAATAAATCTCTTCAACGTGATGTTCAAGTTTCCATTTAAAAAAAAAGTGGATTATAGCTAGGACCATACTCTTGCTTATAATACATTTCTGTGTTTTTCTTAGCATCAATTCGTCAATCAGAAATGCCACGACGATGAAATATGCTGAGTTAAATCTGCAATAGTGACTCCATAACAGGATCAAGCAATTTTTGCTATTTACGGCCTCAATTACGAATTGCTGATTACGCTTAACGATTGATTGTATAAGAAAACACAATTTTCACTATCAATGTTCATGTAAATGAATTAATGTAAGATTCAGATTTCAGCCGCAGTTGTAGAACCTTAGAATTCCAATTACTTTTCGATGCTACGTTGAACTCTCAAACGCAATATTGAATGGAAAAATTCCGATATTTCGCCAATGGTATTGTTACGATTTTTTAAAAAACAATTGTTTTTCCGCTTCATCTCTGTATATCATCTATCTTTGCCATCATTTCGATTCTATAAATCGCAAAGACCATTAGATCCGTATAGCTGAGATCGTATGGCAACTTTTTTTTAAGTCAAATTCAATGTGATCGATAATGTATTGAAATTTCAATTTGTGTTTTTCACTACTTTCGCTAGTTGATTTTTGCTTAAGCGAATTCCGTTGTCGTTATGCTCTTTGTGGTTTGTCGGGCTTATTTGTCTGACACTTTCAAGCCTGAAAGTATAAAAATTAAAACTGAGAAAATTTCTGAGTATAGTCGGTATTTTTTGCTGATCTCTTTGACGGTTTCTGTGCTAATTCAACAATCTGGGGAAATTATTAACGCCCTTGAATATGCCTGAATCAGTATTTGTTATAGAATCGGTTGTGTAGATGGTGCTAAGGCCATGCATTCACGAAACGATTCTTGGTTGAGAGTGCAAAAGTGAATATCGGATCGACTGTCTTTGCCGATGCTTATTTTTGAAAATTGTAGCATTAGGATCGCTAATATTAGAATGGGATTAAAAAGGTCATATACACTCATAATTCAATTACTACGACTAATTTGTGTATAGTCAGCTACTTCTGCAATGTTAAAGTCTGTGAATGATGAGTGTATCTGCCGTAGTGCTGTGAAGCATTTTAAACTACTCTCAATTTCGACAGGTCGTTATACAATATATTAATTTAGGAGCCTTGATACGTTTACCTAAATAGAAAAATGCAATAAACCTTACCAACTTTTTATTTTATGAGAGCCTAAGAAGTCTTTTTTACTACGACTAATTGCAGAAAAAAAATTGCAGAAAAATCTTTTCGCACATCTATAGCCCATAATGGGCACTGATCCGTATTGTGATGATCGCAGCTAGACGTGTTCTGTTGTTTCAAATAGTTGAATCTATTTAGCTAGTACTTCATTGCAATCATAATGTGACACTGGCAACAAGACCTCATCCGGCGTCACGAAATTGGTATAGGAATTTGCTCAATTTTACTCATTTTAACTAGCGTTTGCTTAATTACTTGATGTGTCTTGCAATTTTGGTGCGGTCGCATGTCCTTAGGAATCCTTGGTAGGTGGAGTGTTGCGTCTCATACACGGCGAATAAAGAGTGTTTTTCTGGGCTGAGCGTATTCGACGTGATACGACGATGTCCTAGTTGCAAAGGACATGCGTCTGTTCCCTTCCGCGAGCCGAATGTGGGCAAATTACCCTCAGGATGTTGAAGCGGCGATTTAGCGAAACATAAACGTTGCACTATTTATTTTAATTTGCCATTTGCACACGTTTCTTGATGCCGTACATATTAAAACCTTCGTTCCTCTCAACGCAAATTTTTTGCACATTTTAGTGATTTTTTCCTCTCTTCTTCTTAGAACAATTAAATACTATTGTACTGCTTAAACGCGCCTCACATTTTATCGCTTGTGAGATTCTGACTATCGCATACTTCTAATTTGTAATGGATCCATTCAGTCGGTTTAGCAAAGGATCAGCTCATATTTGCCTATACTATCTTCTGAGCGACAATGCCTAAAACATTGGAAGAAAGTTCTGAAAAAAATGTTTTAAAAAAAGCGTAGGTTTTTTCTTGTTTCTTGACGAAAGAGTCCTCACGCAATCATCGTTGTCGGGAGAACGCGAGCATATCCCCTATCTATCCTTAAAACCGACCGCATCCACGTCCTGGCAAATCATTCCCGCATCTGACATGAAAAAGGGGTTTCGCTGTCATGAATTCGTAGGGGGAAGAAAAGTTGGTCGCCTAGATAAAAAGGTTACCTGCATGTCCACGCTAACCGCTGTTTTTAAAGCGTTTGCGACTTAACGGGATTGCATTTGCATCTCTCAAAGCTGTCGATGTATATCATTATCAGTTTCATAGCGTGTAGATGTCAACGTCGCCTCCTGCCTCTTATGTAACCTAAACATGCATTTACAGCAGAGGAAGACTTCTGCAAAACCTGGGCTGTTATGATGGGCGCATTTGGACGGCAGAGGGCCGACAAAAATAGGCATGCGATTCCAGTTGTTGGCAAGATTTAATAGAAGAAAGTGGACTGGCGATCGCCCTAAATATTTATGACAGAATTACGGTGGTGCTAAACGGCGGAATTGCTTTGTTCCACCTCACTCTAATATCAGCCACGTATGATTTGAGTTTTTTTGTGTATGTATCTATGACCTTCCTGTTAGTTATGCATGACCTTAGCACATGTCGCACATTAATTGTCATCTCATCACGAATCCAGAATATGCAAGACTAAAACCATGATGAAGCCTTATAGAGGAGCTCACAACCAATTACTCCACAACAAATGCCTAAGTTTACTTGCAAAATATCGACTCTTACTATTGCTTCTAGAGGATTTGATAATGAGGGTTACACACACGTGTGTCTCTCAGCGCTAAAATCAATGTTTTTTGCTGTTCATTGAGGTATTGAGGAAATCAGCAAGAACCAATATTTGCCTTAGTATTTCCAACAGTGGTATCACTGCTTTTGAAGGTAGTCATGACAGACACATTCTTCTGTGCGTTCCATCGGTTTCATATCAGTTTGCACTGATAGCTCACAATTAAACATAGGCGCATTTGGCGGTTTTCACACCTTTCATAGTCATTATTTTTGTATTAGTTATTATGGCATATTAAACAAGTAATTAAGTAAGCGTAACTATGGGTGCAAATTCAAATTCAACAAATAGCGCATGGAAGCCATCGCGCTACCGACAAATTCCATGAAAATTACCCTCTAAACCTATATCAGATCTCAATGATGGTGTTCATACAACTAGTAATTTCCAAGCAAAAGCATGGACAGCTTAATCGATTCAAGAATATACTCGAAAGCATATGGTGTTATATGTAAATTTCAACTCGAGTTCTTCTTTCATACGTAGCATGATTCATCTCATAATATATGCCATATCTAAGCAGCTATTCAGTATTTATGTGGTTGTTAATCCGCGCAAGCTGTTGTGTATATCTGTAACGTTTTATTGACGCCTTGGCTGCTGCGTAGTGGCAATTCCATTGACGTTGGGCGCCGTGGTCGTCGTCGTTGTCGTCGTCGTCATCATCATCACTTCGCAGTCAGCATTTGCAGCGATTTCATTTCAAAACTTTAGAGCAGCGCAAAAATATAAATACACATTCATATGAGCATTTGTGTTGTCAATTCGTATACCGTCGTATTGTTTGTCTGGAGTTGTGATTTAATCCCGCTACTAAAATGAAGTGCGCACATCGAATATCCGCAAATAAGACGAAAGTAAATGGTGAACGTACAATCGCCGACTAGAGATACCCTTTTGGATTTATTTAAATTTTGTGACGATTTTACACAAAGACCGAAAGTGCTTTTTTATGTATTTCATATTCAGACGATAGATCCGAAGTGCAAATGTCTGCGGCAACGACAATTTTCCACGATTTACACTAAAATTTAGGAGTATTCATTTATATAATCGTGTCAGAAGCTTCACTTCTGTAATTCTGCCTGCCCTGGAAGAATTTGCCGTTGCACGTTTTTCAGCTATATGAAAAGTTTAATGAATAGCTCTATCAAAGATATGAGCACCTCAACTTGACGTGTTGTTTGGCGACAGCATTACTTCTGCAATTCCGAAATAAGCCTTCTTTTGATATTCCTTTCAACTTCTGCTCTATATAGAAGGTGCTAAAGCACTAATCATCGAAATGAGATCACGAACTGAGAGAAGTAGTGTCGGATCAATGTGTCGGTTAACTCAGCAGAGGAAACACTGCAAAATTTCAAGAGCTTCATTTAAAAATACAAGCAATCAAACGACGATACAAAGCACAGGAAAATCGAACACGTGCATAGGCGTGCATTTGATAGACGCTAACTCACCAAAATGGAAAAACATCTTTTGTTTTTCCAAGATTTTTTAGAAAATTTCACTTCTTGCGATGCAGATGAAAACCTCAAATCTGTAAAATGCGAGTATGGGCATCGAAAAAGCATAATTGTTTACATTCTTCGAAAATCTTGGTTCAAACACGAAAGATGGTATAAAAAGTAAAATCCACTTTTTGTCAAAGGTCTACATTTAGTCGTTCCTGGGCTAAGACTACACAACCGACGGATACACACAAATCCATAAATCTTTGCACGCCTATGCACGTGTTCGATTTTCCTGTGCTTTGTATCGTCGTTTGATTGCTTGTATTTTTAAATGAAGCTCTTGAAATTTTGCAGTGTTTCCTCTGCTCAGTTAACCGACACATTGATCCGACACTACTTCTCTCAGTTCGTGATCTCATTTCGACGATTAGTGCTTTAGCACCTTCTATATAGAGCAGAAGTTGAAAGGAATATCAAAAGAAGGCTTATTTCGGAATTGCAGAAGTAATGCTATCGCCAAACAACACGTCAAGTTGAGGTGCTCATATCTTTGATAGAGCTATTCATTAAACTTTTCGTATAGCTGAAAAACGTGCAACGGCAAATTCTTCCAGGGCAGGCAGAATTACAGAAGTGAAGCTTCTGACACGATTATATAAATGAATACTCCTAAATTTTAGTGTAAATCGTGGAAAATTGTCGTTGCCACAGACATTTGCACTTCGGATCTATCGTCTGAATATGAAATACATAAAAAAGCACTTTCGGTCTTTGTGTAAAATCGTCACAAAATTTAAATAAATCCGAAAGGGTATCTCTAGTCGGCGATTGTACGTTCACCATTTACTTTCGTCTTATTTGCGGATATTCGATGTGCGCACTTCATTTTAGTAGCGGGATTAAATCACAACTCCAGACAAACAATACGACGGTATACGAATTGACAACACAAATGCTCGTATGAATGTGTATTTATATTTTTGCGCTGCTCTAAAGTTTTGAAATGAAATCGCTGCAAATGCTGACTGCGAAGTGATGATGATGACGACGACGACAACGACGACGACCACGGCGCCCAACGTCAATGGAATTGCCACTACGCAGCAGCCAAGGCGTCAATAAAACGTTACAGATATACACAACAGCTTGCGCGGATTAACAACCACATAAATACTGAATAGCTGCTTAGATATGGCATATATTATGAGATGAATCATGCTACGTATGAAAGAAGAACTCGAGTTGAAATTTACATATAACACCATATGCTTTCGAGTATATTCTTGAATCGATTAAGCTGTCCATGCTTTTGCTTGGAAATTACTAGTTGTATGAACACCATCATTGAGATCTGATATAGGTTTAGAGGGTAATTTTCATGGAATTTGTCGGTAGCGCGATGGCTTCCATGCGCTATTTGTTGAATTTGAATTTGCACCCATAGTTACGCTTACTTAATTACTTGTTTAATATGCCATAATAACTAATACAAAAATAATGACTATGAAAGGTGTGAAAACCGCCAAATGCGCCTATGTTTAATTGTGAGCTATCAGTGCAAACTGATATGAAACCGATGGAACGCACAGAAGAATGTGTCTGTCATGACTACCTTCAAAAGCAGTGATACCACTGTTGGAAATACTAAGGCAAATATTGGTTCTTGCTGATTTCCTCAATACCTCAATGAACAGCAAAAAAACATTGATTTTAGCGCTGAGAGACACACGTGTGTGTAACCCTCATTATCAAATCCTCTAGAAGCAATAGTAAGAGTCGATATTTTGCAAGTAAACTTAGGCATTTGTTGTGGAGTAATTGGTTGTGAGCTCCTCTATAAGGCTTCATCATGGTTTGAGTCTTGCATATTCTGGATTCGTGATGAGATGACAATTAATGTGCGACATGTGCTAAGGTCATGCATAACTAACAGGAAGGTCATAGATACATACACAAAAAAACTCAAATCATACGTGGCTGATATTAGAGTGAGGTGGAACAAAGCAATTCCGCTGTTTAGCACCACCATAATTCTGTCATAAATATTTAGGGCGATCGCCAGTCCACTTTCTTCTATGAAATCTTGCCAACAACTGGAACCGCATGCCTATTTTTGTCGGCCCTCTGGCATTTAGTCCATTGAATGGCGCCTAAAACTTCGCTTTTTTCCCAGAGCTGATCGCATTTTTGTTTCACAGTTGCTCAAATAATAAGAAGAGGTGTAGAAGTGGGCTAAAAAGTCTCTTACATTCTGCGCTTCTTGTCAACAATTTCTCATGTAATCAGCAAATCACAAAAGCGCAAAACATATCCTCGAGCACTCGTTATTTCGACCATTCAAACAAACCGCTTACAGATGAGTTGGTTTAGTTGTTAGGCGATTAATGTAAGTGAAGAAACGATCGATGTATAATGCATGATGATTTTTCTTTCATATTTAAATGCCTATATTTCGTTTCAGAGCAGCACTTGGCTATAGTAAGTTTGCAAAAAAAAGAAAATTTTTTTTAAGGCGAAATAAAACAAATTTGTGGATTTCTACGAGCAGCCGAATCAGCAAGCTTATTAAGTCAATTCTCAAAATGTTTTGTTTTTCCGTTCATAATTTATTACCTAACTTGATAATTACTGGCGAAGATGCAAAAAGTGCATATCGTGCCAGCTTCTCCGATACGCGTCTCTGTAAGGTAGACCCAATCGGTTATTGATCAAGCGGGGGTAGTACGCCGTGCAAGGTAAGTCAAAAAAGGTCAAGAGCATAGAGGCAGACCAAACGACTGCCCAACATCTGTCGTGAAGCTAACCCGAGGCAGAAACGGGGGAAGAGGTATGAAGAGGGTTGATGTGCTCGTCTATTGCTTTCATCTTCTAGACTGTTCTCAAGGTCGAGTGGGCCCACATTTGGCAGTTGGAGTGCGTGAGGAGATGGATGGCAGCATGGATTTCGCCGATGGTAGTACGGGATCGTGCAGATGATCGAAGCCATCCTTGTGAACGAGTCCCTAATTTTTTGTCACTTTATTGTATAAGTGTGATAAACCGTTCGCGCTTGTACTGTGTCTTTACTCGATCGTATCTCGACAGAAATTGCAGATCCCTAGAGAGATCTCAACGACTAGACGAGCCAAAGGGAGCTGACTTTTAACTCTGCGCTTATTTTTGCCTGCAAGAGAGTGCCACTGCCAAAATGCCAAAACGTTGACGGTACTTTCAAGACTGTCAGTGCTGCCGGCCCTTTCTTTAATCGTCCTCACTCTCAACCGTTCTTGTTTCTATACTGGTGCATCTTTGAAGAGCAAGCACGTCACCTCCGAGCTGAAAAAATTTTTCGTCGTAGAATACGGGCCTTAATCTGGCTCATAAATAGTTAAGTCGGTCCGATCTTCATTTCAGCAGAGAAGTTCAACATGACATCATATTTACTGATATTCTCCATCTTTCGGCATGCACCTTTCATCAACTCTGTAGAGGTTACACGATGACCATCACCTATTTATATTTATCATATATTGCTAATGAACACATGTAGGAGTTGCTCCGTAGAGCTATTATGTAGTTGAAATACTAGCGAAATATGCTCATCTAGCTCAGAAATGGGTGATTAATAATCACGAGCCATAGTGGAATTTAAAGAAAAGAATTGCTTTCATAGTGCATCACACTTTATAGTTGGGTTGGTAAGGCATGAACTAAGTTTACCTGATGATCATAAAAGTACATTTATACATTGTGAGTGTGCACTTACTATCGCCGATTTGACTGTATTTATCGCTGTAACGATAGGAAAAATACCTCTAAGGAAACAAAACGCTGAGATTATGCTTCACATTGAGATCGCTAGCGTGAACACTTATCTTCCATACTGCATAGATGATAGATAATACGTATTCGAAATCATCTAGAACTTGCATCACAAAAGTCAATTTAATAGAGCCTTTGCCTGCTAAACGAAAGGTCGTAGGTTCGCCTCCAATTGTGGGTACAATTTTTGTTGGTCGTCCAACGGTGCTTACCACATCAATTTCATTTCGAAATACGCTCAACGATTCGAAACTGTTGGATGAGGAGATAAAAATAGACGCGCATATGCATGCATTCAAGTATGGCATATTTGCGCCTCTGAAATCTCCCTTTCAAAAAGTGTAATGAAAGAAAATAAATGCAAAAGCATGCAAGAAACTTGCGCGATAGGCTCTTATGTATTGCGCTCACCTGATCAACCGATCAATTTTATAAGTGGGCAACCAGGTAAAAAAAAATCTGCGTAATAATTGCTTCATATTTTCACCCTCTCGACCGTTTGCTGTCATCAGTTGTATTTCCGCAAAATTGCGTTCAAAAATACATTATGGAGACGTTTTATCTGCACTTATATGTGTAGGTGTCTTTCTGCCTGCTAGGCACCTAAATAAACGGCGATTGAACCTACAATTAATAATGTTGACGAGTATAACAGGTGTAATGTGCGATACAAAAGCAATTCCTATAACATGGTACACATAGATTCATCAACGTTGAAAATGTTATGCGTATATAAAGGCTGCGGAAAATTCGCATTTATTTAACAGTAGTCAATTATAGAACGATATAGATTTTATTTGATGATTTCTAGGTGTGGCTCGATTAATTAAAATATGAAGGTAATACTTAGCATTCGCTTTTTGCTGACTCTTTGTGAAATTGATTGATTATTTCTGCAATAAGTTTTAAAGAAATACAAAAGTGCTCTAAAATTGTCAAACAATATAAATAAATTTAGCAAATTAAAAATGGCACGTCGTAGCTACAACAAGAGACTAGCGAGTACCTTAATTCACTTCAAATTTCATAGTAAAATTTAAGGAGGAACGGATGATATTAGGCAGATTAGAAAGCGGATAATTGCACATCCTTTTTTTCATCTCCTACAAATAAAAGAAGCGGTATATATTTCTCATACTTGTGCCTCTAGAAATCGAATTTCTTTGTGTTTAGTAAGGCTACATCCATTGTATTTTTTCTCGTCTGAAATTTCATTTCATTGATGAGTAGCGATTGAACGAAGAATTCACCATTGATATTGAGCTTCTAAGAAATTTTTTCAGTGATGAATTGGGAGAAGTAAGGACGACAGCTTGGGAAAATGGGAAAGACGAGTTGCTAATTCTACTTCCAACTGAGCACTCCAAATTGATGATGTTAATGCTGGATCAGGGCATAATATTCCAACGCCAACATCAGTAGTGTATGTGGAACACTCATTACCTCTTTCTGACCAAAAAAAAAAAAACTGAAAGCTGAAGTGACATCATTGTTCGTGCAACGAAGGCCCATTTGTTCCACTTGCTTTTTTCTCAGATAATATGGATGGGTCTTTACTTTATCCTGTGTCCTAATGGGGAAGGAGCAATGATCGTATGCATCTGCAGAAGTCTTTATTTTCAAGGTAATGCTTTAGCTGAAAAAAAATAAGGAAATGGAATAAACCTGGGGAACTTTGCAGCACTAAAAATGTATTCAAGGCTATATCGACTAAAATCTCTATCACAATGCAAGTTTTGAAGGCGGAAACGTTATCCGCTCCTCTCGATTACGAACTATTGCCAACGTCGTTCATAGCCTTTGTTGTTTCTTATGATGGGTGAGGAGGGCACAGGGGAATGGAGGGAATATACCTTTCTAGGCACTTTATCATTTCCATCCCATTTTTCAATCGGAGATCATTATTTTATAAAGAACTGAGGTGCATAAATATTTGCATCTGCTATTGGGAATTGCTATTCTCCACATCCTACATGTGGAATTGTGTTCCTTCCTCCTCACTAATGTGTACTACTCAAGCGCTCTTATGTCGTACTGTTACGTTGGCTAGAACACGATATATAGAGGCGTCGAGTGGAATGAGAGGTAATGAACTCGTCGTATGCTCTCAAGCGGTCTGCGATGAACATAGAAACAAACATGCCTAATGAATTTAAACAGATGAATTATTATTATTATTTATTATTATTTTTCTCACTAATATTATAAATATTCAAACAATAAAATTTTTTCTTACTAATATTATAAATTTTATCAATAATTATAAATTTCTTATTAATACGGAGATAATTTCAAATCTTTATGGCGATGGGATTGATGTTTCTAAAGAGAAAACATCAACTATAGAGCTCATTTTGATTGCAACCTGATTTAAAAAAAAAAAAAGTGGAGAAATTTGTCTTCAGAAGTGTCCTCGCGCTCACAAAAACATATGAGAATATTCGCGAACAAAACAGTACATCTCATTTCGCCAGTTTTCTTCCGTAGTCTTTGAAAAGCTTCCATATGTTTGCACATCTAGAAACGTCATGTGATCGTATACATCATTCATATTGTTCAGATAATTAAACTTCTTCAAGTACTTCCGGTTTAATTTGCGTTTCTATTCCGCCGAAAAATCTTAGAGAGATGTCGAACATCAGAGGCTGATGAAAAAGAATAAAGCAAATATCAGCCAATTAATATTCAAAAAAAAAAACAATTCATAATATTTGATGTTTTGCCTCAGCTCTATTGTGCATGTCGTTTAAGTAGATAAACCCTCTACTATTGCAGATATGATGCGTAAGGTGGATTACACATCACATATAATGAATTATATAGCTGGAGGCAAAATAATATTCCGGATATAAATTTTTGTTTTCATTTCAATGTAATCATAGTTTTGTAGCGATTATACTTCGAACAGAAGTTAAGATTGCACTTTCTTAAATAATTAAAATTTTACTAGTTACTATATGACAAAGATAAACGATCGAGGCACACAAATTTGAATCGATGGGATTTGAACCCGGCGAATCATCATAATATTTTGGCAATATAATCGATATGAGAAATAATGGCACTTCGATACATCGATTCTCATTATTACATTCGGCAAGAAATAAAAAATTCCAAAAATGAAAAAAAAAATTGACAAGAAAAATTGAGCGCTTCAAGGCAAGAACTAGAGTTGATTTGAATTCGATGACAAGAAATATCACAATCCCTGATAAGATATCATTTAAAAAAAAAAACAAAAGGCGATTATTAATTTATCCACAATACTAAGCACTCATCTACGATGCATATTAACAATTTTCTTTATAAGCAGAAAAAAAAAGAAGATATAAAGCTTCAAATATAGAGGACGAATCTATTGAAATATCGATCGTCCCTTTGAGCGATCAAACCTAACTAAATTTGATTGAGGCTTAAAGAAATGAATGCGTGCCTACTCATCGGTTGAGCGAAATTGCACAGCCAATATCATGCAGTTGAATATGATTTTTTTTTTTTTTGCGAGAACAATCCCAAACATTCAGGATATTGATGGAAAATTTCTTCAAAAATTGATAGAGGGAATAAAATTTATTAAAAACTCGGGTCAACTCTTATCCTTTCATAATTTTGCAACAAATTGATAACTAAATTGTTAAAATGTTCTCTATATGTATCAATTAAAAATCAGCTTTTCGGCTTTTGACAAAAAAAGCGAAAACAAATAAGAATTCGGAGAAGAAGGCGTTTACGTTATGACTGATTTAACTGCTATGGAATACCGCAAATCTTGAGAGCATTTTTGAAGTTGTCCAACGTTTCATTCGTGCACGCTAAAAACCCATTAAAGCTAAACAACGGAAAGATGAGCGTATTGTATAGCATCAATGCGTTAACGAATCGTTCAAAAGCACACATCAATATTCTCATCTTCATCGTCTTTGTCGATAGTCGTCACTACGGTTTCATTCGGTTGTACTACGCTCGATGTCGAACTCTTCGACTCTGAGATCGTTTCCAGAAGGATATTGTTTGACTCGACCACCGGATGTTCAACAAGTTTCTTTGGTGTGAAATTTTTTCGTCGCCTTTTTGGTGAAACGATTTGTGGTGCAACATTTGTAATTGAATTTGTTGTTTCTGTTGTACCGATCACCGTATTTTCTCTATGTATTTCTTTGTCATCATTTTTTGAACGTTCCATCGATGGATTCGATTCCTCGTTACGTTCGGGTGTAACATTAGGCGAAGATGGCGCTGGTAATTGAATGTTGTTGCGCTTTACGAATCGTGCCACCCAACCCTAGAAAAAGCTATTCTTCAAATTTTATCAACGAGTGAGAATTTTTCAATGTTTGCTTCATTTTCCAATAGTTTAAACTCGATTATTTCAAAAAAGGACCTTTTTTTTCCATGTGGATGGAATAATTTATGATAAATTCTTCCACAAATAGGAATTCACATATTCAGGAGAATAAAACTTCGTATAAGCGGCAAACATTTTCAACGCACAAATCGCACATTTGCTGTTCAATTGTATTAATTTTATTCTCTAGTATTTCATGACTTATTCATATTAAAAGTGCCTTTTTGGCTCACATAGATGGAAATCTTCATTTACTTCATAGATTTCAAGAAAAAAAAAAACGACAACAAAGAAACGACAAACCATATTCGCTGTGAAATCTTTCTCTTTAAAATCACTATCACGTTCACAGATTTCATTCCATATATCGTTAGCTTTTTCTTTAATTGCGTGCCACGTTAGTGTAGAGTGCGTGCCGGCAGTTGATGCCACGTAGAGCAACTGAAATGTACTTCAATTATTCGAAATGGAAAATTCATATTTGTGAAATTAAAGAAGGGCCGTGAAATACCACTGTATTCTAAATGCACGTATTCGGACAATGCAGACAAATGCAAACACTGAATACTTCTATCACTTCTTCTTTTAACAATAGATAAATTCTCTCACATATAACCACTGTGTTGTCGTAAGTAACGATAGGCTAAATAGAAATGTGAAGCTTTATTCGCCTTCTTTTCTTAATATCTGTCTAACATGAGTATTATAGCCGCTATTGTTGAAGCCATCGAACAACTTCGAGCTCTACTTTCAAACTGCCTCAGGTAAATGGCAGAGTTTTTTTTTTTCAATATTTTCAACTAAACTATGCAATTCGGATAGATCCATTAAATTCTCGAGATTCGAATGAATCTAGTGAACGTTTAAACCGTTTCATTCAACATTCTAAACTGAGATATGTACGTCGAACAGAAATGAAACGCCTGAAAATTGAGACTTCATGAATAGAATATAGGCAATCCATGAATAGGAGGGAAAGACATCAAAGCAAACGACCATGATGACATCGTTCTTTGATACAATTTTAGTTTATTCGCTAATTCTATAATATTGGCATTTGAAAGACATTTATGCAAATTTCTAAGATTTTTATGTGTTCCTATCGTTCTATCTAATTACCGAAAAATCTTCCAATAAGGAGCGTAGAAGTAAGAGGATTGAACATCCTTTGAAATATTGCATTCTGGAGAAAATACGCCAGTCATTCATATTTTTAAATTTGAAAAACATATCTTCTCTTTAATAAGGCTGATTTTTTTCGTACATCTCTTTTCTTATTTAAAAAAAAATGCTGTCTGTTTTCTCAGATCTTCATTCAACAGTGACAGTCTTCCGCCCTCAGAAATATGACTTTTGAGGAAAATACGGCAACTAGAATTGTAACTTGATGAAGGTTTTTAGCTCGGCTCGCTGAGCTTCCAGGAACACTTTTGCAATTTCCAATGACGCTGAGAAAAACACATTGTTAAAAGAGCATAGAAAAGCATCAAAAAAAAAACTTTGCATTATGGAATAATCGGCAAAACGCATTGTAAAACTTGGGAACCACTTCACAGAGTTAAATTCTCATATTCTTTTATTGGCGTTAATCATTTTTGTGGTGTGAGTGTTTTCGACGTGTCAGTGACGGCATCACATGTGTGCAAAATATTTTCCTTTATAGATTTCTAAAATTCCAATTTTTTCGGGATTTCTAAGAAATCTTGCCTCATAATGTATTCGCCATCCATTGCTATTAGTAACGATGCTGCAAAAGTTACACCTGATAGCACTCAAGACCAGAAACAATAGAATAGCGTAAAATATGAAGCAGTCAGTTGTGATGCACTCTCGGTTTACGTGCAATATGTATGTGATTGGACTTGGGCCGATGGTTCACCCCCAAGCTGGAGTAATGCACAGCGTGCGCAAACTACGCAAATGTGTTGTGATGTGCAAGAGGGGAGGGCTGTTCTCGCAAGCCGGCTGTCTGCTTGTCGAAAATATTTGTGTGTTGATGTGCGCAAGAAGAGCAAGCTGCGCGTCCCGTTCAGTGTGATAACAAACTGCGTTTCTCTCGTGGACGACAGGCAGGCACACCTTGCACATCGCTTACGCGTTATCACAACCCAAGAGCACTCCTGCTTCTTCTCGGCTCCTAAACAACTTGTCGACCACCATTAACGATATGGTATGTCCGCTATGAAAGCGGACACATGAACTAATTGTAGATGTGAAGGATATGCCTCAAAAATAAACGCATGCATACACATATACATCCATACCTCACACAGCTGCAAATCATATCTACACAACCTCGATTATATATATATATATATATATATATATATATATATATATATATATATATATATATATATATATATATATATATATATATATTGCTTACCTGACAATATGTCATCTCTTTTGACGTTACCTGGAAAAAGAAAGAAGCTAGCGAATTAAAGATCTAATAAACTCTCTGGAATCACTTGACCAATGTGGAGTTTCGCTGCGAGGTCGGCCATCCATAATGATGTGTTACTTCAAACTTACTTTAGGCTCTTGCAAGCGTGCTGTACAAAAACCCAACATTTCCATTAAATACTGAATGCATTATGACTCTGACCAGTTTACCTTTCTAGCAGTTTGTGTGCAGTTCCACCAAGAGTCTTCAATGCAACTCCGAGTAAGGGTAAAGCGATGAACTTCATAGACACAATTCTTTGCTCAAAAAAACTACCACATTTACGAATCAATATATCGGTACTTGCCAACTGTTCGCACAAGTTGGGTAAATTCTGACTAAGAAAGTAATGTCTAGGAACTTCCTGAAAGCATTTCGGAAGCCTTCACACGGAAAGGCGTATCACTTTTTTGAGTCGGCAAGTTCGAACTAATGAACATTAGTATATATATATATATATATATATATATATATATATATATATATATATATATATATATATATATATATATATATATATATATATATATATATATATATATATATATATATGCTGTTTTTTTCACTACGGCAATGTAAATTTCAGTACAGGAAACGAAGTGAAAATCAAAAATTTCTCAACGATATAGTTGAAATGTTCGTGCTCGCTTTATCTATCTGTCATAATTTATGCATAGCATATCGCAAATGTTGTGAAAATGACTCGAATGACCAAAAATACTTCAATAATCGTCGCTAACAAAGGCTTGAGTTAAGATTTTGTACATATTTTCCATGCCAATCAGTTGTAAGCAGAATGATGTGGACAACCAATAAAGGGAAGTTCCGGCGATCGCGGAATGCAATTTGCAAGAAGCTCATGCTCACTGAGTGACCTCTCCAGGAATGTAGTATATATCAGTTGTATTCGAGGCGCTTCAACCGTTTAAGTTATATGCAAATTGACTGTTATAAAATATGGTAAAAACTTATCAAATATGCAAATTGACTAGCATTTAACTAAATCGTTTGATTTAACTAAATACATACATTATTGATCTGCAAACATATAGAGACGCATATACGCTCATGCGCTTTCAAATATAAATATTTCTTTATGAGGATAAAAACTTTTGTGAAAATCTGCAACACTAAGCTTGTTTAGAGAGGGAATTTATCGTCATATAATCATATAATCTCACTCAACACGCTTCCCCGCTTTACCCCTTCCTCATTTCAAATCTGTACCTGAGGTACTTCTTGACGAGAGCTATATCACGAGATACGAAGCATTTGAATGGTACGACAATATGCTTCACCTTTTGAATAAATCATATTTCCACTGCAATATCACATGGCTTGCATCATTGAAACCAACCCACATGGAATCGCAATTTATCATCAAACATAGTGATATTCATAAAGACCCTCTCATCTAATAGGCCATCATCAACTCCCGTCTAATGGCCGCTCGTTTCTTATATGCTTTCACAAATTTCTTTCACCTAAGCTTATTATGGTGACGTCATATCTACCCGCACGTATGAGCACATACTTAGCTGTTTACATATCTGGCAGCTCCAGCTTGCGAACTGCTGAATTCGGAGTAACGAAACTTGATGGACGTAATGTGCACATTTGGCTGGCTTCTGCACTATATTTAGCATCGATTCATCACCTTCACAGGATGAAATATAGACATTTAACGATGGAAAAAGTTGTTTGCATTTTAGAGCAGTTGGTTTTTAATTTTATCCAAGTCCAGTTATCTACGCATAGTCGACTTAGTTAAATTATAAAGGCACTTTTTCCGGTATGCATTAATTTTAGCAAATTTTGGAATTGGTTGGTCATATGAGGCAAATGCAAAATACAATAAACATGCATCGCATTAACAACTCTAGTACGCTCCACTCTTACTAAATTAGTGTTATGAGTCGTATTTTATTCTCCCTTACGGATGATTTTGAGCAAAAAGTTTTCAACAGGAATGAATTCATCATTTTTCGCTGCTAAAGCAACCGTAATTCTCAAATTCTCGAACGCGTTTAGCGTTGTCGATTCGTCTCATCGGCTGATGTGCATCACTGAAAATGCGAAATTCGGGGATAAGCGTAGTTCAGCGTGCGCGCCGCTTGACGTTTTTTGCATTGTTGACGAGCGGAAAGAGGGAAAGATACATGGACTCTTTGTGATATGCAAAGGATTTGTAAAACCGGTCTGCACTAAGAAGCATTTCAGAACTGATCACTAGTATCGGAAACCTCTCTGTGCTATCGATAAATTTGTTAATGTCATCGAAGTACGTTGAAATAAATGAATCAATCAAAGAGTTGCCGCCACCAACGACACCACAAAAAATTGCAACATACTCTTCGTGGACAACAGTTGCTCGTTGCAATTTTTTTCTCTCTTTTTTTTGCATAAGACAGCAGTCCGTAAGCAGCCTCTCACACATTGCGCTTATCTCTGGCGCCAGCCTCGCACCAACTTGGCCAACTGCACGCTGTAAATCAACACTAGCAAAATAAAATGCGCACTTTCTCTTCCTCAATGTGTTCGTTCATCCTGTATTTAAAAAAAATGCAATTAATAATAGCTCTTACAAGGCTTTTCTCGAGATCCTCGGAAACCGGTCTCCTTCCCCCACCATCCAATCTCGAACGCTCAGGAGCCGTCTCAAACATTGATCTAAAATTCAAAATCCTTATGGTTTCAGAAACTCGTTGAAATAATTTAAGTTCGTGAAGAAATAGCTGAATTTTATAGCTAGATTGAGCCTACAAATGCATAACTCTTTGAATTTCGTTTATTACAATCTCAAAAGCATTGCCAAAATCTCCATTATTTCGAATATAACATCCATTCACATTTCCGTTGATCAAAAAAATAAGGGAAGCTTTTAGATCTACCCTTTGAAGTTATTCAATTTCTACGGCACATAAATATTACTAAAGATTAGGAATGTAATGAAATCAATTGTTGCAGCTCTAAATCTTGCCATGTTTTCAACGCCTAAAAACGACATATAATATATGCAGGAATTAGTAAGACCATATATCAGCAAAGAGCTAAATATGGACGATCCATAAAGTGGAGACGTCTTAGGGAAAACCTATGATGTTTCTTAAATGGCTAATTAAGTCTTTCTGATTGCAATTATTAAATCCTTCTGAAATATTATAAATAACCTCTTTTCAAGTATTTTCTTTCCGTTCAATTTGCATTTGTGCAATTCTTTTCATTCTTCAATTCACTTTTTTTTATTTCATCTTTGAAGAATGTTTTCTTTTTACATTACTTTCATATAGACATATTTCTAATCTTGTGCTGGTAGTTAGCGCTTCAATGCATACATTTTTGTTTTGTTTAATTCAACTAACAAAAAGCATCATTCGACGAAACATTGCAATAAGCTCCTTGAAGAAGGAGGTAGTTTTGTTTTATCTCCTCTTTCAATTGATAAACTATAAGTTTCTCTATCATAACAAAAGCATTTTATGCAAGTTGGATTTATCCTATTCGGAATCATAATGCAACTAGAAAATTTGCAGATATTAATTCGTAAATGTTATCTCATGATTTCCAATATTTCACGAAATATGCTTTCGTTTCTGAGTTTGACCAATAAGTTTCAGCTAAGTTTCATTGCATATCTCACAAGAATGTACGTGGAGAGTTGTTTCACCTCAGTCTTTGTTCATTTTTTCTCCACTCTCTTATGGAACTTTCGGCAACATTGAACTCCCTTCCGGCAGCACGGTTACCAATTACCTATAAAGTATTCCATCACAAATGTGTTGAACGCAATCTCACTTAGCAACAACGCATTGAATGGAACACATTAAAACGCACGTAAGGCCATTCAAGCAGCTTTAAACGTGAATTGCCATCGTTCTAATATGATAACGAAAAATCTTTTTGCTTTAGTGACGTGATCGTTTTCATTACTCTTACTAGCAGCAAATATATATCGGCTCCAGACAACGACTCAACAAGACTCCGATTCAATCAGACTCCGACTTTTAAAGCTAAATATATTTCGCAATGGCAAGCAAATAATTTGACTTCGCAGTTCATCATGTACAACACTCTATATCCGAAACATAACATCACATAGTGTTTCTTTGAGCTTTATTTTATAGAACGTTGGAGCGATCACTTGTATGATTGAAATATGATGAGAATATCGAGCACAGTAAATGGAACATATTTCTAATATAGACATATTTCTAATCTGTTGGTAGTTAGCGCTTCAATGCATACTTTTGTTTAATTCAACTAACAAAAAGCATCATTCGACGAAACATTGCAATAAGCTCCTCGAAGAAGGAGGTAAATTTCATTGATAAACTATAAGTTTCTGTTGATACACCTATAAACAACAGCTTGCAGCTGTTGATACACCTACTTCGGTTCGAGTTAATCTTGAATAAATTTCACTGCTAATTTTGTTGCATCAGGGAAGCTTATGACAATTTATTATATACTGTCTCCATCTACATCTGTCGGTCTCAACGTACTTTTTTTATTGTACTATTATGACCAATAAAATTTTGATCGCATTGAATGCTCCCAATATTTCAAACAACAATATGAAAATAAGCCTTCTATTATTGCATAATAATTGCAACTTTTTTTTGGGATTTCCTCTTTTTTTGTTTTCGTTTCTAAAAGAATATGAAATGTTTTTCTTGAAAATTTTTGAATTATACGTTCCAAGTGTTTTTTCCTCGCAGAACGCTTATTGCAGTTTTCGTTTTCTATCCATAGGGAACTTTATACATTTCGACATTTCGACGTTTAGATTCGAAACTTATTCTGGTGGAAGTTGTTGAGATCTTTAAAGCTACGCTGCTTTTCTTTGCATAGATTTCAGAGCACCTTTGCATATCATATTATTCGAATTATTTCGATTCTGGTGGAAGTTGTTGAGATCTTTAAAGCTACGCTGTTTTTCTTTATTTCCTAGGATTTAGTCAAAGACGACTGAAAGTCAAACCACCGAGACGTACACTTGAATGACCGCACTGTCCACTCATTCATTATGTTTCAGCTTGTAAAAAATAATTTCAGAGCACCTTTGCATATCATTTACCTATAGTTCATGGTGATACGGATGCAGCACTAAAATTAAGGTTCCTAATCATCAAGTGATTAGTTACCTTTGGTCAGCTTTCAATGGTCAGATTTAGCGAAAGTACCATATTTCACAAATTTTTGATCCAAGAAAACTTTCTTCTGTTTCTATGCAGTTGAAAGAGCGATGAAAAATGTTGCTCAAACCCTTGGCCAATATCGTATCGAAATGAGGCTAAGCAATAATTCGACCCAGCCTAACTCAGAAATCTACTGTCATATCGTTGTTGATGTTGAATTATTTAATCTAATAGCAATTTCCTTCAACTGCGGACGAATGAGGCACATTTATTGTCTCAAAAAGTGTAATTCGTAAACTGAATTCGATTCTGCTATTTATCGAATACTTTCATTAAATTATTGAAAAGAAACTTCTCCTTAAAACGATTCTTTCATGCATTATCAACAATATAATACGATGAAAGTGCTAAACGTAGTTATACTAAAGAGCTCACCTTTGCATAATCGATAATATCAAGTTTTTCCTCCAATACGTATTGCTTGAGTTTTCTTCCTTTTTGCGATGGTCTTTCAGCATTTCTAACGTTGCCACTCGCATGCCTCTATAAATAGATTACTTCATATTTCGTACTTATCCGTTTCAAAATAGACAATAAAATTGTGTTTAAATTTGTTTCCAATAAAATACAATGGAGACAATAAGCGGTAACAATGAATACTGCACTTAAAAAAAGAGTTTCAACGTAAATTTTAAAAATTGAGATGCAATTAGATTGGTCGATGATCCTTAGAGATGATCAATTCACTTCTCGGAATGGACATAATGACCGGAAGTGGACACGATTGATATATACGGAATTGCAGAAATCCACATGTGCACATCAAGCGATAATTACGTTGATATTGTATAGAAATCCATATGAAAATCATTAGTAAATATTTATTTCCTGAAAAGCTAGACAACGCATCGCTTTATTTTTCCAAGTTATGCCTTCGATTAGGTTTTTCTTACTATTTCAACAATTCGAACTGAAAGAAATTCAAGAAGAAAAAAAACTTTTTTTTTTGCAATAGACTATTTATTGATGTGCTGAGAAGATAATTTGAAAATATAGTATCAGTTGAGATATTTAGGGGAAGCGGATACTCTAACAAAATAGAGAAAACATCACAATTAATATAAAAACAAAAGAAAAACCCCCTCAACGATAATATTAAAGAGGATTTATTTTGAGCTCCTCTCTGAAATTTGCATTTCTTGATAATTATTTTTGGAGATATAGAATTATATATATATATATATATATATATATATATATATATATATATATAACGTTACGTAAAGCGATATGTATTATGTGGCCAACAACTATTAAACATTGCAAATGAAAATTGCGTTGATTTCCTTTTCATGAAATTTGCATATTCTTTTGAAATAAATTCAACTCATCGACACTGAAAATTTGCAAATTTAATGGGAATTGATATTTCAAATTTGCATCGATGTCAACCTTTTTTTTTTTAGCTAATGAGGAATTTTGTTAAAAAGATTTTGCACTTGTAGAATAATTGATCCGTGATATAGTTGGATCCGTGATATAATTGATTATTGAATTTTAGACTCATTCGTCTCCGCCTGAGCGTTTCTATCAATTGCGTTGCTCCTCAAGAGTGAATTCCTCACTCTCCCCCCCCCCCCCCCCCTTCTTCTCCCACCAGACACTTCACATTAGATAATTTAGAGTTTTCGAGAAATTCACGTAGCTTGAAATGACTACCTCAGTATCTTCGATCGCGGTTACACAGACCTGTTAGTATTGATTACATTAATCATTCTCAGAAATATTACACAAATCTAACGCTTCTTCTTAGCTATAACTCGAACGAATTTTGGAAATCTCGCACTCATTCCTCAGGCAGCAATTTTGGGCAGAAAATTCGTTGACGTCCCATATGACGGAGAGGAGAGGTACATCACTCAGGAATGTTTCGTCTAATGGCTTCAATTCCGCAATATGATAAATCACTAGCTCAGCATTAAATTCTCGCTTTAAAATCGATACATTGCATTTCTTTCATTCATTGTCGATAAACGTGCGAATAATTGAACAATAAATCCGAATTTGTTGATCACGTTATCGATTTTCTATGCGACTGAACGTTTATAGGTATTACTTACAAGATGGGGTGTTGGTATGCATCTTAGAATTTTCAGCATTATGCAATGTTTACGAAAATTTCATTCGGAGAGTACGTCCTATTCGTAACAGAACGTATATTTATTTCGCCTAGTCTTAAGAACCGTGCACGTTCATAAGCATGCGCAGGATAGACACACAGACAGATAAACCTATTCGTGCAGGAGCATACACAATGATATGTGAACATGCACACGAACATGTATACAGACATAAACAAATATACAGGCATGAATATTTATGCACACAAGCACGCAAATATACCTATGGGCGCAAACATACGTAAATGCTTACGCATATATACATGGGCGCATCATCTAGAAAAACGTATACGTATAGACACAAACGCGGACGCATATACATACATATACAACGCAAAGAAGGACGGCATACGACAGAACATAGAGCAGACAATACCTCTGGGCAGCATTTGCAAATCTGATTTCCCGACAACCGGGCAACGTTGAAAATATCAAGAGATATTTCCAGTGGGAATCAATAGTGGAATGTAACTCTATCATACTTGAAGCTTTGTTAATGCTCGCATTCCATCGTTTACTACATAGACTTATTGAGAAGTTCGGAAGTGTTACCAGTTCCCATTTTCAGTTCTAAGAGGTTAGCTCTCGTTTATATGCTTCTTTCGATTAGAAATTTACATTGATCGCGAATGCCCGCATCCGACATGGAATACCAGCATCCTTAGCCTAAGCCCATTTAGAAACCAGGACGATATAAAGAGTCTGCATCCTCGAATAGATGCTTTCCAGCACGATTGCGGAAATCTCTGACAATAAATCTCCACAGGACAATAGACGAATGCCTACAAATCCCTTTCAATTGCTAAATTTTTTGAGTAATTTATTATTATATGACAGTGTGGCTTCACTTGAACATGCGCTGTCCAATAGGTTTCCTCAAGATTTTTGCTATGAAAACTGGAGGATTCTTTCATATCCTATATGGGTATTTCAAATATACGAAAGCAACAATACTCTTCTATCAAAGACCACAATTATTAACTATAGCACGAAGTTAAAAAATATATATAGATTGAGACAATTGCAGTAGTTCACCGCTTTCAATCCGATGGTCACCACTTAGTGCTAACGCTAAATTCTGTTTACTAACAAAAATTACACTCTCTCGATGTGCATTTTTCCGCATTAGAAACCTCAAGCAGAAGCCACATTTGAGTCATTGGAAGCGAGTTTACAGCCATAAACGCCAAAATGTTCCGCATAATGTTTTGCAATTTTCTGCAAATATTTTCGCCTAGAAAGCAACAACTAAATTTTTGAATCTAAGCAAATTAATATTGCCAATTCGTTTAAGTGAATATGCTCCTTACTGCCCCAATTGAATTCATTTATGCCCGTTCTTCCTTCTCTTCCCTCCCTACGCCCCCATCCCTATCCCCTTCTCGTCCACTGTACATAGATGAACACGAGCCCTATGAAGAGCTCTTGCAAAGTCGGTAATGTTGAGTACAGCTGCCTAGACAACTGCCAACAATGCATAGCCAGCAACAAATGCCGGTGGATACGAATTTTTTTCAAAGCTTCAGCTGCCAACCAAGTCGGGGTGTACCAAAGTGCATGGTTATCTAAACGTTTTTAAGCCATTAGCCACCGGTGAAGATCGTCCAACTACTAAAGTTGTTTGCAAGAAGGTGCCGTTCCTCCGTTAGCACTAAGAAAAAAATTGGGGTAGGAAGAAGACATTGCAAGGGGATGGGGGGGGGGGGGGTAGAGAGAAGTCACCGAAGGTGGATGGGAACGTTGCTGCAGTAGAATAAGAAACATGGGTTTAGCATCTTTCTTCAGAGAACCATAATAACATATAAATAAAATGCTATTCAGAGCATATTATTGATAATATCTCTATAACTATTTCAGAAAGCAGTTATCTACATGAGGCATTATCATATTTATATAAAGATGATAGAAACCTTTGCATATCAGCTCAGGTTCCATTTAGGAAGCAACCATTGACGTATTTATTGTCGCCATTGATATTGGTGCATCGTCATCACTTGGAATGGCTAAATACTAAATATGAAACACTAAGATCAATTATAAACCAATCGAAATTCCTAGTAATGCAGATGAGGAAAAAGTATCTCTGTTTTCAACAACATATCACTCACAATTGTACACTATTTGTGTGATCAGCGGTGATAATTCACTGAAGAGAAGTTTCTGAAATTGCCCAACATTAGTATATGTCATATCAACTCGTATTATAATTGAAAACTAATATGTGATTGTTTTGATTTCACATAATGTTAGGATAAAACTTAATGCTATATCAATTTTGCTTTTATTTTGAATGCAAAAAATGACCCCAAAAACGATTGATATGTCGGCAATATACAGAAAAGTTCAAGTAAGGTAGCCATTAATATTATAGATGAGATGGATTCATTTTAATTTTGTAGAATTGAAATCTTAGAGCTTGTTAAATCAACGGAGATCATATCCATCAATCGCAGCTCGAGTAAAATCTCGAACATGTATAAGAGTGATTACACTCTAGCGTGAAGTTTATAGTCGTTAAAAGGCTACACCTGGTGCGCAACCAGGTGATAACATTAGCGCAAAAGTGCATACTATGATTGCGATGGTACTGCTAATAAAACGTTAGGTGAGCGTTATTTAGTTTTGACGTCGACAACAATACATGGCTGCAATCGTTTTTTTGCTTTGCGCGACCGAGGATTGGCCAGCACTAAAGCACGCACGATTTTTGATCAATCGGAAAGTAGCACACAACGCTCTGATATAATCACAATCAGCCTCGTATCTGACACTACCACTTGGAAGGAAAGGATGTCTTAGAAGATGGAAATCAGAGGAAAAAGAAAATCGAAAGTGTACACAAAAACACACACACACATCCAGTTTACGATTGGTTAATAAGCCTAGTTGAAAAAATAATTTATAATGGTCGAAAAATTCGAAAAGCAATTTTCACCATCAAAAACCACGTTTTATTCGATTATGACGGTAAATAAGCACATCTTTATCCGCGTTCACTTAGTTAGGGTGAGCCCTTAGGTATAGGTATATCACTAGTCGGTAATAAAATTTCACGTGTTGCTGAGTTTATTGCCAACTTGTTCACTTTTTACTTAACAAGTTACATAAACGTCATGAGCAGAGAGCAAAGCAAAGTGGTTGAATGAGACTGAATTACGAAAGGGGAGGAAAATAGCGCTCGTCTAATCTTATTCATTAAAGGAACAAAGATGGCTTCTTGAGAAGACCAGGAAGTATGATAGAAATATGATGTTTTGATCGTTTCACATAGATAAGAGAGAGAGAGAGAGAGAAAAAAGAAACAAAGAGAAAAGAGAGAGAGAGGAAGAGAGAGAGAAAATGTGTAGAATGACAACAGTAAATAATAAACAATAAAGACAATAAACAATACTCGTTGTTAAATGAATACTAATATGGTATAATAAATCATATAGGGGTTATATGTAGCTTATGATAAGATGAAATGGATTAGCAAATCTTGAAGCATCACTTATAATTGTATTCAGACGCTAACCATGTTGCTTATCAAAAATCACACAGGAACGATTTGAATTAACCAATTGACACGGCGGAATCATATTATTCTCAGCCAATAAAGGGATTTTGCACATTACGGAAAATTTACGTTTGTAAAACGCATTATGATCACATGATGTCTCAACACATAGATATATCTACATGAATTTATTCGCTGTTTTTAATTCAGTAACTACTACAGCTAGAATTGAGCATTCTCGATCGCATAGTCGAATCCCCTTATGCGTAGCCTCAATATTATTTTGGAGTATTCGCTACCCGTGATGCGGTAGAAGATGCATCGCTCATACCGATAGAAACGTTTGTACATTTTCAGTATATGCTAGAGCTAAAAAATTTCGTGGATGCAGGATCGCTCAATGCACCAATCTTCAAATCAATTGACCAAATTCGAAAGAAGGTATAGATATTTAAACGTATCAATGAATTTGCATGCATTCTGCAAGCGGTTCGGTTGCAAAAAAAGAAATCAATCTTTCATAAAAGATTTGTACGGTTACACGAGAGAGCGAAAATATGAATGCAATGTTGCATAGTTATTATTATTGGTGGGTAAGCTGTGTGATCGGTTGCTCAAGGGAGCGAAATGGAAACGTTCATGTTGTTCCAGCTCCTATGGAGCGCGAGCTGTTCTGCTTCTTTTTCATTAATGAAGAAGCTACGACCCTATCAAATATGCATATGCGTTTCCGCTAACGACGTTACATGAACCAGCCAACTTAGTAAATTTCCAGCAAACTAGCATCATGAAAGCTTTCCCCGGTGTCCTGTCCCAGACCCATAAGAACAAACAAAGGATTCAAAGAGCTGATTAGGAATCAAATTCATCAGGGTGAATTTACTGTGTGGTTGAAGGGAGAGGATAGCAGGAGGTCAGGTTGTTACAGATGAGGGACGAGGATGAGGAATGAGAAGACTTTGTCTAAGAATGTCAAATAAAGCCAAAATTAAGTGAATTTTAGAAGGTTCCGCATAAAACTTTTGATTAGCCTCAAGTATTGGCCTCATGCTCGCAGTCAATATTTCAGCTGTCAGTCTTCTTGCCGTACACTTGGAAAGGGCAATACATTCAATCGGTACAATGTGGCTAAGTGTAGCCTCGCAAATGCAACGATAATTTTTACTGTTTTCCACATTTTAGGCCATACCTCAATGGGCGAGATGCAATAAGGTCGGAATTGAACAGATGTTACATGCACAGGTAGAAGAATTTACCTTTCTTTTATTCTTTACTTCATCACTCGACGGTGCTTCGTCTACCATTGTCGCTGGCCTCACACAGCAGCGAAGTGCTCAACAACCGTTTCAACTCAGTCTATTCTTATCAACACAGCATTCATTTAGGCGGATTTAGACCAATTATCTGCGCAGTCTTCTCACTCGAACAGGTGTTGGTTGGCGACGCCTATGCCGATGAAAGCTTCTCAGGAAAGACTGAAGTGGTCAGCCGGGTGGAAGTACGGTGTCTTTCAAGGATCGATGTCGTAACGAAGCACCAAAGCAAGATGATCGTAGTTGTGATTAAATACGGCGGTCAAGACGAGAGCACACACGCGCAAGAAGAAGTAAGGACACGGCGGGGAATAAGAAGGTGAAGCGGCGTAGAGACAGACGGCAACGGCAGCGCCAGACTGGGTGCCCCGTAATACGGCCGGCCGGCACGGGCGGTTGCAGCAGGCGCGCGGCTTATTTCAAACAGCCGCGCAGTCTCGACGAGCGCGCGCCTCTGCTCTTCCGATGATCAGCATCGGTGAGCATTGCAGCGCACACATATCGCACGGCCCACACGTTTTTGCTTAAAACTTTTGTGGCCAACATATCGCCCAGTGCAATATTCATATGGGAACTTAGAGCTCTGAGTAAATCCCTGGGATGGGAGTTAAGTTCCCTTTCTTTGTGGCTTATAACGATGTGCAAATCCATATGTCCCAGATATTGCTCATTATGGCAGCTTGATTTATTCTTTGATTTCATCCACTCGGTGGTTCATTCAAGTTTTCGGCTCTGCTCAATGAGACTATACATATTCTTTTGCGGGAGCGGAAATTCCTGTCGCTTTTGCATGGAGGGAGCGGAGGAGGGTCAGCTGATTATAGGTCGAGTGAACGATTCGTACATTCAGCGTTTCTGATAAAGAGGTGCTGACGAACTATTGTGTTCTTGGGGTGATTCTCATCATGCCTTTTCTTCTATCAATGTTGATCTTCTGCATATAATCCACGTTACATCTATCAACCTGTTACAGTAATCTCGATCTTCCTATAGCGATTCCATGCTCACTAGAATAATAAGCGCTACCTACAGGGTTTTCCTTTTATTCTCTCCTCGAATAACGCGAAATTTTTATCGCTCATTTGATTGGTCACCTTTCATTCGAAATCTGTGATAATATCTAAGAGCGAATTCTGCTTCATATCTCCTTGCCAGCTGTCTTGTGCCACATAGAGCCCATAAATTACCTGCAATTACCTTGGTATCGAACAGCTTATCTGCAACTTATTCATGATAACGCTGAGATGTTCTCTTAGTCCTTACGTCATGCTGAAAGTTGGCTAAAACTTACAATGCATACTCGAAAATACGAAAATCAATGTTGCGATACCATTTTGCAACGATCACAATCTATTTAAAGTCACATCTGAAGCTTCAAGTTGTATCTTTGCGTTTGTGCATAATTTTATCAAAATCGCAACTTTCTTATGCATATTGCATGACATATTTCAGAAGAAATATCTGAAGCTATTTGGTCGATTAAATGAACGCTTGAAGGGCATTATGATGGATACTTGACATACCTTCAGTGGTTCACAAATTGAAGATACCTACGTTCAGCGGTCCGACGTTCAAAATTCTAGCTTTAGTGCTTCACAACTTGAAAATACTGACAGACAGACACACATACATATACACACGTAAAATCGACGAAACGTGGCCAAAATATGCGTATATGAAGTCTGCAAAAATGCACGAGACCGGATTGTGTGTAGAAAGAAATTTGTGCCGATGATATAGTCATTCGAAATCTGAATGCATTAATCACCGATTAGTAGAGAACGGTTGAAATATTTTGTTTAGTTATTGAGGATTTTTGAAAGCGATTTGAACGCTGAGCACGATTGCGCATATCGCGCCCACTTTTCTGATACGCTGTTTCCACCTGTTGTGTTGTTTAGCTCTCCTCGCGTCAGACAAAAGCTTCGTCTAGATTAGAGAGTAATTCAAAAGGGGAGGGATGGCAAAGGAGTAGGGGAGGACACAAAGGATGATAAGGAAGGAATGCCATAGTTTGAGGTAATGCTCGGCGTTCGCCACCATCTTACTTCCGTCGAGTCCCCGCGGGGAGCCCTCTAAAGATAGACCTCGCATAAAGATGATTCATTGATTTCGGACGAAAGTAAAACCGTCATGGAGACCACATCGCTTCAAAACTTCCCCATGTTCGCGTGGATATCGACCGTTGGCTTCCTCTTCTTTATGAAGGTTGATGAAAAGGAGGTCTTGCATGCGTGAGCTGAAAAAGTTGCAGAGTCACGGGAACATATGAAACTCCGTGAGGTGATGTATTCGAACAGTTTAAGCAGAACGGAAACATGATCATGGGTGTTAGTTGTAAAAAAAACACAAGTGGTTGCAAAAGGAGACAGCTGGATGTAACCAATCTAACCAGGAAATGCAACCGAAAACGGGATAAGCTGAGATTGAACGAGCTCAGCGTCGGTATTATGTAAAGATATTCACCTATATACAAACAAAAATAGTACAATGATTTCATAGAATTAGAAATGAACGAATGAAGTTGAAAAAAAAAACATCCTGCAAGAAGTGTTTTGTCGTTTTAAATGAATCATTTCAACGGGAATACATTCTAAGCAATCAAAAAAGCAAATATCACATACAAAAACAACGATGAAATGAAGAATGTGACACATAACAAATTATAGGACTACATTGTAAGTGGCCGAATTCTTCGAACTTTATAATTGCTCAAAGAGTCATATTGCAAAGGTACGAAAATATCTCATTTTCACATATTTCTCCGAAAAATCCTCCAATATAAACTCTCATTTGATAAAAATCTTCGGTGAAATGAATCTTCCTCGGCAAAAAATTATTTCAACGTTGATGTTAAAAAGGCTTACAATACCGCCGAGTCACACATATACCTACAGCTAATTTAAAAATCGTTTCGAACGAACGAAAACCTCTCCAGCTTATTCAGAAGCTAGCTGATCCGACAAAAATCGAAATCTATATAAGCCATAGACCAAATAAAGGAAATGTCCTTGCTGTCGGCACTCTGTCTACAAGGTGCCGTTCCTCTTCCCCACCTTCCGTCCCCCAAGTTTCTCAGCCCATGGTTCCATCACTCCTCTTTGGCTCGGAAAAATGCCGTATGTTAGGAGAATAGTCGTGAACTCAGCACTTGTCCAGCATATACTTAAATCCAAGAGTATGAAGGAAAAAGAAAAATACTCTTTAATCAGTTCAATATCAAAGAAATAGCAGTTAGGAAAATTTTTACGAACCACCGCTGCTAACTTGTGATAATTTTTCAAATTCTCATAATTTTCGTTGCTTATCCCTAATTTCAAAAGAAATTTCTAACATTATGGTCTATCATTTTGGAGATTTTTTAAACTTTTTTTTACTATACCACATGACACAAAAATTTTCTAAATTATGCAGTAGTATGCCTAAAGTTTTTTCAGCTATATCATATTGTGCTTCACCGCCAGAGAAAAAAAAATTTGTTTTTAGAGCTTACTATATCATGCTCTACTATCTCGAAAAACTCATAAGTTTTGCTCTCCTTCACTACAATAAAGCATAAGCTTAATTGTTGATGCGTTACGTCCAGCTGTCGCACTCAGAACTGTGCACTTCGTTCGCAGCCTCAGATTCGTTATTCTCTTCATTTTTAAAAACCATTTTTGCAGCAAAAAATAAGCTCCGTGAGTACCTCACGTCCTCCACACATCGACTCCGCATCGTTGCAGCATATTCGATAACAGCACAAAATTACCATTGTCACTTATGCTACCAGCACTATATTTAACCCTCCGCACTAGCAACCAGCTTTTTACAATCCAATACCAGCAATATTAGGCCATGTACGTCATCGTGTGTGGACTTCAGCAGCAGCTACTGATCCAACGAGCGCTTTTCCAACACGGCGGTACGCCGAGACATCGACTTGTTAATTCACTGCAATTTTTTTTTTTTTGAACACAGCGAAGCGTTATGTCATGAACCATTTAAAAACGATTTTTTAAAATGAAACAAAACGTTTTCGAGCCTTTCAGCCTATGTGAGAACTCCAGAGTAATTAAAACTTGAGACTACTTTATTTTGATAGGAATATTTACGGAGAAATAAAGCGATGACGCTTTCAAAAACGTGGTCCAAACTGCTTGACGCAAATCACGGAAGATCATCGATAAAAATTGATTTGTTGACCAGTGTTACAATTCTCTCCTGTATCCTTCTCCTTCAGAGTTTGTGCGCAAAAATAATCGGAAAACTTTTCAAAGCTATGTCGCTCGTTTGTTTACCTGAACGCATGATTTCAGTTCCTTATTTCCAGATCGTTATCCCAAGTCTCTGCGTTGATCCATGGAAAAGATTAACTTCGGCAACTCATGCAAAATTCCGCGAATACAAACGAAGTTCCCTGAACAGATACTATTCCTTGTGGAAACATCATCCATACGTTCAATTGCAGCAGCAATCATAATACAGTGGCCTCACTCTTGTGGGTTGAACCAAGCACGCCATTGTGTTCGGTGCAAATATGGCTTTTGGATGTTAGCTGCACCTTATAAATCAGCTCCATTTAAGCGTGATGGACGTGTCAAAACCTCAACTTTAAAGAAATGCTAATCCACCACAATTCAATGCGATCAGGATGCAGCGCAATAGCACAATGATGAAACGACGACCTCTTTTGTTTTTTGTTTTTTTTTCTACTCCTTCATGTTTCGCGGGGTTCCCATAGAGAGTCCTAAGATCCTTCTAGAGGGTTTTTCACAACGCAATCCCTCCCATCACGTGTACGAAAAGCTTCCCACTCTCACCAGATGCATGTTTCACCGCGTCACATAAGGGCGGAAGGGCACTTTGGGGGGGGGGGGGGGCTCTCGTAATCTAGGCTTCTCTATATTGTGCTCCACCTAGAAAACAACTGGCAATTTAAAGCTATGTGAAAACAAGAAACTAGATAGGCGCAGGAATTTTTTGAAGCCGATATTACTGTTCTATTTTCTATTGACTACTATGTTACAATCATAAAAACTTGTAACTGAACGTCGCATCTTTTTAGCACTTTGATGCTACTGTCCTTAATCAATCCTTCAGCCAGCATTGCTCACTGATTTTATCAAGAATTCGTTTCGATCAGTTCATCGTTTTGTTGTTTATTTGCTCGTTCATTGTTTCTCTATCATTTTGTAGTCATATATTGTTAATACTGTTATTGCTGTTTAATGAGTGACCAATGGTCGTCTCAGGGATGGGCACTATATGCGATTCATTTAGCTACTATAACGCGAAAAGCATCTATCTCTGCACAGATTATTTATGAGGTGTATTGCATTACCACGACGGGCGCTGTATGATGCACATTTGATGAAGCACAAAATTTTGCAGTGACGCTAGAGGACAAAAATGTAAGGTTTTGGGATGCTGTTTTCTTTGCCCTCTGCCCTTAATTTATCTCCGAAGGATCCGCGAATTTCTCCTTTTGCGAGGCTCGATCAGATGCTGTGTAACTTGGAAACAAGAAAACAGGTTAAGGTTTTTATTAAGTCTTTAAAAAATCAACAGTGGTAACGGCAGCGAGGAGAGCACGATTGCAGGAGTGAGGGGAGGGTTTGTCGCTCCGACGGAGCCTTGCCACGAATAGAGCCACCTCCGCTCCAACCAGTACCAGCATCCCTTACGCCCGAGCCACTTACCAATCCGACAGCGAAGACTGCGAACCAGGAAGACACCTCACGTAGACAGCTAGAAACACATGATTGCTTATAACTAAACACGCTGTCATTCTATACGCACCGACCCTTGCCTCAAAGCTAGAAATTTTGCTGCGCCTTATAGCTTTGGTCTGTTACTACTTCCCTGCCCTGCAAGAAAGTCGTTGGGTCGAAGTGCTTTTTATGCACCTTCACTGAATAATGTTTTTAAATTTCATTTCGTTATTACCTCTTCTCTAATCATTTTCCAATCTCTTATCTTAGATGACCTAAAACTCTTAGTTGCTTAATCAATTCTCTCTATTCGCTTCTAATAAAAATTGTCGAATTTAATCAGAAATGGTACAATTCTTAAAGAAAATACCCTCGTTGAAGAACTTAGCTACATCGACTATGGTGCCGTTATTGGAAATATTCGTTGTCGGCTTGATGAGTGCAGGGATTTGAATGTCAGAAAAATGCCTCAAGAACAACCAAAAAAAAACAAATAAATAATGCTTTCTCGGCTGCCCGTTACTCTCTTATCCTTTTATGAATAAGTCTTTGTTTGTTGAACATACAATGGGCTTTTCTAACAATTTTGCTAAAGATAAATCAATAAACTGCAACTAGAAAATCAATCTGAAATTTTGTTACTTCATCGCTGCTGAGTACTTCTCACAACCTCAACATTCCGTCCTCTTTCCGCCACCCACGCGGCGCTGGACTCCTTTCAACACCTTCCCTCTTCCTCCTCCCTACTTATCACAACATGAGGCAATAATTCAGGGCAACGGCTTCATTTTCGAGAAATATCCTTTCGTCGTATTCCAGTAAAAGTTTTTCATGGTTTGGAGAGCGGAGCTAGTATATATAAATATAGACTACTGGGAGCGGAAATTTTTGGTTAAACGTCCGTTGCAGACGGTAATAAACTTCTAAGTTGTGTAATTGCATATACTTGCAGTAGAGTTCCATGATCGTGAGCCTTCTCGACATCAGTATATACGATAAATATACTTTGTAAACAACAACAAAAAAAGGAGAGGAAGTACATTTTATTATGAAATGCATGAATAATATCGCACTAAAGTTTTTTTCCAATTTGTTTTCCATAGACAAGAAATTTTCCAAAAATTTGCATAAAGAGCAAGAGATCATTTAGTAGACGTATCAATAGTACAGTACAATAGTGTACTGAATCAGCAAAGTCATCAATTCGCAAACGATAGATCGACAGAAATAATAACGACAATTCGTGTAAATTATTCTAATTTCAAAAAAAAAAAAAATTATATATTATGCATTGATAGCTGAATCCGCTGCTAATTGTATTCGATATTCCGATATTATTTCGACGGTTAATGAGTTCCTTTGATATTTGCCCATTTATGAGTCGTTGTCGATAAATTTATGCTCAACTTTTGCTTATATTTTAAACCTTCTTTACTGAAAACTTTAAAATGGTGATATGTCTGCATAAGGCGTACTTCTATCATTGATCATTTGAATAACTGACTAAGAGGAAGGCTCAGATCTTATATATCAACGCTCGATTTTTATGACAACATGCTTCTTCCACAATCGATTTTCTTCGAAATTTAGGGATTTCAGGATTTAATATGTACCTCTTCAAAGGTATTCAAAATATGCCTTATTATCAATAACTTCGCTTTCTACAAATGTTACCTACTTTCATCGTGGCGATTTTATTGCATAAATTATGTAATGATAAAATATAGCCACAACATGACATATAACGATGATATTGGAAGCTAAAATATGGACGTAATTTTTAGCAAAGATGATTATATAGCCATTTGCATTGTTTCACAAAAAAAGAGACGACTCACAGCTCCGTTTAGTATCAGGAATGTCTCTATATTTTGACTGCCTTATTTCTTGCACGTTTAATGGCCTCATCATTCTCTTCCCCCCTCCCCCTTACCGTATATTTTTTGCAGCCGATGATTACTTTTTCTGTCAGTTGTGCTGTCTGAAATGAGAGCAAAACTACGCCCTTTTCAGACCTAACTGTGACATAAATACACCTCAAAACGGATTTCCACTAGTTTTCATGTTGCAGCGAAAAAGCACTCTCGATTTTGCTATGTAAACTGCAACAATATTAAATAAGACGTTTAAATTTTATAGAGTTGCTTCAAATTTCCCAGCCGTTAAAATTTTGCTATTACAAATTCACAAAGTTATTAAATCAGAACATTTCAGAAAAAATAAGGTGATTTGATTAAATCATCTGAATCATTGCTTGAATTAAAAAGTCGTTACAGAATCCAACTTGAAGACTTTGCTTTATCACTCCTTTACAAAGAGAAAAAAAAAGCAGCGAATAGCAGATTTAGCGCCTCGACTTTCTTCGTATTGAAGAAAAAAATATGGTTATTGAACACCACCAGTTGGAACGCTTGCATCAGAAGCGCCTGCAAATATTTATGCATCAATCATTTTGTGATGATATTTCTTTCTTTCCTTTTTTTTGCATTCTTGCCGTCTCCTCTGCTTTTATGATCAAATATTTTTTTGCAATACCATCATGGCTTATGAAATTTTCGAAGAAACAGCCCAATTCGAGATTTATCATTCACGCCATCGATGGGAAATACTTCTTTCTATTCTTATATGTAGTTCTGACTGTATGATATACCAGTTTTCAACAAAAAAAAGCATTCCCTTGAAACAGGAAATGCATATATTAGCATCAAACTGATGCAATATTTCAAAATTTCTCACAAATCTTCCTTCAGCATTTCCATCGTTATTGAAAAATGTGAATGGCTTATTTTGGTCATAAAGAAATTTATTGGAACATCTCCTTGAAACGCCCCAAAATATTACTATCAAAGTCAAAAATACATAATCAAAATGCTTTTTAATTTTTAGATGAATTTTATTTTCTCTAACAACAATGTTGGAAAAAATAAACTTGGGCATGACGATCTGCGCTTTACTATGGCTAAATCTCCGACTATGGTGAATTGCTATATCGGTGATGAGATTGAAAAATACTTCTTCGTTTTTTGAGGAAAAAAGTGTAGTTATGAGTAGATGGATTCATAAAGAATATCTTAACGTTGTTAGTTCGATTCGATATGATTATGGCCGGAATATGGCAATAGTTTTTGCATAAAAAGATTCTTGTCTCATTTTCAACACATCATAGCAGAGTATCATTTATGAGATATACTATCAATGGCTTTAAATTTACTTTCACTTTAAATTCGATTCAATTCATTTCGAGTAGCAAAATAAACGAAAATAACTACTTGAATTCTTTCTCGACCATTAGGAAAATAGTGTAAAGCATGACGCGCAGAATATTATGACAACTCACATCTAGTTGAATGCATATGCTTGTATGTATTATAAACTTCACAACATATGCAAAAATATCTCATCGTTTCCGTAATGAATGCATCGAAATGTCAGTTACGAAACGAATAAATTTAGTAAATCATTGTCGAAAATGAGTTGAAAAATAAGAAAGAAATTCGCCTCATTAAAATAAATAAATTTTTTAACTTCAAGTCAAATTATATCTGTATGAAAGATTTCTTCAAATAATACTTATACATGGCTAAATTTAATTTTTACGGTACTTTTTCAACTGCACGAGATACTGCAGTTAATAAATGATTATTATACCTGTTGCCGTAGCAGCTGTTGCTCCGGATGCACCGGACATTCCAGCCTGCAGATCATTATTAATTATGAGAGGAAATACATATAGGAAAAACAACGTAACGTATGTAATATTCAAATTCGTATTGCTGAGACTAGAGGCCAGAAAGCTTTCCACAATTGCCTATACAATTGCAAAGAAATTATATAACTTCCAATGATATTTGAGTATATGAAAGAGAAGAAGTGATTGTTACTTTCACATTGAAACCTTTTGCTTCCATCGACAAATTTGCTGTGATAAGTAAATGCCGATCCTTATGTACCTTGACGTGCTCAGTAAAAATGCGATCAAAGCAGAATAGATCAGAAAATAGTGTGCGACATTCAGAATAGCACATCACTGATATAGGTATACAATCAAAAAATACAAAGACTTTGGAATACTAAAATTTTCACTACTCGATGAATAAAAAACCGATAAATTTTGCTTAAAATAATACCGTATTTTTTCAAAAATTGCTTCTACCATTATAAAATTCTTCAATTTTTTTTTTGCCTTACTTTGTCTTCATTCCCATGCATAAATCTATGTAATTTTTCTATTGGTATCGAAGGAGAATCACATGCAATCGTGGTGATAATAAACCTCAACCAGCACATTACGACTAAAAGATAACAAATATGGCATCACTTTCATAAAAACTACAATGAAAACAGTATAGCTGTGTTTAAATTGGCAGATGATCAAGGTGGCAAATAAAACGTTTTTTTCTCATGAGGAAGATGAGAAATACTTCCGATTTAAAAAATGTACAATTATGAGCTATTTAATCGACATCGTTCATCATGATTTTTTGGCACTGACAGAAATTATAAACGGTAATATAATGTGCCGATCGTTTCATCAGAAAATGCATGAAAATACATCCAAAATATAGGTTGAAGAATTAGAAAATTTGTTGCTATTCATTTGTATTTCATTTTTCGATCGTTAAAAAGATTGCTACAAGACGAACTCGACCTTAATGGGTTTCATGCTTCGATTAGGCTCTAGATAAGAGATATATTTTGCCAGTGTTATAAATTGCTGACGCATTTTAACGTCATATTCCCATTTGCGTCTAATTGTTGCCTCCTCAATGAAAAGAAAAGTACTCTACGTCAGACGTTTTAATCAAGCATTCGTTTTGCCATTCACATTCGTTGACAAGTTTTATGGTTTAATGGTAGCTAATAGTGAAATATATGCTTTCAACTTAAAGGTTATGCCACAATTATGGCGATAACTTCAGTTTACGTCACATATGAAGCTGAATCTATAGTAGTGAGTCCCTTATAGAACTAGTAAATAGAAAGAATAGCTCATCATGTGCAATATAGTGTTTAGCTTCATTCGTAATTAATTTAAAGCAGCAAAGTGTCATTCACTGGAGAGGTGTTCGCTGTCAAGTAATGTCAGTAACAATTCCTTACGTCTAACAAAGAAATAAATCACTGTAACATATTTCGATGTTATTTGCAATGCGAAAAGCGCTATCCACAACAGAAAGCAACGACATTCATTTAAATAAAATCGACAGATAGCAAATAAATATGCTATGATAAGACGATTCTCTGTTATCATTTTCTATTGGTATGTTTTCGTTAGTATTACGTTTGCATCTTTGAAGTGGCACTCGATGCGTACACTTTATCAACTAGCTAAGGAAAATAAATTGCGTATTGCGAGATAGGAGAAGATTAACAAGTGAAGACGATGAGATGAGAGGCACAGAGTATAATTATTTAGCCAAGATCACATGCATCGTGATACAATTTAGAAATGTGAAGCAGTCGTTGCCAATATAAGAGGGGGAACAAATTCGAGACTAATTAAAGCACTCATTAGCGACCCATTCTTGCTTCCCGTCATGCCCAACATTAACCATCAACAAATACGCTTCAGTAAATATGCTCTAGAACTAACAACTTGTTGGATGCAAATGAATAAAACAGCATACATACGAAGTTTGAATGATGATCCATCATGCACTCTTATTTCAATTAGACGTTTGCAACTAAAGCAAAAACTTGTTCAACTTTACCTTTAATATATGGAAGAGTTGACAATTTCATGTATGCATTTTATTGACTGCAATCAAACTAAAATTTCAAAAACCTCAAAAACAAAATCCCCAACGGAATTGAATCAAAAACTCAAACTAATATGTCTGCAACAAAATATTTGATGCTAAACGACATTACACTATATATATATATATATATATATATATATATATATATATATATATATATATATATATATATATATATATATATATATATATATATATATATATATATATATATATATATATGCAGCATCTACACAAAGAGTAGACTATTGTTTTTGCTAGCAGATGAAAATTTAGATCGTTGGTGATAAATGAGTTAAATTGCTTTTGAGTGGGTCAACAACGAATGAAT
This sequence comes from Ascaris suum, assembly GCA_013433145.1. Taxonomy (NCBI): domain Eukaryota; kingdom Metazoa; phylum Nematoda; class Chromadorea; order Rhabditida; family Ascarididae; genus Ascaris; species Ascaris suum. The sequence continues at coordinate 2,437,290 of CM024182.1, read as the reverse complement.
CAGAAACAAGAGATTATTATAGTTTTTTTCTCTCTCAAGAACATAATAGTCTTCTTCCTTGCTCGACAATAGGGAAATTTTCGATTTTGAGAACTGAAAAACTTAGAAAGAAAAAAACCAAAATAATTCACAAGAATAAAGGAAAAAGAAGTTTCTTTCAGTGGAATATATGGGCAAACGATGAAATCTTACATCGGCAGGTTGTGTGTTGTTCTGTTGTCCGGGCATAATCTTCCCAATTGCAACATTCGCATATCCTTTCGTCGTTTCGGCTGAAAATAAAATCGTTTGCAAAGTTTTCAATACGAAATGAAGCAAATGGAAAAGCGTATCACGATGAATGTTACTGCTAAAAAAATGACGTAAATTTTGCATGCATCATTGCTCATTTGTGATGAAATGCAATGCAATTTAGCTTCGTTGCAATTTTAAGCATCATATGGTATGCGCTTTTCTTGGTCATTCCCAATGTTGTCTACCTATCGCAGTAATGCTTCAAGTGTACGTTCAATGTACATATCATAATGAGAACCTTTTGGATACCATCTGGTATTAGCTGCGAAACGAAATGCCTAAATTTTATGAGGTGATTCGCATACGAAACAGTGTCCAACATTTTGATTCTGCTTTTATGTAATGAGTGTAACTTTTCAAATTTCACGCTTCAAGATTCTCTTCACGGCCGTAGGCAAAATCATAATGGGCGGACTAATTCACAGATAAGAGTTAAGACGGGCATATTGATGTGACAATATGATTTTTTTTAATGCGCTGAAAATCGTGATTAAGCGCGCTCTGTGACTAGCGTAAAGCTTTATATATATATATATATATATATATATATATATATATATATATATATATATATATATATATATATATATATATATATATATATATATATATATATATATATATATATATGCTTATATATTGAATTATTCAAAAAAAGGGGACAAAGACGATATATGAGAACTGGAAATAATGATGTGAGAAAAATATGAGATCGTATAACGATTAATAAAAAATCATAAATCATTCGCCACATTGCGCAATACGAAGCGTTAATCAGTGATTCTGTTCGTGGAACCGAAACTAGGCATTCGGATTTGGCGCAGATGTCTTTCAAAATTCTCATCTCCCCCTCCCCATGTCCAGAATGTTTAGCCGCCTTCGCAAATGTCTGAAAGAAAACAAACTTAACTTCGTTTTTGGATTTTTTATGATTCGACACGACATCAGCAAGTTATTCTACCACTAACATATTAAATAGATACGTAACCAACTCCTTCCATACTTCGACGTGCAAAATCCATAAACCTGTGCTCAATCACATGTATATATATATATATGTGTTCTTTAATACATCTATATCACTATAGATTGATTGCTAGCCATCAGAATTAATATAGCAATTGCACGGCTCTTCTAAACGCACCTATCAACTATAGGGGAGTATTTACTCAAAACGTTTGCAGGGTTTTGCAAATTTCAAAAGCTTAAAATAAAGCCTTTCGAATTTCATAGTCAGCGCAATAGTTTACTGAGATGATCTATGCAGGGTAAGGCTGGGCTATTTTTCTCATAAAACTGAAGGATGATCGCCTGCAAGAGTAGACCTGCTTTGAGGCAAAATCACACTTTTATCGGTCGCCTCATCTCAACGTCTTCACTTATTCAATGCTTTCGTTTGCTTTTATGAGACAAGGCATGTCAGTAAGTTGTTTGCTTGGAAAATGCAACTGTCTTTTTGCCGAAAGCAATAACGATTGAAAAATGACGGTGACGACTGCAATGAAATTGCAAGCCAAAAATAAATTAGCATGGAAGGTGTTGAAATAGGTCAATAAGTACAGCTCTACGATAAAAACAACCAGAAAAAGATGAGTATGCCTATCCTCTGCTTTGCACACATCGAGTAGGCACAGAACGTGAGATGGACGACGTTTCCGCTGTTATAAGCTCATTGATGGTGGAATTAGGCAGCAACGTTCCACAAAAACGTTTTTGAGAAACAGTAGATTTGTATATTTCTGTGCACGTCTAATCTAATTGTTTTCAGAAGGGAATACGAAGGCAAATGGGTTACGAATTGAAAAATGACGTCACCTGCAGTATGAACGACCTCTTTCGTCTTGTTGAAAAGCGATTCAAGTGCGTTCTTCTGAAACAACGAAAATAAGTTACCTGAATTTGAAATAATGCACAATAAGTGCACAAGTCCAGAGCTCGGATGATAACTTCCTTCAAAAAATTTTCCACCGCTCATGGACGTCCACTTAGAAACAAATCATTTGCATATGAAATTTCATAACATTACAGAAAGCGTGAATATGCATCTTCAAAGATGAAAAGGAATATAACAACAAAGCATAAAAGATTTCTTCATGTTAGAAATGCGGAGAAACGCGTCAGAGTAGTTGGCAATGCGCTTTTTGCAATTGCATCGCATAAAGCAACCGGTTATATCAACTGAAAATAAATAATAAAATCTAATCAGTAATGTGTTCATCGTACAAATCTTTTGCGAAAAAAAAACGAACAGATTTTTACACTCAATCGAAGTGAAGCAGAAATTTAGTTGATTTAAAGTGCATGTTAACTTCTTGATCCCGCTCGGATACTTTTGAGGTTGTTGGATCAACTCAAATCACAGAATGAGCAACTTGAACCGTAGCATAACCAACTTGAATAATTATGCACATTATGTGCACGAGATCTCATATATTTAGCTGCAGTTTTGGTTGAAGTAAATCTATCGGATACGGCGGAATATGTTCACATGCACTACATCCACGAACAGATATTAACGTTGCTATTAGTAGGACTTGCAAATAAAAACTTGCTAAATGCACATAACTGCGAGCATTTTGATGAAATCCGATTAATAACTGATTGTGAAAGCGATGTATTGCTTGTAAATTAAAGTCTTTATTCAGGTAATCCTAGACTTACATGTTTACATTTTGCGACAAGCTCAGTTTGAGAGAAGTGGTAAGACTACTGTCATTTGCTCTAAAATCTCGAGCACTGAGCATTATTCAATGATCTTACTCCTCTCTACATCTATCACGTACTTGTTCAGTCACATCCAAATGGTGGTAACAACAGAGATGATAGGGAATGTCAGATATGATAGGTATCATCGAAGATGGCAGGTAACATCAAAGACAGCAGGTAACCAAACAAGCTCCACTTAATTTCTATCATAGAAAACATGCAAATTTGTTTCCTCTGAGATAAGTATTACTAAATAAGTAAATTCAATAAGGAAGACACTTGAGGACGATCCGAACAGCTGGATGTTCATTCAACATTCGCACAAGCTGGAAGGCTTAAGCAAGCAGGAAACTAAAATCAGCCGTTGCTCTACATATGTTACCTGTCGATGTAAGAAAATAATGAAATGTACTATTGCGTGGTTAAGAGTCACCTGTTCAAATAAAGAAAAACAACGATAAGCAAGAGTAAAGAGTAATTAAACATATATGATCGCTTCTTTCTAGTTGATCATGAAATTTCCGTTTATAAGTACGATCTCGTATTGATGAATCGGAGCGATTTCTTTAGACCAATAAACCCATCAACGAGAAAAGACGATGAAGTGAATTGCGAAAGATGATATTTTTGAGTGCTCTCGTTAATAGAACATGATGATATTTGAGAAGTCATTCATACGAAAAGTGAAACAAACATGAAATTCTACTAAGCGAGAAGCATTCACATGCTAGAATAAATAAAGTGATCTCTGATGCCTTAAATGCTATATACTCTAAAGGCACACATTAAGGACCAATAAAGGGAGGTGAAAATAGCCGACGAAGATGAAAACCAATAAGAACATCAATAATTCTCTTAACGAATATCAAAAAAGCAGATGCTAATGAATCGCTGTATTGAAAGGTGCGATGTTTTTCGTTTCGAATGGATGAAACTTTGCGAGTTAAGGGAAGAAAAGCGCTCCGTTTCAGAGAGCATTCAAAAGTGTCTTAACGACAGTTGCTTTTTTTCGCCATAATAACACTCGACGATATTGTTATTATTATTATTATTATGGTGCTATTATTCGGCGCTATATATATATATATATATATATATATATATATATATATATATATATATATATATATATATATATATATATATATATATATATATATATATATATATATATATATATATATATATATATATATATATATATATATATATATATATATATATATATTGATATTGATATTGATATTGATATTGATATTGATATTGATATTGATATTGATATTTTGTGCAAGAGAGGAAACGGGCGGAGTAGTGAATGTGGGGTGAGGGTCAGGAGAGAGATATTTCATACGTTTTTATTAGTCTTCTTGGGTAGACGGTCCATCGAGCGCAGAGGAAATCCTTTCTTAGATCCGAATAATTTTAATCGCATTACAGTGCAGCTACATGGTTTGCTTCAAGCATGAATTTAGGCGCGCAATGGCATCGACGCTCGGTAAGTTTGCCGCTGTGGTTATCAGTGTTTAGGATTAACTAGGCTATTGAACTAATAGTGAGCTAAAGTGTCTAATGTGAGGCAATCACTCATAGGAAATAAGAAAATTTAACTACTTACAAGATGCAACTCTATGAATATGAAAGCGGCTAGATAGGGAAAGAAATTTCGACCTCACTTCGTAAAAACAAATCGAAATCTTTCATTTATTTGCAGTGAAGAGGAACTTGTATTTGGCAATATTCACTCGTCACTAAAGATGAATAAGAAATAATGTAACTCATATTTAAGGTGCTTAAGGCAAAGGTAATGAACTTTATACAGCTAATGTCGCCACTAATAAGTGAATAGGATTGCTTCCGGCTACATTATGTGAGAAATTGCGGAGGTTCTTAAGCACAACAGTGCAGCTTTTGATCTCTTACAAACTACTTGAAGCCGAATCATTTCGTGGATCTTTTCCGCACTTTGATGAATGTCGTCATGATAGCTGTCCAGTTATCTTCGGCCGGATTTGAAGAATATTTCAAGGCTGCATGCAAGGTACTGGATAACGATAGCCTTACAACGCATTGCAGCTACCAAAGAACGCAAATCAAGACTGCCAAACTATGCACCTAAATAAACTGAATTGAAATATGGTGATAATCTTAGTCACACATCCACATCTCTACGGTCAATAAAATGACAGAGAAATGTTCCTTGATGGCACCTAAAATAATACCATATTTCAGATCGGAGGACAGGCAAAAAGATCCACCTTGAAATTAGATAAATAAGAAAACAATTCCCAATAATGTAGCAAGAGAAAGGTAATGCTCCGATGTATAAAAAGCCGCTGTTCCCTTCTTTGATTAAGCTTAGTACAAGAAGTACAGGTAAATTGTTTAATGCATTCGCAAATTCACTTTAGAAAACAGCAGAGTGACAGACCGCAGGACCGCGTTATGCATGTGTCCGTCTATATCCGTCTATCTCTTCAATTTCAACTCACAAACAACTGAAATCGGAGTCATCAAATCTGGCGGCGGTAGGATACTATAAGGTGACTCCTGTTCCACAATCAATCTTTGTCCATAAATTTCGAAAAGATTTTTAACAGTGGCAAAAAACTTGCATATGTTTCGATGCCCGCTGGATGCAGATCGGTCGAGTCATATAGAAATGAATCTCATGTGGAAGAATTTTATGTAGAGTCAGATCAGCTCAGAAATGAAATTTCATTTTTGACTTCTTTTACTCCGAGCACTTTATTTTTATTGGCATTTTATAGAAATGGTTTGTCAATTGAGCACAACGAAAAGGCGCAAACAGTGCCGGCTCTTTTGGCACATCCATTCATTTGTTAACTACAATAAGATCAACAGTCGGCGCTTTTGCAGTAATCGAGTAATTACGATCAACGGTACGCTCTGGAAGGTTCCATAACGCGAGTGTAGCATTTCCAGATGAGAGGAGAATATATTCGAGGAGAATGAAATCACCCTAAGTGGGGAAAGATCTCTGAAAGCAGCTGAGGATAACGATTCACCAGTTTCAATGAGACGAGTAAACCTTAGCTCAATGCAAACAATTCAAATCGAATTTTCCACGGTTATAAACTGGGCGTCGGATGGAACCGGAAAAGCGAGTGCCTGTTCCCTCTTTTCCCATTTCGTTGCCCCCTCCTCCTTCCTTGCTGTCTTCCCGCCTCACTTCATCCATGCCTTCTCCGCACCCCCCCCCCCCCCATACCCGCTTTCACCTTCTCCTGTCCACCGAGCAAATAACTAATGAATTTAGCAGTGACTGCTCAATCAATTAATCAGCAGCTGTGGCTACGATTATTGTTCGCCGCATTCTCAGCCAAATTAACGATAAGCGCACTGCAGACGTCTATGCAAACCTTCCCGGAAAGAGAGAAGCACTTCGCATGTCGTTTTGCAGTCGGCGATATTTCAGTGCCATAAAGAGGAGTTGAGGCTACCAAGCATTCGCAAAATCATGTGGATAAAAAGGGTATTCGGGTTTTGCTCGCGGCAATTAAAGGCGAACAAATTGCAGTCCGTTGAAAGCACACAGGGACTATCTCATTTAAACAGTGTTAAATGACAAAGTTTGCTTCGAAACGATGGACAATGGAACTTGCTAATGCCATCTTATTAATATCAGAATGTACCATTGAGACCTCTCTGTGATCACCTTTACTTTTGAGAGAAATGAAGGAAAAAAAAACGTTATCGAAGCTTGTGCCGGTGTGCATGCGTCAGGGGCAATGCGCTGGAACAAACTACTCAGTTTAATAGGCATTTTTCTTGTCATAACACTTCAGATACTGAAGCAACGGATCTTACAAGACGATATAGGTGGGATATCGTTCATGCACTGATGCTATGCACCAATCCTGAAGATAGGTGGGGATAGGATTTAAGGAGAATTTTAATACTAATGAATACTTACCGCCGCGTCTGCAGTGCCAGCCATGACTGAGACGAGTGAAGAAACTCAAATGTGCCGGATACCAGCCACTCGAAAGCGCCACCCTCCAGACGACGAACACTGGCAAGCAACGAACCACGAGTGCGCGAAAATGTGCCGCGCTGCGCTGCTAGCACAGCGTCATCGATCTTTTTGAAGGCATAAGGTGCATGTGCTGGATGCAGGCGGCTGTCTCTCGTCGTCTAGCTGCAGTACTACTGGTCATATGCTTGCGTGATGGTCATATACGGGTTTGCCAAGATGAGCTTGAGGTGCTCTCTCGCTTATCGTGGTCCTTGGCGAAGTAAGGCGCAGCAGAACGGCATAGCCCATTGCGCCGGAAGCAATGAATGAGCGATTGAGCTTTGGCCACATTAACTGTGACGAAGCAAGCGCACCCCAGAAATGATGGAATTCGGCGTCGTTGTTGGGCTTTGCACAGCGCACCGCCTTCGCTCTCAGTCTGACACTGCCGAGAACTGCGTTGTTGCGTTTTCTATCGACTCTAATGTCTGCAGACATGTATCATCTAGTGGCATTTATGCTAGCATTTAGAGACATAAAAAGTGAACGTTTCGTTTGAGTTTCGCAAGATTTGAAACCCTGGAGGAATTATTTATTCAAAACGTTACCTAAAATCTCTACGCTGTTTTGTTTTCATCGACTAATTGAAAAAAAAAAAGAATCGAAAAAGAAGTGTGGTGATGATTGAATTATTGCAGCCTTTTGTTATAAAAACTTTTACTTCAGTTATAACGTTGCAATGAGCAATTTTGATGGGTCGATCGGATCTTCATTTTTTGAACATAAGTGGGTCGCTGCCGGCTAAATTTTACTCTTGCAATTTCCGTTGCTCGAATTCTCCAAATAAATGGTCTTAAACAAGGCGAAATTATCTTTCGAGGAAGAGCGGCAAATTTGCCTATGAAAGTGCTATCCGATAAAATCGCGTCGTATCAAATAAGAAGCTACCGTTTTTTTCTTTCTTTTTTTTTTCTGTAACAAAGCATGAAGTACACAAGCAGCAGGGCAGACTGCTTCACAAGCTTCATTAATTCTTTATGTTCGGCGAAAGTTGTCCAATAAAAAAGCATACTGGCAAATTTATAAATAGGCGTTTTAAACAACTAATTGAAGTACAAATCTTATCGTAAGTATTCATCGAATACAATGAAACAGCCAAAAGATGACTGTTACTACGGTACTTCATCCAGTATACAGTAAACTTAGGAAAAACTTCATGCACTCCCTTGTCGATTTTGGAAATATTCAACAAACGTTTTGACAATGAATACGATCTTCTATATATGTGGATGAACATGTGCTGCCTTGTACGTAGCAAATAATGTGCCTAAGCTTTGCTTTTTGATCGTGTATTGCCGAAGGGTGAACATGAAAGTTAGAAGGCATAGTACATGCGACCGGATTGACCATGTCAGTGAACACTGAAAACTAATGTAATTTCAGCTGATGATCTTCTATGATTTGCAAACGTTCAATGGTTTCATGAAATTTGCACGTCAAATTTTCTATGGCATCTGGTTCGATAACGGCTGAAAGTGGTCATTGATTTGCAATTTCGAGCGCTGGTCGGTTGTGTTGGACAACGTGGTGGTTATATTGTTTGACAATGTTATTTCGCTGTTTTTTCAACACGTTCATTCGATGAGTTGAACTGCAAAAAGCGCATATCGCGCTGTAGGCATCTTCAACGCTTTGCTTTTCTTTATACATACAATATTATATAGCTGATTGTTTACGTTCTTCAATTCACTCAGTTTCAAAATATGCGTCATGCTCGTTACGATGATACTTCATGTTAATGCGCTTTCCCAAGCCTCTTTCCAATTCTTCAATTATTGAATGATGCAACCTGCATTTTTCTTTTTTTTTGGTGTGGATTCACAGTCCATCGTAATTCATGGTTGAGAAATTGGCAACTTCGGGCAGTAAAATAAAAATCTCATCGGGAACGTCACTAATGAACGTATATTTTTCCGACTGTAATTATCCGCTGAATCATACTTCCCACTTAATTGTATAACTGTATAAATGCCATAAGATGGTCGACGATTGATGTGTTTCAATTCCCTTTAATTCCGTTGTTTATTTTACTATGTTTCTGCTTTTTGAAAATTCCCTACAAGTAAACTATCCCTATGATTCCGTTTTTCTTTAATTATGCATTTCGCAGGTTTTGCTAAATTTGAAAGTGCTTTTATATTAGCGACTATTGAATGACGAGTTCTTTTCATCAACTAGCTTAATGCAAAAGAAACCCAGAAATTTCGCATTTTCAGATCATTTTTGATAAGAATAAGATTCATTTAAGAACCCCCCCCCCCTTCTTTCTTTTGATTTTAGCCATCTATGGCGACTTACTAGGCAAAACAACCTGAAATTAGTTGCCATAGAGGAGAATTTCGCCATTTATTATCGTCTAAATGTTTTTGTTCAATTGATCATAACCAGAAAATGAGTCAATGAGTTCGCAAACAAAAGTAACATTGCAATTTCTGAGTTAATTTTTTGCAGTTGTAAATATTTTCTCCTTTCTACTCAAGCAACTTCCGCTAAATATTGCCATTAATAACATTGCAACTATATGCAACCTTAAAGTCCATTGCAATTTTCGCAATTTTTTGAGTGAAGTCTATTGTTCACAAATTCGTTTTCAGGTGAATATGCTGAGGAGTAGATATTTTGTTTATACTTTTCTCATCCCAACCTAATCAGATGAAAAAAACATAATAGGGGAAGTAAGATGGGACCGTGATATTACAATTCTACTCAACTCATCAATTATTTTCATTAATTATGAAAAAGTAATTATGGCGAGTGAAGCGTTTATAGTGTGACTAATCCGACCCCTTTCATCGATCATTTAGAAAACCTCAATTTTTTTGTGATCTCGATCACTATAGAAAGAAAATGCAATCGATCGAAAAAATTATGCAAATTTCGAGTATATTTAACTATGTTTAATTTCTTCCGATCATTTGATGAACTTCATCGTTGAAATAAGTGGTAAGAATATGGCGTATAATATACTCATTAAATATTGCACTAAAATTCTCGTTTTGTTGAATTAACAGTACTGCAAAACAAGAAATTCAAAGTATATTGCAACAATACGCTTTGGAAATGAAAATTTTCATCAATAGATTAGCGCTGAATTATTGAAAAAGAAAGAAGTTTTATTCAACTTCCTTAGCTCAGTTAAAGGAATACTTGACCTCCCGATAAGGCTAGAAGTACTGCATTTTCGTCGATAGAATGACGCTAGAAGCTATTCAAAAATATGTGACATGTATGTGTCAGCGCACTCATACAGCATCACTGAGAAAGGCTCGCTTGTTTTAAGCGTACTCCTTTAAGCGCTGTCGATTTTTTTTGGCTGATTTTTTTCACGGAAGAAATTGTGACTGGTAGTTTCGAGAGCGGAAGTGCTTTTTAGAAAATTTCATTTTTTTATGCCCAGAGAATCTTTTTTCGAACAGTGATTAGGTGATTGGCCTTTTATCCAACTCAATTTTTAGGATAAAACCCATCGTGCAATATGACGGTACAGTATATGCTATCAGGAATATCCCTAAACCTTGATTTGGTGGGAGATACCTGAATGATATCAACATTGAATTTGAAATAGATGAATGCCGTCGCTGCAAAGGTTTCGACAATATTAAAGTGAGGTATCATTTGAGCTCAGGAGAGCATTAAATATTTTCCTTCAGTTCATTACACAAATTAGTAAACTTGTCCACGTGAGGTATGACTATGATTTTCAAGATAACCTAAACAGTGCAATGAGTGCAATATTTTTGGCGCTCGCTTAGATATATTTGAGAGCAGCAGTTCTTCGCTATCGATCAACTGCCGATGGCAATGCTACATCAACCGGAAATCTTTTCAAGCGCATAACGATGTTTGCTCGTCTTCGATGATATGGCATTTGTGAGAGGCACATGCGAACTATTCGAAATTCAACAACTTCCTTGTTTTTGTTGCATATCATTTTATGAGATACATTCAACAGTCAACAACTGCAAAAAGCATCGTTGGACCATGAGGCTGCATGCCGCAATCGGAGCAATATCCAGGCTGAATTTTTCATCAGCATTTTTTACGAAACCTAGGAATGTAAAGATCCATGAGCGTTACGCTTGACCAGAACAGGCTCCGTTGTTTGATATTCATCTTTGTCATCTTATCAACTGATAAGGAATATCATCTTTTAGCTAATAAACCGAAAATGGTAACTTGAAAACATTACTTCCGCTATTAATATTAACACAGCCAAGCTGAAAGTGACCTCGCTTGTGTTAAAATTCAGCCCCATATCTCTTATCAGTTCATCAGCTGACGAGTCGGAAAATGCATCCTATTGTCTTGAAATGCTGCAATTATGGCCCTTGGACTTCAGAATATTTATGCACGAAAATTGCGCTTCATAACCGGTTATTGAGCTATCAGCTAGTGCGGACCGCAGAGAATGAAGGGGTATCCAGAACACGCAGAATTTATTGGTCATCCTAGCGTTCAGAGTAGTATGGTATAGATGAGTACAGCCTTACCAATCACTATCACATTATAGATCAGATATCGTGTCTTGTGGGCTTGAAATTTGGTAAAATTCATTGGTCTAGCTCTCATTTTACCAAAACAAATCAACCTCACTACTCTCTGCCGCCCATTATTAGTTTGCGTTTCAGAAGCAATGTGCGAAATGTCTGTCATCATTTATTTGTGGTTGCTCGATTCAGAACACTTTGCCTAAGGGAATTCATCCTTGCCCATGCTTACGATCTAATCCGTTTATTGATGAAGTACGGTCATATCAATCTTTGATCGCTTTTCTGAGATGTTCGAATCGAAAATATTTCTGCGGTCATATCCATCACAAATACGGTCATATCAATCCTTATCGGTTGCTAGTTAATAAACTAGAAAACTTCATTCCCATCAACCAACTGTTTTACATTAATGAGCACCGAACGAGATTTCTCACTGTTTATCAATAAATCGATAAAAAATTTATCAATGCGGAAACGTATACGTTTCCTCATTCATTGGTCTATAATTTCTTTATTTCATAGGTATGCTCGGGATTCCGAACAATATTCACCGGTGAAACCGATGTGGAAGAAATTTAAGCGAGCAGGGACATTTGTTCACTCTTTTATGGCATACTCACTTCACATCACAACGATACAAGAGTAAATAAGTGGATGATTAAAATAAAATTGGCACATATATTGGCAATAACGAATAAACATATATCTATTTGTATTCATATGTTCCATTATAAGCGTATTGCAAAACTTGGCTAACATTCATTGAAATCGTTTCATCATGATCAAATTTTCTGGCATAATTTTCATACTCACATAAATGAATGTAAAACGCTACTCAAGATTACACATTGAAATGATTAAGTGCAAGTTATACGTGATATCGTTCAATTTTTTTATGATGTGCGCCTGATTGAAGGCACGACATTTGCGCCAATAATGTTCTCACGAAAGATTAAATGGCAAAACGATATTGAGTTGAAGTGGATTCCTGTACTCTAGGCCCTCTTCACCTTCACTCATCGCTCTTGCTCTACCCTCGCATCTCCCGTTTTTCCCATCGTCCTTCGCGTGCCCCAAAAAAGCCTCACTCATGAAGTATTGATAAAAAGAGGAGCCATTCGAGTGTTACTAAAATTGCTGCACTGTTCGTTCGGCATGCTTATGAACTCCAACTCGAAATTCAACTCACATAAAGGAAGCGTTATTACACATGCATCGACTTTATGTTTCGATTTGTTTCTCGGTGAAAATATTTTTATCACCGACTTTATTCCATAGCTTCAATATAGGAGCAATGATTTCCTCGTCTAAGGTCATTTAATATTGTTAGTGAATAGAAAAGAAGAGTTGCAATCATGGAATTCAGACGCATTTCATACGAATAAATCAATAATAACCTCATCATAAAACATTATGAGATTAATTGATATTCACATATTGGGAGCGTTTGATAAATTAAATAACGTTGCATTCTTTATTGAATAAACATTTAGTGGATATTTGAATAGTGAATGTTTTAAAACAATATAGAACTTTTTTTTTTCATTGTGGAAGTCGCTCAGAAAACGGAACAAACGGAATTGATTCGCGTGTCGTCGATTTTTAGCCGAGACTTGCCTAAATGATCGATTTTTTTTTTCGAGTATAAAAAGACGCAACGCCTCAATAGCCAGCAGATGTGTCTCATGAAATCTCCTTCTCGATTTACAAAGTGAAATGTTTAACAGCGGGGAAAAAGTCTTAGCTACTTAAAGCTTAAGAGAGTAAATCGAAGCTTAAACTCAAACTGGAGCTATACGCTTTAGAGGATGTTGAAATCTAGTAGAAATATCGAAAAATGAGTTGAAATATTTTTATGCGTTACTAAGGAGTCTGAAGATATGAACGAGTGTATCAGATGGCCAATATATATGCTTCATTTCGTGAATATTGAAGCAGTTTTGCTGCAATTGGCAAATTCGTTCGTTCCACTCAAACTGCTGAATTAATTTCGTTTACTCATCACGCATGCACACACACACACACACAACACGACACGCATCCTTTCACTCAACACATATTTGATCATCGAGTGCATCCCTCACTTATTCAGTAATACTTACGAATACCTCATTATGGTGATCGAACTTTGCATCACATTCACCGATATATCCCGTACTCAGCAAGACAGATCCTTTCTTATTTGCGGGGATCTGTCTTGCGGAGGAATCATGGAGTTTTTAAAAAACCCACGACTACTTGAAAGAAAGTTCCTTATTTTGTCCTTTGGAATATTTGCAAAAAAAAAAAACAAACAAATATTTACAAACTCTAACTTTTACTGAAATAAAAATTCCCAACAAAGAAATATTTCATCAGCCTGAGAGTCCAGCAGGCGTTCCCTAGAAAAGAATAACAACATGGAAACTAATAATTATAGGCTAAGTAAACCTGAGAAAGCAAAGAATTTTTGGCAAACAAAAACTCAAAAACTCTTTCGAAATGACGTTTTAGTTTTTTTTTTTCATTGCTGCTAAAAAATTTATTGATGAAAAAATTACTTCTAAAATAGAGAGAGGTTTTCGTTGAAGAAAAAATTACCTCTCAGATTGAAACTTTCCGATAAGAGAACGGAGAAAAACTCAGTTTCAATTAAGCAAAAACTCACTCAGCTTCACATAAATGAATATGCGTATTTAAAGTGAAGAGCATAGAAATAACTACGATGAGTTTAACGAAATCACTCAGATTGTGATAGTTGCGCCCTAAAGCTGTTCAATTTTCGAATGCCTTATCTCCTTTAGTTTCCTCTCATTGAAATTAGAATAAATGAGGGAATCGAACACATTAAAAGGCTTAGCGTATTGATAGATATGTAAAATCGACGTAATACCGTCTATGCAACGAAAAACATGAAGAAATTCAGTTGATGTAATGAATCACTAATTTTGTCATGCGATCTTAAGCGTCTTAGAAACGATGAAAACGCAACGTTGGAATAATTGGAAAATTTCATGGAAAAGAAATGAGTGGAAAAGCTAAATCGCTGCATTCGGTTTTTTTTCATTGCATTTCAATCCATATCAGTCAATTAGGAAAACGGAAATTCAGGCGTTTGAAAAAAAACGGGTCAAGGCGATTGGCGTGATATGCGGGCCGTACTGCATTTATCTTATCACGTCTTAAATATAGACAGCCAATGACAAGATAATTAATTACTCTCGTTCGCAAGATACCGATCGCTCGCTAACCAAAAGTCGTTTCGGAGTCGAATTCGGGAGTGAATTAGATATTTCGGAGCCGAATTCGATCTGTGCGAGAAAAATTTTGCTTTCCAATTTGTATGATAGCTTTACGAGGGATCAGATATTAATGTAGTCAACTTCTAGACTGAATTTCGATGAAGTAGTCCTCTGTAATGTTGACAAATTCGTCAATCATCTTTGCCATAGCCTTTTATGGTATAAGATTTGTGACTAACAGACAAATAGAAGTAAAAATCTACGTCCACAAATACTAACAAAAACATTACGCCGCTATAGTATACCTTTAAAAAAGGTGTGAAAATTCCGGAAGTACATGAAAATGTTTCAGGAAATCTTGGAAAATACACGTGCATGTAATGATCCGGTTTCGGTAGAGTAGATCTCTGAACTTGGACAAAAATTAGCTGTTGAGATCCAACGCTTTTCTAAATAAAAATGAAAAAAAAAAACCGACCAACGTAACATTTTCGGTTAATCCTACGATTGATGGTCGTATGAAACAACCAGCGCAGCCTGCAGAGGTTGCAGAAGGAACACAACTATAGCGTCCATCGTCGGTGCTCTATGTCGGCTAATGGCCAAGGAGATTTGCCATTACACCTCATGTTACAGCCGAATGACATATTAATGAGATGGATGTGTTCCTTCATGCGCAACGCACTGCTATTCCCATGTGATCTAAGTTACAATAGGCTCATCGTTATGCAATTTGTACTGCTCCTCCCCGCTTTCCTCCTATCAAGCCTTCTCCTCTCCTCCGATCATTTTTGAGGATTAAGTGCAGCCATTAAACCAAACGTTCACGTTCAAGCCAAATGGATAAAAGCCTTATCGAACTGACTGAAGTTTAAGGTAAGGAAATGAACGGTTATTAGAAAAAGTGCAACAAAAATATTCTTAGATTCTCAGATTTAGGGATTTCTGAGTGATCCCTTCAGCGCAATAATGTAAGAAATGGAACTGCCATAATTTTTTGCTCTCAACCGATAAATGTCACTGCTTGTCACGAAGAGGTGATCACAGAAATATGTTATGGTAGACGACTAAATCAACAATACTGATTGGATTGTGGTCATTAATCTGTATGAGGCACTTATATGCTCAGCAATCGAGCAGGTGCAACCATGGGAAGTGTCTACGCATCCGGTCTCAAATTTCTCGCCTGTCACTAGACAAGCAAGCCCATTCACGCGTACAATAAGCATTAAGCCACGATTGACACTTCATTCACTTACGACCGATGAGGCAACCCAATTTGAGATGCAAAATGTTGATTTCTAGACGAGTAACTCATACCAATTTTATTCGAGCTTGCGATTTAAGCAAGAAATAAAAACTCAAACTTTCAATTCATCATGATGATCCAAACAACGACAACAAAAGAACGTACTTACGATCACTGCATTTCATCAAAAACGGTTCAACATTCTTTATTATTCTCAAATATTGGTGATGCCGCAAAAGTTTCTATGCAAATACGATAAGCATATTTTTGCAGCTTTCAATCTACCATTGCAGCACTTTACTGCATGGCAATTATAAATCTTCTAGTCTCACTTTTGTATCGAATTGTTTATACGGCGGTGCTTTTTCGTTGGCCAAGTTCTGTGCTGAGAGAGTAATATCTAAGCTGTAATAACCATCACCGCTTTTTTAGTAACAAAGGGGCAGGTGTTGAGATTTAAAGGCTATTCAGCGGCGCCCACAAGGGACAGTTGGACTGGCAGCGAGCAGTGGCGATCGTACTAACAACTATGTTGAAAGTCTTGTTTAAGAAAACTTCTGCATAAATGAAACCTCGGCATTGTTAGGTTCCTTCCTATCTTTGCATCAAAATATGGCACTAAATCATGCTAGACAGTTTGCTGCGAAATACACTTCCGTATTCCACTCACCTGACCAATCAATTTCATAAATTACCGGCAAATCAAAAAATTTCACCAATAATGCCATCGCAGGTTAATCAATGCGTGTATTCACATGAATCTTGTCCGTTTTTTGTGACCTGGTTATAATTCTTCTGCACCACCTTTAAATGCTCACAGCTCTTTTCGAAATTGATGATTCACCTTGAAAAGTACCACAAGAGGGCGTCATATGATATACATTATACATGCCAACTCCAATATGCATATAAACCAAAATGTAACGCTGGATAATGCGCTTTATAAAGAGTAATTAGCAAAGCAAATTATATTTGCAAAATGCTTTGCAAAGCACATTTGCAAGTGTATAAAAGTAACAGATTTCTTCCATATCTTCTATTCTTTCTATCTTTCTGAACTATGAAATGTGAACTGGATATCTATGTTACTGCTTTCGTATACGAATACTATGAAGGAAACAAGGGTCGCTATGTTATCTCAGCATCACTTAACAACTGCGTTTATAGCTTAATATGTTCGAACTAATATGAATATTTTTATCTCAATTAACGTTGAATCTGGTAAATTAAGCCAACTATAACACTAAAGCTTCAATCATTATCCTAACTAAAAGAAAGTCGATTTAATTCATCGTCGCTTTTTTAATGAATCCCTAATTATAGGTCGTCGAAGATTCTACTAAACGAAAAAGGATCTGTCTCCAAAAGAAGAATAGACTATTTGCGCGAAAATGAATGACGTTTATGATGGTCACCTGTGTAAATAGTTCATCGATGACGTATTTGTCTATTGTTAGTATTTGATTACGGGTAATTATTTCCGTTTGCAGCAAAAATATATGAATTTTATGAATCTGTGTTATGATGGTTCAATTAGTTTTTATGAACTATCGTTGTATATACCAGAAAATGGCCTCTATTAAACGAGACTTTTCTTGAAGAGAAAAAAATCTGCTCAAAGAGGGATATATTAGAACGATGAAATGAAAATAGCCTTGGTTTAACTGATAGGAGTTAGGATTGACAAGAAGTCATATAATTTTGTATCCTAGCGAGTTGTTCAATTTTCGATGGACATACAATAAAGCAGTCTTTTTTTAAAAATTTCGTGCCTTATGTAGTTAATATGTGGACAGAGGTAAATTTACATTAAAGTTCAAGTTAAAATGAAGTCTCTGCAAGATCTGAATGTTGAAAAGTTTCAATGAAATTCTGAATGTGCGATCGAAATATTTCTCCGAGTTGAGCATTGCAAGAAATTTGCAAATTATGAGGGACGAACCTATACAGGCACCTTAATTTTTCACTGAATAGATGTGACCGATTCAACGATAAGATAATGTGTTTTCAAGAGCAAGGTCATCGAAGTGATGATAGGCGAATAGGTGCTATCCTTTCCGTTATTTCGAAATAATCGGCCTTGAATACAATGATGCCAAAACTATATGGTCATACATGACAAATGACAAATGTTCTTACATGTTCTGTTGTGTCATACATTTGATTCTATCATTACATATAACTATCATGCAGTGCGATTGTCAAGTGGCTTCTCTTGTGGCTTGCTTCCGTTATTATACTAGTTCTAAAGCATTTTCGTGCTCTATCCCCCTCCACCTCTCCTCTACCTTTTTCTCTTAATTGCCCTCTCGGTTTTCTTATCTTATCACCGTTCATATCATGGCATTCGAGAAAAACCATATTATTTTGATGCACGCGTTTTATAGTATCTCTTTTGTGCTGTAACGCTGCAAAATTTCCTCCATTTGCAGCTCATTTTTTATTTCTGTTTTCGTGCATCACTATGATAACTTTGTTTTGGCTAATCAGCTTTGCCTCTTTTGCCAAGCCACACTCTCTAGAGTCAAATTTTCCCCAAATAGATAAATGACTGCTTGCATGAAAATGAGTTTCATCCCTCACGATCAATTAAAATGATCGCTCAGTTTGCATATTTTAATGTTGGATGTCCGGGCAAACGGTATTATGCGATAATAAAAACATTATTATTGTTGTTTTGAAATTTCTGCTTTGCAGCTATCAATTACTATTTCAGAGTACCTTTTGCATAGAGATTAACTGTCATCTTTAAAAAACTAATTAGCGAAATTGAGTTCAAATATATTGCAAAGGAAACATCCGATCAAGAGCTATTTTTCTTGTTTAATTCTGAGTCGTCGAATGCTTTTTCAATAAAACAAACAATTGGGTTCTTTAAATACATGGGAAACAATATGCGATATTTAGTCAATATGTTAGTTAGAAATATGTGCATTTATAATAATGGCCTTTGCTCCATTTCTACCTGCGCAATAATTTCATCTGATTCATGTACAGATAGATATAGGAAGGTGTATTTGTTGGTATACTTTGATCAAATATTAGTGTACAACGTCATAATCTTTCATTTTCCTGCTGTGGCTTATTCCACTCATTATCTCAATTTTCGTTAAATTCGATTTTCATTTTTCAAGTACCCACTCTGTTTCTGGGTGTCCTAAACTGCTGGAAAAACACATTTTAGAGGGAAGAAATTGCGTAAGAAAGAACACGCTTGTTCGCTTAGAAGTAGGTGTTATTTCAAGAAAGCGCTATTGCCCAGTAGCAAGGTTCGCATTTGAGAGAACTGGACAACAGATAGCACAGCGCTAAGAATTTTGATAGCCGAATTTCTATTAGGGCTCTTGAATTGGTGTTCGAGTGGTGGTCTATCTGGAGGTCGACCACTGCATAACACCGGTTGAGGCTTTCACCATGGCAAACCTATGGCATTCGTTTTTTTTTTTTTGCATTACCTACTCTTCAGTAAGCAAAATTAGCCAGGTATTCGATCCTAATTAAACAGTACGGTAAAATGCTTCAAGTCGGGCTCATCGACGGACATAGATACGGTACCCTTATAGCTAGCTACTCACTGCCCACGACTGATTGAGTTGACACATAACGATGCGAACAGTTGTTCGCAATTTAGCTATTAATTACCGATATTCTCGTTCATAGCGCGATCTTATTGCGAACACATGTTGCCCTTTGACCTTTTACTACGGACATGTTCAGATTTGTGACAATGATCATCTTGCTGCGCATTCAACCATACTTTTATTATACTTACAACAAAACAAATTAATGCGATAATAAGAAAATACTTTTGTTAATGTTTTCTAAATTTTTTTTGAGGTTCTGCATGCTGACTAAATATTCGAAAAGTTTCAATACTCAGAGAAATGCTTTCATTTGAAAAACGTAGACATATTTTTATGAGCATCAATTATGCACTTCATAACAGAAAAATCTTGAATTGAAAAAAAAAAAACTTTCAGCTATCTCAGATAATTTTTATGTGTTTTCCTTTCAGCGATTTTCATAAATTTCCACAGAATTGATTGCAAATTCTTTATTAGAAGCTTTTGCCTGATTCAATTTCGCGCTTACCGAGAGAAAACGAACCCGATATAAATTAGAAATCAAATCTTTCAGATATGCGAATTAGCATCAGCAAATGCCTAAGCATATTTGCTCATCCTTCCTTTCCTTTCCTCTCCGATGTGCTCTGCTCTCATTCACCCACCCCTTCTCCTTCCTCTCCCTCCCATCCTATTCTTTACTGCTTCATCCCGTTCAATGAATACATGGTGTTCAAATGACTTTTGATAGCAGCATCAGATTGAAATTGCAGACGGGATGATTTCATACGAAAACGAATGACAGCGCTCATAATTCTGATAAGCTGTTATATTTCGGACAACATTGCTTATTGCTTTTACGTTATGCTCAGCTGCAACCATTGCATAGAATAAAATCTCAGCTGTCAGTGCTAGGAATATGAAGAATTCGGCATATAATTTTTAAAAACAATTCCCAGTATGCATTCCTGTGTTATGCCTGAAACTTTTCCGGGTAAACAGTGCGCGAGTATGACGATTTTGATGAGGGAAAGGGGAGGGGAGGGGAGGCGGGGAATAGGGGATGGGGGTTATCTAGAGATTAATAATTACACCAATTACAAACGCTGCATCTTTATAGCATAGATTAAGCATAAATCAAAAGATTTAATAATCGTTAGGTGAGCTTCTCAGTAAATTGGTTTGGATGAACTTGGAGTTTCAAGCACGTAAGATGATCGTAATAGCAATTGTATATTAGGACATATTTCAACGATCTTTTCACAAACATTTCAATAACGTTGACGAGTAACAAAGAAAGTAAAGGTGGTTTTTTGAAGGAGAGCATCGATTAAAAATCGCAGTCAAACGAGTATAATTTTCTTGCTGCAAGATTTATGGAGAAAATGCTTAAGGGTAATCTAATAAATTAGGAAAAGCTATAGTTCAATTAGTTTGAACGAAACAAGGGGACTAAGGGGAATGAAGAGGAAAGGGAAGGGGAATCGAAAGCCAAAATTAGGTATATAGTGCGGTAGGCTCAAAAAAATGTGAGAAGCTGTGTTCTCATTTTTCGCGCATAGACCGCGCAACATCGGCGCACTCTTTGATCGCTTGTGAAACGAACAGAGTGCAAACATGATGACACGACATATAACACCCAACAAATAAGCGTAGTAATCTCAGCACTGCTCCTCAGGAAACACTCTTTGAACAGTGTCGCATCAGCCTGACACTTCGTTATTTGCCCTTGTCACAAGAGGTCAGTTGCCTCACACTTCATCCAGAAGATGCGGTCTCGGCTTTTGTTATGTAGTTACAGTCTTTGAGGTTAGTATGCCATAGAGGTTACGGGATTAGTGCACATTGGTTGTAACCTAAGAATATCTTATTTCAAGCTTTCAGCATATTTGGCTTTCCATGTATGCAAAAAACTCTCATGGCCTGAAGGGTATTTTCAGTCCTTATGGTTTACAACAACTTTAGAGGATAGACGACAAAAATAGCAATTCATATATTTCGCAGAGAATACAAGTATCAACTCGTGCAAGTGTCGCATTTTCTAATTGCCATTCAAAAGAGAAAGGAAGAAGAAGAGGGGAAGGAAGATTAGTATAGAACGCTTTCAGTGTTTAAGGCTCTCGATTAGAGATGAAGACATTCAAGAGGAAAGAGAGCGAAAAATTCCTCAATTTTGATATTCTTTTGTTCAAGTGTCTATGAACTTCATCAGATCTTTTGATACTGGTTTAAGACAGCTTTTACCTGAAAATAAATCTTTACGTATGACACGTTGAACGGTGTAAAATTCATTTGATTTGGCGTTATAATGGTTGCATCATTTAACTCCGCAGATCATCACAATTGAGGAATGTAGGCGATATTTAATAGCGAATGATTTTAGCCTCCTTTATTTCACTTTAAAATCGAGATAATTTTGAAAAAAATTACCCTATCTCAGTGAAGTCGTTTCTCGGATAAGCCCCACACCTCCATCTAACTATTTGAGAGAATGATAATAGCCCACCTCAAGGAGCAGCTTCTTTCACTAGTAATTCCCTCAAGAAACTTTGATAACTCATTTTACTATGATACCGTACAATAAACGGCTCGCTCATAGATAGATGAGCTTTATATTACTCATGAACGTTATTATATTTTTGGAGACAGAAACAATCTCTTCAAAACGTTCTCATTAAGAAACTCTTCATTCCAAAAATTGCGAGGATATCATTTCGGTGGTTTTATTCGATGCTATTAGCACTAAATTTCTTTAATGAACATTTAGAACAGATGTCTATATTAGCAGAAAGCGTTCACTGCTATCATTTTAAGTGAAATTCAGCTTCTTAGTTTCTCGATGGTCAATAGGAGCAATTTGGTTTTCCCATAAAAGCGCAGCATGGTGGACGGGAAAGCGTCCACTAATAAATAATCGAATTAGTGTCGTTGTTTATTTCTTTTGTGGTACTGCCGCAACCGGCGAATACTTCCCCGCGGGGAAATGTGTGAATATGATTTCAGTTTGACTAATGGTAATTTTTAACTTATGAGTGTGACCACAAAGAAGAAGCCGAATATGACATGGGTGATGACATTGGCAAACAAAACAATTCACACAGCCAACGTATCATCGCTGTAGGCGCTAGACTTGCCCACAATTTATTTAGCTTCTTCGAATGAGCGTCAGGTGATACTTTCATAGCCCAGACGAACAACAAAATATGAAAATTTTCTGCAGAAAGTGAAATACTTTTCACTAAGAATGTTCCACAACTCAAGAGACTTTTGTCTGATTTTGGCATCGATAGGAACTTGCAATCCATATCTAAAGCAGTAGTTGCCTTCACAGGGTACTAATATTTTACGTGCAAAATCTCATGTCGAAATACATGTCTGAGAGCCGAAATATGTCTGAGAGCCAAATATCATGCTGTCAGCTAAACCGCCCACAAAAAGGCCCTCTATTGGAAGATATATGATGACGCTAGTTTAATTCCTTCTCAATTTGCGTAAAGATAAAAAGTAATCCATTTTTGATACTAATCTCGTAAATACCCTTATAGATTTAGCAGATCGTCCAGATATTGTTTTCTCTTTACCCGAGAAGATTTAATTGTTGTTATCTCGATAGCATGCACATGTCAATGATAGTCTCTCACAGCTATGTCAGGAAGCAGTATTGTTTTAGCAATGAAGAAGGTGAAGCGATTACGGTGAAGAATCAAGGCACAAGTGCAATTGGCTAAATGAGCACCTGCTCAATACGCTCATCGTCCGAGTGGATTAGCGAGTGCTCAGCAATCAACAACATAAAGACGCCATATTTGTTTGCATCCAAATCGTGTTCTCTTTCTCGGCGTTCATATGATAACTCAAGGAAGAAAAAGTATAGCAAGGAAAGATAAATTCTGGATTCAGCTTCTATAACCTGAAGAGATTTTTAGTTTGAAGTCAATATTTTATAGTCGATTGGAATTAGAGACAGCTGAATTTATTAAAGTTGTTAATAATTAATGACAGCTGATCTTAGCACAAACAAAACTTATACATTGTTTATAACCGCGCTTAAAGTTATATTTGGTAAATTATAAAATTTTCACCTTCTCTTCAAGAAAAGAAAGATACTAATAATGTTGGCGTAATGGTTTCCCACAAACTCGATATTTTTGAAGAATAAGAGTGAGAATAAGTTCTTCCAAAGGTAATACAAACTTGTTGAGTGTTTTAAGTAGGTGCATGAGAGTTCTCCTGAAAATTTTAAAAATATTCGGAGAGATGGAATTTTGTGTTCAATCGTTGTTCACTTCTTCTCTCAATTATATTCAGAAATGTTCAGTTCTTTGCTAGTACCGTTTACCTAGAAGCGGCGAGGAGCGTTTTGTGAAAGGATAATGGTCTTCAGTTTCCTTTCACGATTAAATGCTCACTTACTCCTCTTCTGGAATGTTTGTTGCTTAGTTGCATAAAAACATTCTTTTAATTCCAACATCTTCATAGAAACTTTCTCTCGTGAACGTCAGATTTTATGAGGTACTGCCGCACCCTTCGTTCGAAATTGATCTATGTTTAAATAATGACGCTCTTTGCTGATTGGCTAGCTATACATTTTATCCATCGTTCTGTAACATATTTCATAGTATTATAAAATATAGAAAAAAACGGCTTGAAATGGATAAAGACAGGAATTTTGTATAGCAAAGTAGATTGACAAAACCATTGATATAGGGCTATATTTCGTTGCAAAAAATTTCTTCCGAAAGAGAAACAACAGCGCGATACGTTTTCTCCGCCTAATATTATGAGAAAAGAATCTTTAATTGTTTCAATGAGATTGCTAGGTTATTTCTTTTTAAATATTTACCATATGTTTTGCTCATTGCAATGCTAACGCAATCGAAATTTTATGGCTAGAGGTATTTTCATTGCAAATCCATGAACTTCCTATCCGATACCATTTCAATGCTATGGAGGATTGTTGGCATATAATTGTTGAGAAATAGTAGAACAATGAAGTTTTTCATCAAGAAATATTTTCTCTGCTATAATTGAAATTTTCTCTCATCTGTACTTGTATAGCTTCGATTGTTAGCGTTTAATTAGCATTGTAATAGCTATTGCATAATGATTCCTCTAAAACTGCAAATTGAACAAATTCGCAGATTCTATATTTTCGCTATATGATGGGAAAGTTTTAATCTGTCGCTTTATCCAACAAGTTGATCAGCCACCGCTATAATTCTTGAAAACCGAAAACGGGCAATCCAACTATAATCAATTAAGATTTAATCGGTTATTTCGACGCTTTTGTAAGGGTCGTTATCAAAGCAAGGTCGGCTCGTATTGGATTGGCGGTCCTTCCACTAAAAACAATGTTTTCGCTATCAAGAGTTCACAGGGATGCATATATTTGAGAATATATCAGGTGGCTGATATTCACTGAAGGATGAGAGAAAGGAGAGGGGAGGTGGGCAGAGGGGGAGGGGAATGCTAGAGGATGCTAAAATGCGCAAATGATGGCACTACGGTAGAAGAGTTGTTATGATGCGGAAGAGCAGCTGCAAGTGAGCAGCACTCATTGGTGACTAATTGCTTGACACCATTACATTATTACGGAACGATAACAATGCGTCCACATCACAACGCTAATTACTCACCTTATAAATGCGCGAATTCGACGTTTTACATCGAGATAATGCCCTAAACCATTGGCTCATTCACATCTCCTGTCGATCATTCTAAGTCTAGGCAATAAAAAAATTCTGGAGAGCACGACAAATGGCAATGATCAAAAAACACCATCGCCTTAAAAAAAACTGCTGCACTTAGAACTCAAGTTGAACGGGATTCTTGCCCGGACTGGAAATCAATAGGACTTTATCTCTAAATTGTTTTGTTTTAAACAGATATAACAACAGTCAGGCGTTCAAAAATAGCTGTACTGTGACAAGACGTCATATATATATATATATATATATATATATATATATATATATATATATATATATATATATATATATATATATATATATATATATATATATATATATATATATATATATATATATATATAACTATAGTTGTCTCTAAAAATATTTCGTAGATACGGAACCATTTATCATAGCTGATTGATCACGATATATGTAGATCCTCTGTGTTGTTTTCACCGCAACAACTTCGATCAAAGATTAATGCGCTAATTCTTAGCGTTGTGAAGAATTCGATGCAGTATTCCTAAGTGTTATTTTTACTTTTTGGCCAAATAAGCTCAAAACAAAGTAACAAAATGCACCATAGTTACCCAAGACTAGTGCATTTTATCATAACGCAACTGATAATTTAATTAATCAAAAAAGTGAAACGAAAAGTTTTTATTCTACGCTGAACTACTTACTGACAATCTCACTAATGACTTCGGCTCATCAGCTGTGACAAATTGGGAAAATTTTTGATATTAGAGTGTAGATCTCGGTGTAAATGGAGTAGAAACCGGTGATCTTCAACAATAGTTCCAGGTTTAATGAAACAACATCATATCTATGGAAGAATTGATGGGAACAGACGAGCAATATGCAACAAACTTTCGTCTATTTGTGCAAGCATAGACACTTCACAATTGAGTTTTAAAATATATAACTACAAAAGCACCAAAAAGTGTAGTAATGATGTGGATGCGTTGATGTGACTATAAGTATTTCTGAGGTTATTTTATCTGCGCATTAAATGTGCAGCATCGAGTATATATCCTGTTGATATCCTTAACTGTAAGAAAATGAGGAGCCAAATCTCTAACAAATTTTGCAATATAACTAAAACTCCTTATACTGGAGAGCACATTCCCATCCTCTAAAATCGATGCTTGAAACCGAGAATACAATTTAACTCTATTAACGCTATATGCATTATGTTTTCCTATGAATTCAATTTACGACTTAGATGCTGTTCCAACAGGCCATTTTGACATCGTTTCGGAGGTCCAACAGGTGCTTTTGGAGGTCCTTTTGATGAACTTTATTCTTTTAGTGCGCTCACCCATTTCCACATTTTGACGTGGTGAGATAATGGAAATAACTTAAAAACTAATATGTAGGTTTAAGTTATTGTTGACCTCTTGACAATATTTCAGAAGGAGAAGCATTAAGCCATGAGGGTGTCGATCGTTGGAGATATGCGATAGTAGGTTTTTTTTAGTGAAAACCTTTCAGAAGAACATTGTGGTAAGAATTTGCTTCTCTTTCAACTAAAATTAATAAAATCCTCATCGAGAGATGAAATCAATCAATAGAATACTGCAGTCTCACTTGAGAATCATATTCCATAATTTTGTTGTTTATTGTGTATACAATTCCAAATGTTCCATCAAAATCTTTCTAATATGAGTATTGCTAATTGTGTTTTACTTTCTTCTCCTTCATAGTTTACTTCTTGATTTCCTTATTTTGTAACATTTTTTCATGGTTATAGTATTAGCATATCAATGCGTTTCATTTGTTCATTGTGAATATCTGATTCAAACATTTGTTAAACAAATTGTCTTTGCTGCATAGAATATTCACGCGAATTGCCTAATGATCATGAGAGATCCACCAAATTATCCGTTGCATCGGACAATGAGGTATTTCAGTAAATATTACTAGTTGCTACTTTCAGTTCGTCCAACAAAACTATGGTGAATACTACTGCGTCTCAGTGATAAATGATTTCTATGTGGTTTGCAGTTTCAGACGTATGTTTTGCAATAGCTATTCGTCGAATGCGTTCGGTTATAATGAATGCCTAAGTATATGGCCTTGACAAACCGTCCGAATGATGAAGTGATCCGAGAAATTGAAATAATGAGATGATATATGAAGGTAACGAAAAGGTGCCAGATTTGATCGAATGAATTACGGCATTCCAAAACACCCTTCTTTTTACAGTTTTCAATTCTGCAATTTTGGATCGTAGGCAATTGAAAGACATAGGTGGGATTTACGAACAAGAGGAGACTGCATCATTACATTGCTCATCAGGACAGAGTGGTCTATGAAAATAGTAGAGATTGCAACAATGATATTATGCAATATGCAATAAAAGAGCAATAATGTGCAAAGTTATGAACATTGTGCAAAGTTAGCATTGATGCTACCAAATCAAAAATCTTCATCTATATCGAAATCAGTAAGCTAATAGGAGAGTGCAGTACTGTCAGCATCCTTTTTTCGCAGCAATTCTCGATGATTTTCAATAAATTAAGGGGAATTGTCGTTTCATCTTTTGCAAGATTCTTCACTGTCTTCTGATCTGTGCAGCTCGCGCTTCTTCTCCTCTTTAGCCTCCGAGTTCAAGTGTCAGTGATCGTTATTATTTAGCTCATATAATGTCATGAATAAAAAGGTCGAGAACTAAGTTCGAGGAAGGATTGAATTCAGGTGGAAATTATACAAAAATACGGCTTCAAAAGGTACTGTAATTTCAGGGTGAAGGAGAATGCATAATATCTGTTCGGTTGGAAAGTTATTTTCAACGATTTTTTGTTCATTTATCATTGCGGTCATAGCAAAATGGTTCCTATCGACAATGAGTGCGCGGAAATCTTCCTTTCCAGTGTTTCCTACGGTAGGCGTGACGTTTGCGGGAAATCGCTGCCACACTTGGCAAGTTGCCACTTCGAGCGTAAACGTTCAGTGGGCGGAGCCGTATCTAGCTAATATTAATTGGAGCAGCTCTTCGCATGGGTCAATCGTTTGTGCTGTTGCTTATAGAAGGCACACCCATCCGTATCGGCTGTCCTACCACACTGTTCGACAAACCTGTCCGTGTTGACGGTATTAAGACCTCGTCAATTATTCTTTTCTATTTTCGATATCTTCAGCAAGCAGTTCATTCCTTTCTTTAGTGGTACATTATTTGTAATATTCAACCTACTTTTTTCCGTAACACTTCTAGTTATATAGTACTGACAACTGGTATTTCCTTCAGGAGGTAATTTAAGAATTATTGGACGTCCTATTATGAAGAAAATTTGATTATAAAAGAATTTAAGTAGACGAATGGTATATTTGCAGCTTAATTAAACTCAAATATTCCTTTTATGCCACTTAACCGAGGTGATTACAGACCGTTCCGTAAAACATTTCTCAAAGTTATATATATATATATATATATATATATATATATATATATATATATATATATATATATATATATATATATATATATATATATATATATATATATATATATATATATATATATATAACGTTGAGATTTTTATTTGTAAGTGCTTAAAACGATTTAAACTCCCATCGCATGTTTTGCTGCAATTAAAACCGTCCAGCTATCGCCAAAGTTTGCTTTTAAAATGTGAGAAAAATTTTCGAATAGAAATATTTTATTTCCACAGCAACGATCCCGCTAGTGGTTTGGCTATGGGCAGGCATTTCAGATGTTCACGTCGTGCATTCTCTCAGAGAGCGGATATGAAAGCCCGATTGGCTATTTCAGTCCTGAATCATTCAGCAATTCCGAGACTACTGTCTTCGCGGGTCCTTCTTTTTGCCAATTCCACTCAAGCCAAACAAGTACACCAATTAGACGAAATGCATGCAGATCACTCTGTTTCGATGACGGCACTCATCAGCGAATACGAACAAAAGATATCGCTGTACAAACTTCAGGTAGCTCTTATTGCTAAATTTTTCTCTCTAATACTGGAATTCTATTCCACAAAATTTGCATATTTGATTAATTTACGTTTTTAAATCGTTTTTATCGCTGTACAAATTCCACAAAATACTGAAATTCCACAAAATAAATCGTTTTTATCGCTAAACAAAAGATATCGCTGTACAAACTTCAGGTAGCTAAAGTTTAAATATGTAATTTGATGTTTTTTGAATTCATCCTAAAACTTAAGCATGCAAAAGAGGTTTTTTGTTTCATATTCTCATTGTGCCATTTGCATTGAATAAATTTTGGGACGCTTAACGTTGATTGTTATTGCACAACAAAACAAGCTCACAATTTCGATTTAAATTGAAAATGGAAATATACTTTCGCATATTCTCTCTTGATTGTCAGTTATATGACCTTCAGCTACAATCAAGAAACGTTTTCCTGCAGATCGACCACATCATTGATGAAATCCTAGTTTAGCTGTTCTAAAGACTTTCATTGTAGTCGAGGTTGAAACGGCAAAAGCAATTGCGCGCCGACTTCGGCATATGGCTGATGCGTTCGACGAGGAATTTTGCAGTATACTTGCTGAGGTGAGACCGCTTTTTGTTCTACTCGTTAACACTTACTTACTCGAACGATATTCGTGCAACCAAAAAATTTATTACTCGTTTTGCAATTTTATTTCGAATGAAGCAATGAATAGTTCAAAATTTACATTAAGATAAATGTCTTACTCAAAGATAATAATAAAATGTCATGATTTTTTCTTTAATTAATCCTAATTATGCGATAGTTCCATATTCATAAATTTACTTCTATTATTTCAATAGTTTTTCGTAGTTTTAACGAATGAACATTTATTTATTAAGAAACAGTTTTAAAAACTTCATGCACTTCAATCACGCCTATGAAATAATAGTTATCGTGAAACTATGAGAGTGATTAATCGTATGAGTGTACTATTGAAGTGTTTCTTCATTTGCCATCTCTTGCGGTACGCTTCTAAATTTGTTTGTTATTTGCAGCTAACCTTAGTTGTATTTAAGGGAATTTCAAAATGAAATTCGCATTGCTTTAGACGCATTTTTGCATCTGCCATAAATAATAGTATAGCACGATCATCTTTATTTTCCTCTAAGAATCCATGCAGTTGAATTCACTTTTATACTTTCAGAAATCAAGATGGTCGCTCGAACCGCTCATATATGCGCTTATAACTTTCATATTGGCAGCCTTCGAATAATATTGCTGAAGTGGAGAAGCATCTGATCTCATTCTGTGATTATTTTATGTCTATTATTTGATACTTATGGATTAATATGTAAAAAAAAAAATAAAATCATTCAGAAAAATATATTTCCCGCAATTTCATCGCCTAATCGACGTTTAATCCCCAATATGAAAGCGATGCAATCAGCTTTATGCGTAATTACGCTGCAAATAGATAATTTGGCGATTGTCATTTCGGTAGCTCGTCACTACAAAGACAACGTATAGCAAGCACCTATTAAAACATAACAGGGTCACAAAATTTACCAAAAAAAAAAGCTGCTAACTCATCGTTGCTTTATTGAAAAGTTAAATTTATTTCCATAGGTTCTTATAAAATAAACTTAATAACTTATTGTTTCCTCCTCACCTCCCACCTGACACACCTCATGTGCACTCCACAAAAAGCAAGGGATGTTTATATTTAAAAAACATTTGCGAAGACAACTTTCATCAAATACGGTATATGTTTCTCTTTCACATAGAGCTCATTGCAATTCTTCCGATGAAGCTTATAGCTTCTGTTTTTTGACGTTCGTAATTTCTCAAAAGTGTGCAACATTCCCATCCATTTCGGGACGAGTTGTTCATCCCTTCTCTCCCCTTATTTCCTAATCGAGGAGGCAAAAATGAAAGTGCACAATGCAGTCAAAAAATATACAGTGAGGTCGCTAACTGAACACTAAACTGAGCCCGTCAGATGAAGTAATTGTTGCGCAATATCCTTGAGAGTTGTATGTAGGAACTTATTAGAACAAAGTGGTTTTAGGGGATTGGAAATGGGGTTTACTTTAGACTGCACTAGTAAAGTTATCGCGAGTACGCTGGAAACGGAAAATGCTCTTGCGCTACCATCGAAAACCTAACGCGTAATTTCCAAGAAATAATTAACCAGTCACTAATTTCATGCATTATATGCTATTACCATAATGAACTCATAGACGCATACTTTTATGGGCTTTTTTTTCATTATAAGACGTCTTACCTCTTTTATAAATAACTAAGTTATGGAAGAAGTGAGAAAATAAATGCAACGAGAGAAGTGCCACAGGTTTCACTGAGCGTTATGCAATTGGCTTGACACCACAATCCGCATTCTGTTTACACTATAATGATTTACTAGCACAGCGAGGCGCCAGTGGTCAATCGAACTCACACATATGGCACTTTTGTATGCCAGAATTGGTGCGTTTTTTTAATGACTGAGAAAATATATTATGAAGCAATAAGAGTGATTTGATATGCTTGAATATGTGTGACCTGAAGTATTTACTCGAATTTATTTAGTTCGATGTTTAGTTCGATCACTTAAGTGGCAAATTGCTTATGCAATCATCGAAAGTTCACCAAAACTGTTGGGTAAACATAACGGTATAAATGTAAATACATCTGCAATCTTAAATCTACCGTACAGTATTTACGCAGTTGGTCAGAATAGTGGAGTTCATTTTAGGTCACGCTCTTATGTCAACTACCTCTGCTTTCTTTCTTATGTTGTTTTCAAACAACATACTTCAGATCAGTATACGTTTATGTGCTAGAAAACTGAACACGGCACTCTCACTGCAGACGTTTCACTCCTGGTTTTGAAAGCATTTTTTGGAATTAGCCTAAAGGACACAAAATTGACTATCTTCATTTCGTCATTGAGGTACTGTCAAGAGTTGTTACGATATTAATTCCGTCCAATACAAAGTTACATGAGTTTTTATTTAATACTCTTATGATTTACATATACATATAACAATTGCTGCCCTAAACGTTAAATGATACAAAAGATCTCATCCAATATATTATCGGAAAATCCACTCACTCTTGTATCCGAGAAATGAACGCATTGTGGTTGTGATTATATGGCTTCATAGTTTCGCACAGTTGAAATGCACTTATCTTCCGTAATCGTACCGCTTTTTCGCTATCAATTTTCAAACGTTATTCCGCATCGCTTTAAGGTTTCCATTGAGCGTAAATTACCGCTTTGCATCCTACTAATTATTATTAGCAAACTGTTCGCTTACAAATCACCTCTAATGGCGGCATTTTTACTCTCATTTAATGGTGCGTTATAATCCGTTAATCTATGGCACTGTAATAGAAGCAATTCGAATATAAACAGCTTAGTGACCCATAAATGGCAATTTGAGAGTAGGAAATTACCTACATCTTCAACAATAATTCATCAACAGCAACCTTTTGGAGATGTTTTTGAACGGTTGAGTGAACAGTAAACTTGGACGAATTTTTCTTTGTTCATGAGCAGTGATAAACTCGCCGTTATATAATCTTCAGAAGTTCTTATATCCGCTTAGAACAGGGCACTAAGTTGGTGCTGTCAACCTTTTCTCACATTGTTGTAGAAGACCAACGTTTTCTGTGTTGAGTACTGCAATGCGAGGAGACGATTTCTGGTGGTGGAATACCGATAAGGAAACAGGAATGACAAAGTCGGTGAGAAATTTGTCTGGGTGACCTCGTCGAAAAGCGTTTAGCACAGACCATTCTGATAGGAAAGTCAAGTGGAAAAAATTGTGCAGCGGTACGAAATGCTGCTGGGAGAGGAAGAGGTGTACTCTTCTAAGAAGGTATTTCGCCCAAAAGTGATTTAGTCGGCTGCGATGAAAATTCCGGAAAGAAAAGTTGTGTGATTTCCATCGACTAGGGACGAGTTCTTTTAACATTGGCAACTTATTGAGATTATAATGGCTCTAGCCAGGTTTTCAGTTGATTTTGATGAAAATTTGTGTTAATTGTACTTGCACATTCGAAATTTAATACTATATTTGTACTTAAAATTCGAACTGAATTTTATTCATCATAATACTTACGAATTATCCACTCCTTTTAACAATAAGTTCTGGATAAATAAGGAATTGCCCTTTACCGCTCAATTAATGACTGTCTCCATTGATGACCTTTTGAACTAACCGCCATTACTGTTATGTCATTTATTAATCAATAGTAGCACAAAGAAGCCGCATTCACACGAGCGCTTATTAAGAGTAATAAGATCTCATCGAAGCAGTATCTTGCCTTGACTGTCGTCCTGTAATCGCAATGCCCTTATGGCCGTTCGTTTTCCTATTGCGTAACACTATCTTCCCTCGCCAACCAATCGTTCCGTCGTGGTGTCTGTCTTTTCACGTCAATCACTTCCTGTCCCATCGTTACTTACCATCTCCTTTGCATAAACATTGTCATAGTAAATGCAATGAGTAAATATTAAAATATTGACTATTGTTTTCGCACCGCCATATGGTCGATGAGATGAGTTTTAATGCGAACGGTAATAAGTTCAATAGAGATGAGCTGAAGTTTGAAGGAAAATAAATAAAACAGTGATAATGATTGAAAATTTTTAAATGTTTTGATGGGAAAATAAAATTTCCGCTATTATTTTCAATTTATTCTTTAAAATGGTATATTTTTCTCAAAAAAAAAAAACTGGAATCCAAAATCCGCATATTTTTTTTTATTGAGGAAAATATATAAATGAAATTATGATGACTGTAAAAAAATTGATACTAAAAATTGCTAAACTCATAGCTAATCATAGCTAATGAATGCATCAAAAAAAATCGATTAACATTATCGTCATAAATTTGAGTGAATAGTTCAGAAGTTCATCGCAATTGAACTCTTTGCAATGAACTAAGAAATTCTTTAATCGGGGTTTATATGTTCTTTACAACTTCTAATCTAGTTTTTAGTCATATAAAATGAGATTTTCTCATATTGTATCGAATATCTCAGATTGAAAAACTTCGCAATCTCAATTTGCAACAAGCGACAAATGTACAGCTTCCATATTTCATCAAAACCAATGAGAATCTCAGCGGATTCATTGATTACCAAACGGCTAAAAGAGCGGAGAATCGACGTTACCATTGCTGATTGGTAAGCGAATGAATATCGACTACGATGAATGTGATAGGTTCAAGAGTGATTACGCATCATTTATAGCATTCTGTTCATTTATGGAATTTTTTTTGATATTACCGCCTTTAGTTGCATCATAATCTCACCTGTGGAATAAATGAGCAACTAAAGAGTGTAGAAGTGTTTTCGATAAGTGCCCTTAATTAGTTTATAAGTGCTAGCTACCATTAGTGGAAAGAATTCGCCGACAAGTTGACCGGAAAGAGTTGGAAAAAATAGAGAACTATCAAATTTCGATTCACAACGATTGTAGAAATTATATTTCGCTCTTTTTTTTAGTTCAATTTGAATCATATATTTTATTCTCAAGAAATAATTGTCTCAAAACGCTTGTTTAATTGATTTTTATCTACAGAATGTTTTGTCTATAGAACGTTAAGGAAAAGAGTTTTAAAAAAATTATCCAATCTAATATAACAATAGATAATTTATGATCAAATTGCAAACGATGATGTATAAACCGGAAGAAAAAAAAATTCAATCATTTATGGATTACTGTAATGAGAATATATTTGCGCGAAAAAGCAATGCAAACGGCGCCAATGAGTGCGACACAAATTCGCACCTGCGCAAACGTTAGCGATATGTCAATTATTGAGTCGAATGAGTGGTCTGGTATCGGATTGCATATTGTTGCACAGATTAGCAGCTGTAGTACGCATTGCCTCAACATTTATGCGTTAAAAATTTACCGTAATACAACCGGAAATAACCCCCTTGTTGCTATTAGCTATATAGTTGTTATTGGTCCTAATGAGAGGCGAAAACATTGCATCTAGATCATTCGTCTTTTCATGTTCGTACGCATGAAAACTACTGTCTTGAATAATTTTTTAAATCGCCCTACTTTTTATACTCTTTAAGGCAATTCGGTCTTTAAGAAGAGAAAAAAAAATGAACGAATTGGTGACCCTAGCAATATATTGGGGGAAACTTTGCAACCTTGATTCCTTAGCAAGCAACTTTGTTTATTGGCAGCCGCTTATTTCAGTAATAAAATTTCTTATTGACAGTTGGGTTTATTGTCAGTTAAAGTAATTATTCATACTATTGGTGTTAGGAAGATTAATTATTCATACAATAGGTTTAAGGAAAATGTTCAAAGAATACCCTAATCGATCACCAAAAAAGTGTTGTTGTTTTTTATTGCTGTTTTTATGTTTGCCTAATTGTTGTTGTTTTCTTTTTCATTGCAAAGTTTTTCTTCAGTCTATCTTTTTTCATCGAAAGCGCGTCTTGTTTTTTTTTTTTTTTTTGCTTTATTTTAGCGCAATGTTCTTACGGTTGCACCTTCTTTGGTTTTTTTGTTGCGCAAACAATATTGGAGGACGAATAACACGTTATGTTATTCGACACTACATACAAAGATGCACCCGACATATGAAGTGTATCTCTCTTTTTTCTTGGAGCAGAAACTGTCTCGACGTCAAAGAAATGCCGACTAACATATAAAACGGATTCGGTTTCTTTTTCACATCCTAACGTTAGATTCTCTTTCAGTATAGCGATGAGGGGTGTTATATAATTATATGGATATGTCATATAGTTATATGAATGTGTCATATGATTTATATATGTATCAACTGCGATAAAGCTAAATATTCGGATGTAGTTTAATGATGTGCTCTATGTAAAATGAAAAGATTAGTTCGCGACAACAGTCACGGACACACACCATCTTCAGAATCTCGAGAAATACTATGAATGAATTAAAAGTAGAATTTAAATAAACATTTAGTTTCCGGAAATCTTTCTTTCCGGGAAAAGAGTTCATCTTGATGATTTTAATTAGGAGATTTTCGAAAATGATGTTTAACTACATAATCAATTTTTCTAAGAATGGCGAATAAGCACAAACGGCAACACAAGAACAGTTCGTTAGGAACACCTATGGCAATATTTTATATTTGCAATCGAAAACAAAACAACCTGATATTATTTGTGCGTATGTACTTTAATTAAGTCGTTGTTAGTATACTTATAACTTACTATTTATGCGAAGACTCGCAGAGGAAACGAGTTTTAAATCTAGATCCATTAATTTCCTGTAAATGCTATTGTGTTATTGTTGTTTTGCACATCGTCAAACTTAGCTAAAAATGCCCTAAAAAGCCCTAATTATATCGATAGATTATATAGATATTTATCAATAAAAAATGCCGGTAACTTATAGAGGATTCTAACTGATAGCTCATAAATATTTATGAATGTTTACGAAAATCAATGCAAAAATTTTGTGAAAATTTAATTTCGCTGATTTAATAACTGAGTAAGTAGCCGTTTTAATGATTTTTACGAGATATGCATATTTTGGCAATTTAGCTCATAGGTGAACGAACGGCCATACGAGTGTCAATTCACTAGTCATATTCACTTCGCATACCAACTAAATATTGCAATGGACCGTGTAAAAACGAATCAGTGGGAGGCGAGTAAATAGACAATGATAGGCGTATATATGTAACTTTGTTTATATATAATCACAAACAAATATCACTAATTTCACAATTGGTAGATTTATTATTACAAATAAATGGCAAAAAAAGAACTGAAAATTGAAAAATTATTCGCCAACTTGTATAATTTCTTAAATGACAATATCCTCATTATGAAAGTATCACTCAAAATAGCGTTTTGCATAAAATTTATGCACATTTGCATATCATAAAAAGATTAAATATTCAGAAAAAGTTTTCAACGTATAAAGAAAAAGTATTTCTAAGATTTTGCAAGTCGTTAAGTGCGCTTCAATAAACTATAGAAAACTTCGTTGTTCGTTGATTGATATAATGGATCTGAGTGAATTCGCTAAAACATTAGAGTGCTTTCATCACAACATCTGTTGCTTAGTCGGTATCTTAATGG
The DNA here is from genome assembly GCA_013433145.1 of Ascaris suum. NCBI lineage: Eukaryota > Metazoa > Nematoda > Chromadorea > Rhabditida > Ascarididae > Ascaris > Ascaris suum. Next base: position 2,400,022 of record CM024182.1, on the reverse strand, counting down.
ACACATAAACGATACAGATTGCTTTTGTTTCGTTCGTTAATGTTGAATTTTTCACGCTCCAAGACACCAACTTTATTCGCTATCAGATGAATAATGTATAAAAAATAAAATTTGTTGCTATCATTTGATAGAAACTTTCGAAATTTTTACGCAATATATTCTCGATTCGATTCATTTTCCAATGAGGTTTTATTCTTTGAAAGTGACAAACATAGCCTCTAAGATGAAAAAAAAGTTTGTAATAGATGATGTTAGTAAAATTAAGTTCTCGTTTATCGATCATTTTGTTTTCAAATTCAATTTCAATTGCGGGGTATTCGGTATTTCATATGTGACAGGCAACCCTTGATACGTACAAAGTACGGATTATAGTATAATAATTGTATAGGCCAACACATTACACTTAATTCATATAAATATCACACTCCATTCTAACTGCAGTATGCAGAGGCTGTAGTAGTTTTTACCACTATATAGAGAGGCGAAAGTTGTCTAGCTCATTTCAACCATTTAACATTGCCAGACAAAGTGAATAGCCTCGCCGTTGAATGTGCTGACAGCCGTCTGTCTTCACTAAGTGAAACGCTAAAAGATTTCGCAAGTTCAACACATTGGCGGTATTGTTGTAGTTTTAGTGTGATTGATGTGAAACAACAGTTCACAAGTTATACGAAGAACCAAATGCGGCAAACTGCAAAAAAAAAAAACGTGTACAAGTATATACGTAATCTTCTTTCAACAAAGCATTCAACCAATTGACGACAATGCGTTATTTCGAAGATCTTATTTCATTCTCATTGCGTGAAATTTTCTCTACTCTCATCTATCAAGTTCTCCTTTATCAATCACTATATATGATTCATCTCATAGACGTTATGAAATTTAAAGTGAAAATGAAAAATCACTTCCGAAAAATCATTTTATTTAGCCGAATTTTTTTTAACGGATATAATGTTGAAAAAAAAGAAGCAATTCGGATATGATCAAAAAGCAGTCGACTCTAATTTAAAAAACGACCCTGATATTGCCATTTGAAACGGAAGACGATCCATAATTTTAATGAGACGATTCTGCAGAAATCAAATACGAAACATATTCCGTGAATAGAAGACTAAACAATTGTACGATGCAACACATTTGCGATGTCTTATTCAATCGTCATTGATATTAAGCTTGCGTCTAACAACCTTTTCATAAGCTTCTAAAATATTTGAAGTTTGGTGTTTTGTTTTTTCCATTTTAGAAGTTCCGGAATATCAAGCCCTCATTCTAGCCATTCAGCTTACGTGGAAATGGGTGATCATGGTAGTTAAATTTTTTAACTCAACCCTATAACCGTCCAACTCAATGCTAATGTGTTTACCTGAGTTCACCTTCAGTTTCTCATGCAATAAACTCTGGAAAATCTACGCAAACACACTGGCACTTGCCCTGCGGCATTTATTCTGAATAATCTCCTATAACCACTCAATCTCCTGTAATCTCTTTGATACTGTCGCGAACTTCTTCACCACCTGGGCTAGCCTGACATCACTTTGGAAAACGATAATCAGAGCGCTAGATAGCTGTAACCAAACCTTCTATTAGTGAAAATAGAGTTATCGTGAAACTTCGAATAAAACCCCCTCCTAAATAGGAGTCCTCACTTCCTATTCCTACACCCGCCACTCGCACACCTGCTTAGAAACCTTGGAAGATTTAAGGCCAATTTTATCCGCGGTTTCATACTTTCACATTAAATGAAGAAGCAATGCCCAACCACGAGGAAAACCTATGATTGTGCCGTCTGACACCAATTGCGCGCAATTGCATTACATTGCACTCACACTTCAACAGAAAGCAATGGTTTGGCCAACCGACGGTAGAACACAACATCGTCGTCCTATTTCGTAATACGGCAGAAAAACGGACAGCTATATAGACGGTCAAAGAGACGCCATTCATAAATTATGCGATTGTGCACGTTTCATCGTGTGCATAATCTCTCTTTCATTTCATTCTCCCACATTGCGACTCCCGAAGGAACATTCCTTTGGCCTAGAAAATTTAGAAATACAGCGGGTATGAAAGGAAGGAAAGAGCTAATGGAGGAGTCAAGAGCAAGGAAGAACAGAAGAAAAAAGAAGAGGTCAACGCGGGAAGGAGGGAGAGTGATAATGAAGAAAAGAGGTGAAACTAAAGGAATAAGGGAGAGATGGGACATGATCGGAACCATGAGACTTAGCGGTGCCAAAGAAAAATATCCCCGACCAGTAAAAAGATTAGAGAAAGCCATAGATGAAACCCTACGAATAGCAAAAACAGATGTTGTGTACTGGATGCAGAGTTAGTCGCTTCACATGATTTCCAACCCAAATATCAGAATTGCTATAGCTCATTTTACAATACACCATTCGTAACGTTCATTTCAATTTATAAGTAAAGAAAAATTTAATTTCTGCTTACAATTACGGGAGAGAATTCCCTCTTCAATGATGCATTTTTTTTTGTTTCAGACTTACAACCTGCAAATATGGAGGAGGATAGCGCCGCCCTCATGTCTGCGTTTACCGCATCTCTGACGTCTAGACACGCTAAGTGACCACTGCAAAGGGTGCCTCAAGCGAATGCTCACAATATGTTCATGTAGCTTAAATGCCTCATAAGCATTGCTATCGTATCATCACCGAGTTTTGTGTTTCTCATTCAGTAGTTATTTTCGTATATGATTTACTCTACGCATGTTTTTATGCCTTTTTTCATCGCATTTCTCTTTTATATCCATTGTATGGGTGTTTTCAATTCTTTTCTTTCTTCTGAATAAATATTGCAGTTTCTTGTTCTTATTTGCGATTTTTAGCACGTCTATTGAAGCCACTATTCCCTCCTTTGTGAACTACCACTTTTGCCGAATATTACATCTTCTTTGCTAAATTGAGGCATATGAACCTCGCAACATTTAAAGGGTTTCATTGAATGGACAGCCTACTTCTTCGTAAAGTTTTGATGGTGGAAGTTGAGGGAATTCTTATGTTTATGGGCTTATCAAAGAAAGCGATTGCAGGTGTTAAGGTACTTTATAAGGGAATTCGCAGCAAATCCATTTTAATATACGAGCACAGTAGAACGCTGAGTAATGTGATCGGGTGTGGTCGCTTGCTTATGCCAATGTATGGAACCGTATGGGCAAATGTTGGGGGCAAGTCGAATTTCAGTACAAATATTCGGTAGAAATCAGGTCTAGCAAGGACTAGGACATTGAAGAGGTCCCTCGAGATATTCTTCTTTTGATTTTCGGACTGCAAGAAAAAAAATTAAGGCTTTAGAGCACTACACTATACACCTGACTCTTGCGGCCACATAGAATGATATCGACCAACACAATAAACTTGATGTGCATCATAGACTTGCAAACAGAATGTGAGGTACATGGCTTATAAACTCTTCTTTACCGCATCCTTGCTCGAGGAAACGATTACGTATTAAACACATTTTCTGGAGGTTGCGGAGTCTTTAACGCGTATCAATTTCGATAAAAGATGCCTAAGTGTCGCAATTTTGTTGACATTACTCAGTGTTTAAATGCGACGCACTTTTATCTCTTTGGATATAAAAATCTAATAACTGTTGGATATAAAATTTATCAATTCTCATTATTTACCGAGAGGAATGGCAAATAAATTTATTGCTTTCATAACAACTTATACAATGTGAAAAGTTCAAATCCTCGTTCTATTGGCGCATTCGTACTAACTAAGCGATTTGCCTTTCTTCCTCAAAAATTGATTCATTCAGAAATATGGCTTTTGAGGTGAAATCATAGCACATACGTTCTTTATTTTCGTCGCTAGTACATATAAGAATCTGCGATGATTCCGGGCCATATAGCTGCTCCATAACGCCTTCATCTTTCGACAATAGCAAGACTGTGGAAGGCTTGGCGGAAAACGGACCTGGCAAAGGGAGAGGTGGAAGCAGAGAGAGGACTGATATACTTTTAAACCTTCCATGGTCAACGTCCAGCATAAGACAGATCAATGACCCGTTTCCCACCTATAGGAGAAGGAATCATGCTATCGTAGTAAGCCCCTTGTCACTAAGGCGAGACTATTGCGCACAAACAAATGAATCAACTCTTCCATCGGGCTAGGGCGATTTCGTATGTGCGAATCCGACTGAGCGAGAGAGAATGCTGTTGTTCAAGAAGATGAGCATGCCTTATCGGAGAAAAGAATATTTTTTTGCAGAAATATATTGCAATATTTCGAATGGTCTTTTTGATGATTTCTGGTATTTTCGCTTTGAAAATAACAGACGAATGAGCGCTCAGCTGCTGCTGGAGCACCGAAAAAAAACTGCAGTTTAGAAATGTGCAAGAAAAGAGTTGTAATTTGTTCCGCGGCTGATCAACGGTGCTGTATCCGATATCTTTTAGTAGTATGCAGTACCAATTTCCAAATGTCAAGTGGAGAGAAGAGTGCAAAAGATCACGAAAGAAATGTATCTCATACCGAGATATAATGATGCTTCCGTTTGCAGTTTTAATCGCCAGCCATCCCTTCTTCCCATCTTTAGCTTCCCTCGCCTCTCCCATATATCGATAAAATCATAGACGTACATCGTCGCGTTCGTCCATGATGATGAGCCAATAGTTGCAAGTAGAATAAAGTTGTATGCTTTTTAAGTATTTTTTAGCTCAACAAACGAGAAACTATTGAAAAAAGACAAACGTAGATAGTCAACAGAACAAGAGAAGAGGCCCTGAAGGCTCAACCTAAAACGCGCACTACTGCAGAGTAACTACTTTAGCGGCGCGGCACTAAGGATCGTGCTAACGGCAAACTCTATCTATGGCACTTTTACTTCATCAAACGTCTTTAAATCCCAATATCCGCCATTCTACTGGGTGAAATTGCTCCCATCTTGGTAGGACTAAAGCTTTATGCAGTCCTCCGGCAGTGCTGAGACTAGAAACTCGGGAGTGACGTCCGTTTGTCCTTTGCGTGTTGAAGATCTTTCCACAGACCGACAGAGAGTAGAGTGCATGTCCTAATTCAAGGAATCCTTCAACTTCCGATAAGCTTGCGAGATGAGATGAACTCATGGGATCAATTTACTACCGTCTTTCGTATCCTTTTTAAGGAGACTATGCAACAATACGATCATTAACCTTTTTTTTTCTATAGCCGCCGATGAACCGACGCTGCAGTCGAGAAATTACCTCAGGTCGGACCCTGAACTATATAAACCGTATACATTTTTTTCGTTGCAGAGCTAATGGAAGCTGGTACAAGTGCTTACAATGAGCACTATCCATCACCCACTGACGATCGAGGTGGAAGTTTCCCTATTACCTCTAGCCAACCTTCATACTGTGTCACCTATCGATATTCCACCATTATTCCGATCTCATTATTCATAAATAACGTGCACGAGTCTCGTCGTAAGTTCACGTTATTCATAGTTTCAAAGGTAACGAGCGACTCGCTCTGATACAATCTCTTCCTAGTTTCGAAATCACCGCAGCGATTTCGAACAAAGAAATTAATCATAAGGACGAAATGCCTTATTGTGGTACATTTGGCTTGCTTAGCATCATCAACATCGATAGCAACCAATCACCGATAAGTTGAATCATACTTGAACGAACAACATGAGCAAAGCGAGGCGGTATTTTTGCTCACGCGAATGATAAAAAACTTTTATTAAGTGTACACGTTAAAAATTATTGATATGTATACTATGCGCTATTCGTGAAAATATGAGTGAAGTTGGTTCTCTAGTTAATTTCTTCTACGCCGAATTCCTCAAAAAGTTTTCAAACCGGTTCGACAAAAGAGGGGAATTGAAGTATAATTTTAACATACTTAACAGCACAATTATATCTAACGATTGAAGGTCAGATGATGGAGCAATTTGGTATAGAATTTGCTGATGATTGTAGTTAATGTTAAGCAACAATACTATTAGCATAACTTGTTTTGCTGTTGGTCAAAGAAAGTGGATACCCCTGAAGCAAACTGACCTCAGTTATTTCTCTGTCCTTCAGAGGGTCAAATATCGTGAATCAGAACTCGGATTCATCAGACCTTTTCGTTTATTCGAATAACTTGCTGGGGGTTGTTGGAATTGCTCAGCGTAGCCGAATTGATGGAGAGCGTGTTTCATCTCGTTACGGCAAATACGCTATGAAATGTGGTTCCATATTGGCTAGCCGCTATTTCCATTGTTCAATTTCAATAAAAGTATTTCGATTGCGACATATTGCTTTTGACCATTGATATCTTTTTGTTGCTTCCATTCATCAGCGCAATATTCTACTTCGTATTTGACATTGTATTAATTTATTTATATGGTGTAACATTGGTGCGCTTTTCATTGGTGCATTACTAGCAGAGTTAAAGTTGACGATGTTTAATCGTTGTGAAGGGCACAATCTTTAGTGTGAAAGTCTTTGGCGTATATTTTGATGATATGATAGTAGAGTCTCGTAATACTGATAAACCTCTGGCATCCATTCTTAACTTATTCGCTAATTACTTCTGATAGGAAATATTTCGTATGAGAATTTTGAAATGAGCGCTTCCTATCACTTAGTATCAGTTGGTACAAAACCGGCATAGATAGACAGTTAGATACTTAAGGAGTGCATGTTGCAAATAGTGTCTTCACCTAGTTTACCTTTGGACACTAGTTCAACTTTAATGATTATTCAATTAATGAGCCAATTCAATTTTGTTATTTTGAACATGATCTATGACCACGAAATCTAGTGGAAAAATTTTATTTCAGAGAATGATTCAACGAAACTCTATATGATAGCTCAACGATTACGCCAATTGGCCGATGAGTTCGATATCGAACTCACCGATGCTTTCAGTGATATCGTCAGCACACCGACATAATAGTATCCATGCTTCAAAAATGTCTATGGTAAACTGATGATCCTCGATTGAACTCGGCAATTTATAAAATGGTGTTGAAATCTTAAAGAACGATTTCAAACTCGTTGGAAAAATATGATTCATTGTTATGCAATTTTCTGCAAGGTGTTAGTAGAAAATATTTTCTACGACGAACCAGTGAAACCGATGTGTTTTCATTGTACGATATTTATGTGGAGTGATTGTTTATGTTTATTGTTGTATATACTTTTCTTATTGATACATTATTTTGCAAATACATATTTTCAGCAAGTGTCCACAAATGTTGAGCACTGAAACGTTCTAAATTTCAGGCCATTTTTTTCGATAATGACATTTTCATACGGGTAAAGCTTTTTAAATTTCTAGTCGAATGGGTGCTTTCATGATGGCTGAAGTGACAATGTGGGTTAATTGCTCTCTTCTGATTCTTTAGCGTGTTTGACCCTTCTATTTACCTACTATAGAATGTTCTCGAATGAAAACGTTATCAATTCAACTTTAGGCGAAAACACTGCACGCTCCAGGGAGCTGTTTATACTTTGTCAAATTTTATTGAAATATAACTTTGTTAATATTCGTTATAAATGAGCGTTTGTTATTTCAAGCACTATTAAATTTCTCGGCTTTATTGTACATGTAATGGTGCGCTCAATATATGAATATACTTATGTTGTTATTATTTATAAACACTTTCGAAGGCAACGTGATCGATGAGGCGAACTCAACCATACGATAAGAGCATATTGATCTTTACCTAAAAGGTGATTATCTGCCCCAAATGCAACAAAAACAATATGGCGACTTTCCGCAGGTCTAATCGGTTGAAAGAATTCTAGACATATAAAGCTGCTGAGGACTATTTTATCCCAATTTCTTCATGAAATGGCTCTATACTAATTTACGTCATTTTTGTTGTTAATTCTATCAAATAAATCAAGAAAAACAAAGGTTCTCTTGTTGAAAGTTAATCGAATTTGTTGTTCTATGCTAGCAATGGCTACAATTTTGAAAGACATGTCCTCCAATTTCAAGCATACAAAAGTACTGACCACTCGCTTTAGAAGCCATTTTGCTGCGGTATTTTTGTTCTGAGTCATTCAAGCATTTACCATGACAAAGGTGGTGGGAATAAATTTTAGAGCTGTCGGATTCGTTTTTCAAGTTCATGTCAGTCTCTCTTTTCGGTACTAGAACGACTGCAGTAATTTATTCATTTTGATGGCGCTATTTCGACTCACATCATATGCGTCCATATATGCTGGTCTTTGAGTGAAGCCGCTCATTCCACCGTATCCGACTTGCCTATGCGATCGATAGCATCACGCGGTAACTCTCGGTTCCCAATTGTTCCCCCCATTGACTAAGGTTTCAGGATTGTACTGGAAGATCGATTATTTGAGTTAGCCTTTTGGGAAATAACAACATTCCATCGGTATATCAGCATAACATTCTAATGCAATTCGAGGTCAATCAGTAATGTTGATGATAACACAGACCACATGTTTCATAAAGGAATGACCAACGATTTTTGAGTCCTCATTGTAGCGATGAAAGTAATATGCAGTTTTTACGTAAAACAATTTCAATGCATACAATAGAGATAGCGAAACATATAGAAAAATTTTTTTCAACTGCTAGCGGTAATGTGTTTGAAAAGTGTTTTCTGGATGAATGGAATATTTGCCAGTCATATCAGCGTTCTCTAAGCATATTTTACAAACGAAAACATAAAACAAATATCATTTTCATATTTATGGCGCGTCGCTATCCCATTTCAACATAGTAATTTTCTTCCACTTTCCTTCTTATCTTTATTAATTAGCGAGATTATTCAAGTGATTCCTTTTACCAGCTTATAGAATGAAGTCTTTCCTATGTTATTTTGATAAGAAGCTCCTGTGCTAGAAGAGACGAGGAACGATTGCTATTTGCAAGAGACATATGAGAGCAAAAGAAAAGCGCGAAAATTTGCCTTTCCCAGCATGCAAATTAAACAATAGGATTTGCAATTGTCGCTCGTTATCCATTCGTGGGAGATTATTCGTCAAGCGATTGTTAGAGCTTTAAGTAGCTCCTTAAAGCCAGCTATATTGTCGGCAACAAGTGCTGATGGGAATATATCAAAGAATGAACATCGTCGACTAGGGATCGATGATACCATGGTCCTTCTTCTAGTTTTAAGGGTCAATAAGAACAGAGAGAATAATTCTTTAACAGGAATTTTTAACACATATATTTCAAAATATTTGGTGGGAGAAGTATGGCATATATATAAATTTCCTGGGAATTTCTCAATATTGGCTCTTGTCTTGTGAAGCTATTGACTACCACGACAAGCTATAAAATGTGGAAATCGAGCAATCAATGGTGCCAAAAAAAGGAATGAAAGCTGTACGAGTAAGGAATCCAGGTGTAATATATTTTGCAGAAATCCCATCAAGCTAAATAATAGTTCCTCTTCCAGGTACGCCATAAATTCCTTTCTTCGCTTATTATTTCTCATAGATAAATACTCTTATAAACTTTTACAAATATTACAAAATTTACTATATAAAGGAATTTATTGCTATGTAGATTTCCCACTTACCTCAGGAAATTCCATCCAAAAATTTTTCCATGTTTTTTGAACGAATATCTTAGGGCATCGCAAAACACACTGATTAAGTTGCTAATATAACTGAAATAAAAATATAAATTTCTTGCTAGTCCTCTATCAACGAGAAGTGAATAATACGATGAAACAGGCTATTGGGTGCTATACACTGCAATTTTTTCAATTCATTAGTAAACAGCCATTCACTGCCATCAATGGAACCATTTATTTCCCCTCTTATGGTAGATGAAATAACGTAAAGGATAAATTTCAAATATGCAAATGGCAATAAAAATGAGAAAGAAGTCAATGAGAGGTCTATATATCTCTGATAATTTGCTTATGTTCACCTCTAAGGGACGCTGGAGAAGGCTTATTTGTTTGGAAGGGAAATTTGAAGAGGACTCTCGCTACCTGATGGTTGCATTTAATGAAAATCTATGAAATGATTATCATCGGTCGAAGAAAATTTTATCACCATTCGGCTGAGGGAAAAAAATGATAACGATGGTGATACTGAAGTTGTTGTTTTGCATTTTTAAGAAATGGACAGAGTCATAGAAATCAATAAGTGACATATAGATTCTGACATAATCTCTCTTCTTTCAAAATTTTCTCTTCAATATGAATGTATATTATGTTCATTGAAGCCATTTATTAATTATGGCCATACCCGAGATATTATGTTATTTCTCGTATTTGTGATGCTGAAAGCAGAAAGCTTACAAGTTCCAATTGGAACTTCCCAATTTACCTGTGCTGTTTTTGAGGTGAGGAGATTGGTTTATCATCGAATGCTTGAATTGATATGACCTCTACAAATAGTGCATTATGTCCTTTTCGGGCAATTTGTTTAAATCATACGTAGAAACTTCAAATAAAAATGTCTCATTGCATACACATTATACATTTTTTTTTTCAACGAGCATTTTGCCAATAATCTACGCTGAGTTTTTGTGAATATTCATTCGACTGTTAGAGGTTTTTTAATGGCGCTGAAAATTGCGTTCAAAACTATTTCTTCATCTCATTCATAGTCTTCGCTCGAATTGTCATTTTGATTGTTCACTGTGTTCATTTATCCTTTTTTTAAAGCACTTTTCATCACCCATTTATGAGGCTCTTCGAACATTATGCAAATTACAAATCCACTAAAGTTTTGGCGTTGAGAGATGCAAATTTTTGTAGTGGCATCATTCACATAGGACAGATAAAGATATATTTTATGCATAAGTGAGATTTCATTATATTGGTATTTAAAAATACAAAATGTTTAATAATACTTAAGATTGGAGTGTAATTTTTTGCGTTTATTTAATAATTGTCAATAAATTCCAACTCTTTTGTCAATGGTTAGCTGAGAAGAATATTCGAAAAGTAACGTTGACATAATTGCATAAAGGTCCAACAATTTTAAAAGAATTTCATGTAATGTAATCGAATTTCATGTTCTGCTAAAAAGACCTGACATTATGGTTTACTTTCATGAACAGGTAGTGACTGCAGCCAGTTACCTACTTAAAAACGTTTTCTTACAAATCGAGTTTCATGGGAATTGAAAGTTTGTCACGAATTTAAAATGTGCGGCAATATTCGACCACATCAAAGTAGCTCAATTGTGATTTGCTGACCATTAAGTGAGTTTGACTCTGGACATCCATAACAAATCAGGATCTAAAGAATAGTGATATTAGAATAGCAAAGTGGACAGTGATCGAATTCGAAGAGCTGCAAAGATGTAGTGTTACGTACAAACAGTATAATTATTGATGCAAGTGAGTGTTCATTGTTGTGCGAATGTTTGGATTGGTGCTAATGGTGTACGCGAAAGTGGAGTGTCTATCCGAGCAGTCGGTCTCGCTACGGTCATTCGTCGCGCTGACAGCTGCTCTTTTGAGTGTCTTCCGCATATTCACTATGTTCAATAAGGCATCCTCATTTATTCATAATTACACACTTCTATGAGTGTTCATTGAAGGTGAAGGGGAGAAGGGAGGGGGAATTCGTCGAACAATGAAAACCGTTTGAATAAGGGGACCGTATAGGTCCTTCTTTCTTCTGAAACTTTAAAGCATAATTCGTAATATGAGGCGACATTCATGGAAATACTCATCTCACGAAAACCCTCTAAAATCTTGCAGAAAATTTAGCACGTTTTCATAAACCTGAACGGATATTTTTAGCTAAATAACGATAGAAAAAAAAAGTGATGAAACATTCAAAGTGGTCTTTTGAGGTGTGATTTTGTGATAGATTCTTTTGCAATCGACTCCACAGCGCACTACTCATGAGTACATTTCAATAATGAGCATAAATTAGTGCATCATATACATCGAAAACGTTGCCGAATTGAAACCTTATATTCGTTTCCTTCCCCCTTCCAACATCAACATGTCAACCTGCAGTCACTCATATGACCACAATTCTTTATGTTGTTACACTTGATGGGATAATTGGCGTCATCCAACAAAGGTAGAAAAATATGTCTCGAGTAAGTTATAAAGCTGCCGATACTCGAAAAAAAATTAAATGTGATCTAAGGAATGGTATGGATTGCATCCTTACAAGTCTAACTCCCGTTGAATTCTTCTGCTAAAAATATTTCTTTACTCGGCTTCAGCTTGCCTCCTCCCTCTTAGATGTGGAAATTTAGATTATGACAGCGAAAGGCGAACAATTTTATGAGAGGATAAGCGTTCTTTGTTTGCATTCGCTTCATATGCTGATGTCAGTGGAATAAAATTTTCGGTCTTCGTTTAGAGCGATAGGTGAAGACTAGTGAATGGCAGCTGGAAGGTTATTTCAGTTGGGCTTTCAAAGTGACGTGACAGCTCAGCTCCGATCCAGCGAATTATCCTCGGCGGCGTATCATGAACCGACCGGGCGGTCACCTTCGACGACTGTTAGATGCTCGATGCAGCGTGCATAATTGATTGTTTTCATTGACATGAAGAACACCGTTTACGACCTTGAGAAGCTATTGAGCATCTCGACGCGAATATGATTCTGTTTATAGTCGCGGTATGATTCATCTATATAATTGTACCCTTATAACGAGTGCATGAAGAGGATCGATGCAACACAATACAAGAGTGTGGTACAAATTTAAAGGCGATTTATGCTTGCAATCTCGCCTCAAAGAGTCTCATATTACCTTGAATGAACCCCTCTTCTCGAGAGCCTGACATTATAGGTAAGTTCTTAGACGGAACGCTGCTCTGATCCCCTCCTCCAGCCCCTCCCCATCCCCAATGATTTCCTTCCTCTCTTTCGCTATGAACTTTAAAAAAGATTTGTTTGCAAACTTCTGGCATGCTGGAAATTAACAGACAAAATTTTTTCGCTTAGAGGAGATTTAAGAAGATGGTACTCGCTTTAATTAAAGGGAATTAACTCACTTCTTCCTGTACCCTGCAGGATTTTCCCCTTCCCTTCCCGCAGGGAATATTCTGCGAGATAGTAAGATTAAAAAAATTACCAAACGAAACGTACTACTTCTCAACTAAAGATTGATGTTTAGCTAAAGCCTATTGTTAGATGAGCATACGCACATCTTATTGCAGCAAATACCTAACTGGTCCGCAACGTTCAGCATGCACTACGTGATAAGTTTTAATGCAATACCACTTCGATGTGTTTGCAATAATGCAATGCGTTTAATGGAAGTGGTATTGCAATATTCTCGCAGAAAATGCAATACTCTCAAGCATTCTCTTGCAGTATCTTGCATATGCAATACTCATAGTATCGCTTGAATTCAACAACATGGAAAACGCACCACTACTGAGCTAACGGTATACTTCGGAGCTAAGACAGCTGGAAGATTGAAAAAGAATTTGCGATATGCGACTGATGCGCTGAATATTGTTCAGTGGTGGAAAATTGTGCAGCTTTCGAGGTTAGCTGCTGTTCTAGAAGCTCTAGGGAGTCTTCGGAAGGCAAATGGTCTGTTGAATCGTCCAAGGACTGCTGAATATCCCATGGTCTAATGATTAACAAAAGGAGCTCCTAGATCGATGGTGGAACATTTTGTGTATTGTAAATACTTTCTCCTCGAAGCAAATGAAGAAATTCCAGATCATATTTTCTGTAATAAAAAAAAATGCCTTCTCGTTTTCCTGATTCTTGAGTGAGAAGTATATATGAGGTGCTTTGTTTTTGTTGCCCCATCCTTTATTTTTTGAAAAGTCTTAGTGAAGAAATGAAAAAGTTGGAACGGATAGCCTAATGATCACGTATGTTATAGTTTACAGAGGCAGAGACACCGAACAAGTGCTTATTTGATCAGAACTCGAAAGAGTTGAATGAATAAACAGTAAGAAAAACTGACATTGAATTTAAGACAACTTCAACATTGCATTTGAGGTTGAGCGTCTTCGATGAACCGACACCGCAACCTTAGTGAAAATGCCTTTGCTACTATCATTTTCCGATTGTCACTGCAGGTTTCACAGAATAATTACGATAATTATCATATTTCTTCCAACTGTAAGGTCTTTATAGGTTCATAGATGACTTATACCACAGGAAACGACTGCCATTAACAATAAGCTGGTGCCTATGCTTAATGACAGTCGTTTGGTTCACTCTTAGAAAAAGAGTTAGTTGCTTTGGAACGTTAATTTATTTATTTGAATCTGATCGTTGAACGAACGCATTTTCCAGCACAACTGAGCATAGAGAGATGGGGGAGGGGAGGGAGGGGAGGGGGGGGAGGTGGTGGGTAACGAAGAGGGTAGTCACTGAAGGATATTGTATAGTAGGCTTCTTATCAAGAGATCATTTGAACACTTCGAACAGTTGACGCTAAAATTGCAATAAAAAATTGCCAATTAAACTGAATTGATTAATCGAAACGAAAGGCGAACCGCTAATTTGATTGACTAGATAAATTTCCGCAATGCATCCGCTAAATCGCGGTACGTTGTTGCAATTTTATGCAAATATGCCGCTTAAATATCCTAAATGAGTGGAATCATTATTTATTTGTTTTGCTCAACGCTTTGTGTTCGTTGTCCATTAACGATTCACAACGATTTTATCCATCTGCAGCAATCTTTTTTTTTCCCCGTCAACCGAATAGAAAATAGTGACCTCTTCATCGAAAGCCTTTAAGGGATGCACCGACTGGAGATATTATCATATTGTGATTTTTTAATTTGAATAATCTACTCAAATAATCAAAAGAAGATTTATATCTAAGATGGCGAATAGTTTCCCATACTTTCTACAATTAATCAATTGTGAATGGTACTAATTACGGTTTTTATATTGTTGCCTATGCGTAACGGTAAGAGACATTGGCTAGGATTATTACCTTGACAAGGTGTTAATCTTACCTGTTGCGTAAATCTCCTTCAAAAGATTCATGTTTCTTGAAAGTTTGACCAATGAAGAATGCATGGAAATTCTTTAGTACTTTCAATTACCTTCGATTTATTTCAGATTTTCATTCGCCAAAGTGAAATATGGCAAACGAAATCAAAATCACTTTTATCTACGCACTATTAAATATCGAAGGTGTCCGAAGTTAAAATCATCTGATAAGTAGACGGGAATAAATACGATTAATTACGCGCAAATTTTATCGCCATAATGCGTATTTTTGAAATAAATTTGCAAAAGCGTTTAATAATAGCGCTCGAGTCTCCTTGTAAATATAGATTGTCTTTCATGAGTTTCCTATTGAGCCGAATTAGATAGTTTGACGCCATTTTTCGGAGTATCAAAATAATCCATCCGCGATCCCCTATGATTGAATAAAATTGAAGAAAAAACCCATCTTGTGCTAGATCGCTTATCGCATAAATGTATTTTTCATTACGCATAGATAGCGGTGTTGACAAAAGCAAGACGCGCCAGTTGTTTGTGGATATGCTGTAGCGATTGTCTGACATAGTCATTTCCGTTGTCCGCCGCAACATGCGCTTTATGATTCGGCCATAGAGCATTTAATTGAATCTCTCTATTGCGACCTTCGTCCGACACCCGCGCATCTACCGTGGGAAATATCCACATATCACATTAGCCCATTGTAGCCGATTATAAGGAAAAAGCAAATCCGGCTCCTCTTCTCCTTAACGATGAAGAAATTAAATTCCTTATCAATTCCTATTCGATGATGAAACCCATAATCTGACTTCATTTATAGCTTCCGAAGTCGGGAGTTTCATCGTGAACTATACGACGCTCAACGTGCTATTGGTGACGATAATCTCTGCTTAGACAAGTTTTGATTTCAACTTATTGAGAAATCACCTTAACTCATCGAAGCATCCTGATGGAAAATCACTTTCGAAAATGAAATTTTATTATAATCGACATCCGGAAACCGATATCACTACAAAATTACATTAATCTTGGCGCATAAATTTTACAGTATAATGCTCAAAAAAACCAACACAGCACCAAATTCATATATTATACTGCGAGTATTTGACAAAAGAAAAATCCCTACTCGTTAGCATGAGATTGGCAGCAACAAATAGAGATTCATACCTCCGTCTCCTCCTCTCCCTTAGTCGGGAAAAGAAAGACATTTTTACCTCCGACTAGATCCTCAATAAGAGGCGAAAAAAAAAATCAACAAAGCAAAGAAATGTAAAAACGTAACGTCTTTCAAAACAACGAATAACAACTATAAAAACAACTGCACTCGTTAAATAAGCAGCATTCCCACTAAGATAATTAAAATAAAAAAGCAATCAGTATGTAAGCGTAAGACGTGCAGATGAATATTTCCTAGATGAGGTGAAATATTTGAAAACACAAACAACAATTCGTAGGAAAGATATCCCCATATGTAGTAGATGGAAACAGATAGCACCAAACCACAAATAACAATAGATATTCCCTTCGCTCCACTCCTCACCATCCTTCTTCCCCTCAATCCCCTCCCCCCCCCCCCCCCCCCCCCCCCCACGAACTGGTCAAGCAACCGAGCAAACAGCGTGACCGTGTGGTCGTATGAAATTATAAATTAATAAAGCTCTAGCACTTGCACTTATATACTTTCTGGGAATTTCATGAAACACAATGAAATAAAGCCCAAGCTAACATTTAACTGAAAACATTTGTCTTCCCAACTCAATTTATTGATGCAAAAATATTGGCTGCATATTCATCTCTCCGACCCCTCCTCCCCTGTCCCCCCGTTCGCTCACCACATTGCTTCTGCAAAGAAAACAAAGCAAAAGATTTTTTTTTAACTGCATATTCATTACCCCATACTAATTATGTGCGTGGCGAAAATATTTTTAGAAAATGCAAACAAAAAAAAATCCTACGGGATAAAGCCGACGTTAGCTAGAAACTACTGAGGAAAGTTCCACCATCCCATTCGCAAGAAAGTGCTCAAGCTCATGCAACACGAGTAAACATTAAAAACAATCAAGTAAAACAATTCAAATATATAAAATATTTATAGAAGAAATCAAAGAATTTTTTTTTTCAACGTAATCAACGCCAACATATTATAAAATATTTCAAAACAACAAAAAAAAAAAAGCATAAACCATATGGAATGCAATACAATTGTAAATATCTGATGCAAAGCAAGAACATCAAATAGGGTATAATGCACTGAGAAATTCATAATAAATGAGGCAAATAAACACAAACACAACTATTCCACAGAATGTCAAATAGTGATCTCAATGCATCAACAATAAACAGAAATGATTGTGCAAAATGACATTGGACAACGCAAAGAGATCTTCGGATGAATAATTGATGACTCACAGAGGAAATGATAAGAGATCAATTCATAGCAGATAATACCGGTAACGAGCCCATTTAATCATTACAAAACTCCGTGATAGAAAATTTTGAACGTTGCAGCAATCGAATCAGAAAAGCGAACGAATAGCTCTTGCAATATTCATAAAGCCGTCGATCAACTTTCCAACCTAAACGTAAATAAATAAATAAACACGCATATGATTAGTGAGTTAGTCAACAGAAAAGCGACTGATGATGTTAACTATACCCCTCCCTTTGTTCCACCGCAAGATGCGACAAACGGATTTTT
This sequence comes from Ascaris suum, assembly GCA_013433145.1. NCBI lineage: Eukaryota > Metazoa > Nematoda > Chromadorea > Rhabditida > Ascarididae > Ascaris > Ascaris suum. Next base: position 2,382,495 of record CM024182.1, on the reverse strand, counting down.
GAAGTTTGAGTGGACCTCTCCAAAACTGGTTTCACAATAAAATGAAGGAAATCTACACCTTAGAGTGGCGAAGCTCGTATCCGAAATCCTACCCATGGTAGTTTATAGAATGCAGTGCTCTGAAACTGCCACTGAATTATATGTTTCATGACATCCTGTATTATCGTCTTTATAACAAATTTATGGTTGCAATCGATGACACTTAAATTACCCTCCCTGTGTCACCACCTTCATTCACCTAACAGACCGATGAAACTTTTACTTGCAGGGAATGGCGAAAACGAATTCGTCTCTACCGCTGCGAGTGAAGACAGATTAGTAAGACTGCGGAGCACCCGCAAGCATACCTGCGGGAAAGTGACATGATATACACTCTACTTGCTTTTGGGCAATCCCTTCTCGGGTTGAAGAAGCGCCTTCTCGGGGAAACTCTGGCATGAAGGGACAATAATGCCCCACATATGAGACAAAGCCGAGGATACAGTAGCCTCTATCCCCGCTTGCAATCGCCCTCAGAAGCCGAGACGCGCAAAAAGGCCACAGTTGGTGAGCTGGTGAGCTTTAAAAAACATAATCCAATTCTTTCGAAGGCAAAACTATGCGAGGACTCGACATCAAAAAACGCAAGAAATAAACAAAACCTGCTGCACTACTGCAAGAACTCGCTTCACATTCTGCTTCATTGTGAAACAAATGCCCCTAAATCGTTATGATGGACGAAGCCGTACACCCCGCAGCCACTCCAAAATTTGAGGGGGCAGAAGAAAAGCAAAAAAAGGTGTAACAATGCCAACATAAGAATTTCAAGCTCCGCAGCATCGTAAAGAAATACTTTCGGAGTTAAGTGAAGGAGGCGAAGCCTCATGAATGATAGAAAACGCCTTTTTCTATATTCTGAACTCAGGCATTTCAGAGCTCATCGTCGAATAATTCTCAAAAAATGCGCATTTTCACCATTAGTCCTATAAATTAAATCAGAAAATGATTTTCAAAGATGAAGTGATTATGCCAAAAAAGGGCAACTCACAGTTGACTTCTGCATCGAATGGACGCCTTTCAAAGTTGCAGCGTTAATGAACTCCAGCTCGAAATCATCACCGATCGCACGAAGACGATAGCCAATAATGCGCAACTGGAAGTCCCCACCATCTAAAAATAAATAATCTCTTCTACCAACCAACCAATGCATAGGAAAAGCATTTGCAAAACTAAACGATATTCTTTTTTCTCTCAGACCTTTCGTTTGTAAACGTGCGGAACACCATTTTGCGTATAACAGATAAAAATCGAGTTGGTACTAAATAGAATTTTTAGTAACAAATATGGAGGGGTCCTCATGAAATTCAAAAAATAAACAACATAAAGACTGTGAAACATGAAAAGTATATAAAGAAGACCGTGAAAATGTGATATATATATAGACTGTGAAATAAAGAACACTGCGAAAAAATAAACATGAAAAGAATACAACCTCTAATACAGTCACCCAAAAGATATTGACACCTAAAAGGTCTAATCTGCCAGTTCCGTATCTATCAGCACTTGCAGCTTCATATTTTTCCCAACTAAACGAAACAAAGCGATAGCGGCATAATAAAAGCAAAGACCGATATTCCAAAGAGGATCTCATAAAAAATGCACTCATATGTATACTGTCACGAACACACACATACACACCAAAGAGATATGAATGTTCCAAACATTATCGTACTGAATAGAAGCGCGGGAAAGCGGCATAAACATACGAGTTAAGTGCAACAATGACCGCACATGATTTAATAATTCATTGTGGGATAAATCGGCACCGCTAGTGGGAGTCGAAATGTTTTCGCATACTCCAGCCATTTGCACATTACCGATCTAATATGGTTAATAGCCGTTTTCATCTGCCGACGTTTGGTAGTCGTCAAAGATGATTGAGATATGTTCGCCAGATTTTGCAATACGTCAGGTGTATTTTCATAAAACGTTGTCTCTCTTAGGCAAGGTTTCGACTCATTAACCTCCACCAACTTTATTACCTATGGTAAAGTTTTGGCTCACTAAGCTATCATCATTACCGAAACAACCTGATCGGTCGGTATTGCGCGCGCAACCACAACTTATAAAACCAACAGCTCACATAAAACCAACAAAGCAATCTAGAAAGCGGCAAATTGACAACCACTCAGCAGGAGAGAGATCTCTTTCGAGCAGCCTTCTCAGTCTTATGCATTAGCGCCTAATTAGTAGCGTTTCAATCATCACCTAAAACTTCGAAAACAATGCTTTGAAACTTGCTTTAACGAGAAATGACGCGTCATTAAACCTTTCAGGTATAGCATTAAAAACAATCAATAAATCTACGAAAGAATATAAATAGAAACAAATATAAAGCAACAAACGCGCCGAGAGAGATAAAATTGAAAGCGGAAATCACTTATCGTAGTCGTGATCGTTTCTTGTGCTTGTGACATTATTGCGAATCTGTGCACCTTGCGAGATGAAAACGTTCCGTATAGTGCAAGCGTCACCAAGCTCCTCATCTTGTAGCTTCCAGTAATCATTCAAATTGCATTCCATGCAACCCTTTAATCAACTCATTGTTAAAGCGTTTGATAATCAAACTTAGGAAAACTTATTTCAAATGAATTTACTGCACAAACATTCAAAAAAAAAAAAATAAAATATTGCTAAATCACAAGTGAGGAATCAATACTAGATGATAGAGAGAGCGCTCGACCCATGACAATGCAACGAATCAAACTCTGAAGCGGTAGAGTTCATATCTGAAATTAAACTACCATGCTGATATCATTGATTCAAAAATTAATTATGCTCATTTATGATAAAAGAATTTGATTAATTCTCTATACCAGATAAACATCGTTGTGGTCGAAAAACTCGGTTAGAGAAGTGTGCTGGAAAGGGGGGACGATAATAGCGCTTGGGAAGCATGATATCGATAGTGGGATACCCAATCGGAAATCACTCCACGCATTGTTGAACGAGTAGATCTGCAAGTTGTTGTTCTTTCCGGAGATTAATACCAACAAAAGAAAAGTAAAACGACGAATGAAATAAGCAATAAACTTTCGAAAAGAACATTTAATAACTTCTATAATAGAATACAATAATAATGACAGTAAAGTGTTCTCTTGTAATTTTTCTACTCGATGGGCTTACGGGATCGTCTATTTATTGGTCAGTTGTGACAGAATTAGGTGAATGACCTCGAAAAAAAACAACTATATTAAGAGGCGAACGTAGGAAAAAAAGATGTGTGAAAAGCATCTGCAGTTTTTTCTTCCGTCCTCCCTCCCTAACCCCCCCCCCCCCCACCTCCCTTGGCATCCCTCTTTAGCCACCCCACACCCTCTCATTTTTAATTCACAACAGGTTAATGATCACATTGTCTAACATGAAAGAGTAAATCCTAATGACCACACAACAACACCAAAGATAAGCGAGCCTCTATAAAAGCCGAAATAATAAGATTAAGTACTTTTGATCGTGAAGAGGAAACGATTATGCGATACTAATAAAACGTAACGATTATATAACAACAAACGTTAATAGCGCCACCCGAATCACATGCTGCGATGCGTTGATTTATTCAATAGCCAAATAGCAATAATCCGCTTTCATTCTATTCTATGCATCTTTGTTATATGCACGGATGGGGGGCTTTGAAGCAAAAGTAAACTCTGCCTCGCCAAAATATTAGTACAGTGGCGAGAAAATTTCCTGTGTTTCATAAACCGGCTTTTTGCATCATTCGCCGGATATTTTCCGATCAAGGAAAACCTAAAAGCTTTGATAGCTTGGTGATAGGTATCTAGATAGACTTATATGCACAGTTTGACGACAGGTATCCAGGTGCACCTGCGTGGTATATGCGATATACTTTATAGACGTATACTTGTTTGATAAATCCTTAAAGTCGAGTTACTGGATGTTCTCATATATTTGACGTCTCTAACAGATGTTACTTCTCGACAAGCGAAAAAAATTTCAACAAAAGAGATATTTCACCGCATTCCAAAAAGCACATCAATAACTACATAAAACTTTCTTGAATGAACCAACCATCAAAAAATACAGTTGGAAACAGTATAATTGAAGGCTACTTAGACTTAACCGGCTGCTTTTCCCCCTCCCTTGTTCCTGCCTTCTCTCAAAGACCACATTATTCGATAAATAATTATGATCCTTTTCTACGCATCAAATAAAAACAGTAATGGAGCGCTTATATAGAAAGATGCTCGCAGATCAAAACCACATAATGACGTTTAACTATAAGTTTGTTATCAATTAGTGATATGGAAGTCATTGGAAAAAGTTTTAAAAATATATAAATAAAAAAGTAATTGAACTCACCATTATAACACGAGTAGATAGAAATCAATGGATGTGAGAGCAACGATCAAAGTTCACACTGGAATGAAACAACCTGCAAATTGGTGAAAAAACGTTGCAACAGAAATAGGAAAAAAAAAACAGCGTTATTATTATCATTAAAAGACTATCATTCGTTTAATGTATGAATAAATAAATAGTAAAAATAAGTGATGATAATTTCTCTGATATCAGTCAATCAAATGTGCACTTGCAAATGTACGCCTACTATACCATTACTGCTTACGAAAAGTAATATTATGTTGCTATAAATAAGAACCAAGACGAGAGTAGTAAACAAAACAGGTCGACACAAATCACGGAGATAACTTCACGCACATCGTACAGGAAAATCAAATCGCACGTGAACTAACATGATTAACAATTGAAAATACCGAACAGGAACAAACATGTAAATACATGAAGTTGTTCAAAGATTCTTTCTCGCTCTGCATCTCAGTCCAAATCCTTCGCTCTTTGTCGTTTTCGACTTCAGCAATTCTCGTTTGAAAAAAAACCCCCTATTTCAGGACATATCGTCAGCCCTGATTTAATATGAAATGACGAGATTGATGAGATATCGTTTCAGGATCTACAAGCCCACCAAATCGGATCTGACATCCTGAAGTTCGTACTCGGTAACCGGAATTCTGTTTTGTGAAGTGAATGGGTGAAAAGATAACAAACATGCTGGTTGCTGAAGATTCAAAAACAACAGGATATAGAGTGGATGCGGCGAGCACAGAGTGAAAACGACGAAAGAGATAGAGGACGTATGGAAGCAGGTTAAATGAGTGAGTACACGAAGGTATGAATGCACATAGCAAAACAAAGAATTTGCACGAAATCGTTGTAATGAAATGAGAAGAGATTTGTAGTGATGAAAAATATTGCCAAAAAATTGGAATAGCGAATAGAAAATTTTCGGGAGAGCACAAAGGGGTCGGAAAAGATAGAACATTGAAACGAAATGTCCCGATCAAACGATGGTAGAAGTACTAAGGATAGATGGAAAAGTGGTAAGAGGGTGGAAAATATTTGGAAAAAGACAGAGAACTTTTGAAAAAAAAAAGTAGGAGGGGAACGTTTGAAAAAAAGCGGAAATGTAGCAAGAAAAAGTGAGGAACGCTAAAAAAAACGTATATGCTGGCGAAAGAGCGGATTAGGCCGGTATGCTACGGTACTATGGCGTGATTGGTCGTTCCTTACGCATATGGACCATCATCACAGGTAAACGCAATGCTCACCTTTGTCGTATATTCCATTGCTCATCCTCATCATCCTCAGTGATAATCTTGTGCACTTCCATTGGCATCGCCATGCCCGATCATCGATCATCACCGTCAATGATATAGCGATTTACTAAGGAAGTAATAAGACGTAAAATGCAGTTAAAACGGTGAATGCTAAGAGAAGCAAAGAAGAGACCTGGAGGAAAACTACTCATGGGCATATTGAATGATAATAGTGTTTGTTAAATGAATGAGGTTTGCCATAAGTAAGGAAAGACCACCTTGCATGAACAACTAGAAGTGATTGCAGTTAATGAAAAGCGTCGAAGTTGGTGTTACTCCAGTTTAAGAACAGGAATGAGAGGTTATAGTATGAGAGATCGCGTAGTTGGTTTACGAAAAAAATAGTTTTCTTAAATGAGTGGAAAACGTTTTAAAGGATATACGCTTTTTTATTTCCTCTTCTGATCAACCGCTTTCATAAATTATCAGAAAATATTCGGTTTCTGATGTCAAATTATTAGCGAATATCTAGAAAAATTTTGGTTGAATAGCTTTTCGTAAAGTTTTCTTTGGCTTTACAGCAGCTAAATTATACTAGCAAGCCAAAAAATCTTAAATTGGAATCAAATAACCTAGACTCACCTTTGTATGGGCGTCCCGACATCCTGCTCTCAGAAATATTTCAGTTTACCTCCTCCCCTCCCATCCCTCCACTGCCTTTCCCCCCGGCGGAGATTTCAGTTTCAACTCGAAAAAAAAAACTTTGCGGTAAAATCCGGTGCGGTTCCCTTCTTCACGTCGCATGAACCTGGAATCTATTTCCTGTCAATATTGTCGACGCACCCACTCGTTCACCTTTTAAACCATTTTTGAGTCTCTTCTGTTTACACCACATTGCTGCCCTTCCACTTGAATATCTACCCTCTCGAAAGGTTGCTTTGTGAAGATTTTGCTCTTTCTTGCTGCTTATACTCGCCTACCTTTTTTCTGTTCCACCATTTCGGAGCCTTCGAAAATAAATAAAACAAGATAATTAATCAACATGCAAAATAATGCCTTTCGATCGCTGGAAAAAATCTGCAAACGATCCATCTTAAAAGAATCCAGTCGGTGCAAAATCGACGAGTGACCGGCCAAGCAATGCACGCAGATTTTTTCAGTCATTGACTGTCTACATTTTTTCACAGTCTTGAAGAACCAACATACATTATGATATTGGAGATCGTCCTATGCCGTCCAGTACATCCAATAAATTTCATAGCTCTTCAATGGTTCGCGAGTTGAAAATGCGGGACAGACAGACGCATACACATATATACATTGCTCATACCTTGCGCATATACACTCATAACAGACATCCACATATAGGCGCACAGAAAAGTTTCTGCGCGTTAAGGACATTATTAAGACCACGCACATGTACCGGTTTCATGATGCATTTTAGAGAGCTGTTTTTTGAAAAATCGTTGAAAAACGAATCATGATTGAAGATATTAAAATATGCAAATAATATTTTTATGCGTTATTGTTAAATTGTGTAATGTTTTCATTTTCTTATATTCCTAAATATTGGTTTTTTTTTGTATTGATAGATATTCATTTTCCTCTATTCTTAATTATCCTCTCTTTCTCTATTTTTGCATATTCATTTTGCTATATTCATAAATTTTACTCCTTCTTCTGTTTCTAAGTATTTGATTACATATATTCTTGAATTTGCATTGCTTGAATTTTTTTTCTTCACCAATGGGAAAACTTTGTTTGTTTGAAAAAGGAAAAGATTTTGTGTTAAAAAAATTAAACAATTTTCATTGGAAGAAAAAAAAATTTCATCGAGGTTTTCGTTTGTGTAGTACATAAAAAAAAAAGAAGGAACAAAATGAAACGAAAGAGCGATGATATAGAACATTATATCGAGAAATGCAATGTCCTACAACTCTGATATCATCTACTATGATAGTATCACTCTACTTTGTCGTACAACATCGACCTACTGTGTCGTACAACATCGCTTTGCCCTATCGTACTAGAACGCTCTAATTTTGTGTAACAGAAAGTTAAAAAAGCCGATTTAAGCATCCATTCATGTTTATCAAGTCGATAGGCGAACTGCTAAACGGGAAACTTATTGGTTAATTTTCGTTGTTCTCGTCGAGTTGAACTACTAACGGAAGCATACCGAATAAATGCAAATACGAGAGATGAATAGAAAGAAAAACAGGAAATGCTTTTATGAATAGACTACAAGTGCAACATTAGCTTCTTATTGCTCTAAGTGCGTATTCATTGAGTGTTTTATGGTAACAACGAAGCCGACTAGGTCAACATCATCTCATTCATCTCATTCTCTCTCCCACCATATTTATCGTCAATTAATTCACCGCATAAATATTACCTAAATTAACCAATTTACAGCTATAGACATCTTCCGAAAGTGTATTTAAGACTTGTAAACAAACATTTCTGCTTAATTTCTCGGAAGCTGCAAAGAGTAAATTCATTTAGTGAGGGAAGATTTCAGCTCTTACTTATGAAGACAAAATAACAATCGACATTAGCGTTCGCATGGCACGGAAACGCATGATGCTCCACAGTCTTGATTTCGATCCTTAGGACGTTCATCGACTGGGTGCGCCGAAGTTCGAGCGGTCTCGAGTTTCAAAACTTCTGAAGGAATCCCAGAAGAAATTCGAAGCTTCCGCCGGTTCGAGGATGTACGCCTCCTGAGGATTTTTGAGAAAGTTCGAAGATTTGAGAAGATTCGACGCCGAGTATTCTCGTGTAAAAGTAACTTGAACGGAAAGCTACTCTTCTATGGTTCCATTTATATAACAACAAATAGGGAGGGTGTGAAAGGAGTAGGCCAGAGATTCGTTTTTAATTAATGTTGACCGCATTAATAGTTTCATAAATTCTCAATAAAAATGACTAAATGTGTATAGCAACTCACTCATTCTTTTTTAACTAATGCAATCGTTTGCATGGATTTTGACGAAAGATTTATTCCTTTGACCATAGCAACATAAGATGAAAATCCAATCGATTGCAAAACTGTTCTATAAGTTCTGAGCCCTCTTGAAGTGATTATAACTCCTTTAGGAGTCAGTGGATTGACTCGAGTGCTATTAGTAAATGGAACTCACCTTAAAGTGTTGGTTACATCACTAAGAGAGTTCTGATATTTAAATTTCTGAAACGTTTGATAAAGGAGAAAAAAATCTGTAACGATAGTATGGGATGAAGCGAACGGGCATAGAGTGAAGAGGTGGCACATTGATTGGAGTGTTTTTGCATAAAATAAAATAATAAATGAGAGAAATCTCATCAAAAAATAATTGCTAAATAAACATCGATTCTCTTCTCCCGTAAATTATTTTGAAGAACACAATTTTTCGTCGTTGAAATTTTCTTGGAATATTTAATTATTGTAAGATCTTTTTTTTTTCGTGCTAATAAGCTAAAACCGAATTTTATTGTAACGGCGATCGTTTAGTTTTTAAAAGTTTTTCGTAATTCGTAAAAATTTCCTCAAAATGTTACTTGTGAATTGTTTTCTTTTGAAGTTTATTATTTAATTCTCTAAAGTAAAAAAAAAAAAAACTGTGGAAATTCATAGAGTAAACTAATTTATTCCTTCTGTAATGGTAGTGTTTCTTTGGCATTCATGTTTTTGCACAGATGGCATTTCCTAGAAGTTAGAAAGCTTGGATCGGCGCAACCAAATTATTTGCTTTTGGGAAACCGAAATTTAGTCATGAGAATGGCAACTGTAAACCGGAATTTGGTCACGAGAATGGCAACTGTAAACCGGAATTTGGTCATGAGAATGGCAACTGTAATCCGGAATTGGTCACGAGAATGGCAACTGTAAACCGGAATTTAGTCATGAGAATGGCAAATGAAGATATATTTTAAAATTTGTGATATAATGCACGTAAGAAGATATATTTAAAATTTTTTTTTTTGTTTGCATCGGATTTCAATTGATATTATTTGCATATCGTCGAAGTTGCAACGCACATTACCACATGTATTCTGCGCCTCGTTTGAATACAAGTGTCTAAAGTTTCATTGATCGGTCTTTGTTACGTATCTTTGATCGATCTTATAATATTGCACATCCATTTGATCCTCTAGCTATCATCGAAGATATCAAACTGATTGAAGAGTTCAGCGTGAATTTATCAAACTTGTGTTTCAAAAATTAGCTTCTTATCGATTTCAGCCTACTTAAAAATAAAAATTACGAACATGTGCGATAGCGATTTGCTTGGATTACGATTTAACGAAGGCGAATATTGTGGGAATAAATTGGAATTGCACTTTTGATCCTTTGGAGTGCTAATGATATATATATGAGATTAAAAAATTTTCTCAATTATATGATTAATTTATGTGTCTATCAACGAATCTGACAACAACATGTAAAATACTACCTAATTAGATGGATATAATTAGATGGAAACATACTCTATTGTTTGAGCAGCATAGAGCCATGTGGGATTCTTGAAGCGTGTAAGAAATTTCCGAAATAAAATGCTCAAATTTCGCCTAAATTCAATAGAATCAAATCATTTATTCTGGTAACAAAAATGTTTTCATAGACATTTTAACAGCAAAGTAAACTTTCCGCAGAATATACGTATCCCAAAATGGTGATAATTTGAGTGTTGTTATCGAAGAATCATTCAAATGCTTCAAAGCTGAGTAAAGAATAAAAGATAATTGAGATCGAGTTTTTTTACACCTAAAGCTATTTCTTTCTTCTACAAGTTGTTTTTCCTCTTATGCCGTCTTATGTGAAAACATCCGCTGAGCTCTATCCTCTATAACAAATCAACCAATGTTGCAACTACAAAGAGTAATTAATAAAAACCTCTACTACTTCCGGTTTGCAGGTGACAATATCCAAAAATAAACTCTCACCTGCAAAAATTAAATTATGGACTCATTGTGATAACTGCAAAATAATTTCTGCATGTATCAGCTCCTCTTTACAGACAATTCTATTCACCTAAATCTTTTTATTCAAGGACTGTTAAAGCGTGGGTTGATTCTAGCAATTTGTTCACCACCAATCGACTTTCTGTGCTTCAGTTTAGTGTTTCACTCAACTGAAATTGACCAATTTGCAAATTGAGAGCGCCGAAAATTGAACTTTATTTTACCCATAATTACAGAAGCAGAGCTAAGAGATAAAATAGATAAGATATAGCACAGGTTAACATCCGCAGAGAAACGGCAAAAAAATGAAAAATTTATACTGCTCGGAAAAATGTTTATAACTGAGTGAAAAAGCGAGAAAATTGAGAAAATTTCAAACTGTTATTTGAAGAGAAAAATTCCTTTGAGATTTTGAGAAATTGTGAAAAAAAATTCACTAATGGAAAAAAAAAACAATTTTTTGTTGAATACGACGTAAAAAAGCATTATATGCAAATTTATGAGAATATTGATTGTTGTTGCTTAGTTATAAAAGAAAAAGAAATTCATGGAAGAAACGTTATGTGCGTACAAAGAAAATCTTTCTTTTTAAACAATAACGAATTGACTCAAAAGACTATTTATTTTAAAGGTGAGTGTATAATATGCGATGACAAGAAGAATTTCGATTCTTGTGTTATAAAACAGACATAGGAAATTGTAACATAATCATCGAAACATCAATGCAAGCATTAATTCAACGCTGTTTGTACAGGAATTAATTTCAGGTGAATTGTATAGGGGTACATTAAAATATGAAAAGGAAGCGATTTGAAGCAGGAAAATTTAGCACAGATTAAATAAGTATACAGTTAAAAAATAAGTCAAAAATAGAGAAGTAGTTATTTGGAGGTTTCTTGACCTAATAGCTCAAAGGTTTCTGAAAAGGAAGACTGCCGTTGACCCGATTTTGAAATGCATTGCCGCTTTGTGGTGCACACTAAATCCAAGTTCACCCTCACTTATAGCACAGTGATATGGAGTACCATGGCGTTCTTCGAAACGTTCCACCACATGTTTTGCAGCTCGCATCTTATCGCCCACATAACTGAAAGCGTTTTATAAATCAACGAGAGTGAATTAGTCAATAGAACACGTAACAAATAGGCAAGTATCGTCCACTGCGGTCTGAATGTCATCAAATATAACTCAAGGGGCAAGACTAGAAAAAATGGGTTTCCTTCCCTCGCATTATCTATGACGTGAATGTATCAAACAGAAGATACGTCCTTACAAGTAATCAAAGCCTGGCACTTGAAAATGTTGAGAAATTCATCGGCTCATCAAATCACAGAATCAAGGGTTGTGGGATATCCATCTTTGGAATCCGCCGTCAAAACTTCGCGGCGGGATCAAAAAAGGTTGAAATATACGGATGAATGGATCAATGAAATCTCCGCGAGATGCGTAATTCCAGGAAAAAGCGTAACAAATCCTATCGAAATTTGCAAATTCTACAAGAAAGACTCAATAAAAAATAAACAAAATCAATATAATTTCTAGGATCTTTAATATTGAAATATTCGCAATTTCGATTTTTAAATCATTGTTCATAAGAAAGAATCTTTTTGTGAATAATCTTTTCAGGATAACCTTTTGTTCATTTTCACTCACTTCTAAGGCAAAACGATAGAAAGAATTTGAATATTAGGAATTGAAATGATAATTTCTAATGCGTTCTTAATTTCATATGTTATCTTCTTTGATATCAAAAAAAAAAGTCCTTAATTCAAAAAAAAACTTCATATCTCAATCGCTTATGCGTTAGAACATGAATGATAATTATATAGCATAATATGTGGAATTTAGATGTTTGTTGTGGAATTAAGGAAAAAAATTTCCAGCTAGATGTATATTAGTTCTGTGACCTGAATTACAGGAAATATTACTTGTATAAGTAATTTTCAGGCCTTTCACGCCTCTAACGCGTCTCGTTCAGGTCCTCACTTAGATAATAAATGATTTATCTCTTATTTTTGATAATTACGCCTATTTTATGCGTACTTACCGTTGAATGCCTTCTGAAGTGAGATCAATAGCGAAACGTTCTTTAGGACGCGTCATACCGGACGATACAACACGGATGTCTGGTGCAGCACAGCCAATTGGAATATATCGAGTTACGCGAAGATCCTTTGCCGGTATATCTTTCGAACGGAATAGGAACACATAATGGTCATCGACAACAAAGCGTGCGTAATCCTTCTCATCATAGTGTGCATAGAATCCCGACTGACCGTTAGCCACTATGCAGTGATATGGACCAGTATGTTTGGATTCGAATTCTGTCCTCACTGTGTGTGCAATCTTCTGCACAGATTTGCTGGAAAAAAACGGTCAAAGCAGCCGTCATACAATTATGTAACAAAGAAACAACGAATATTTTCGTAACTTCAGTGCATCTATGTACAAATATTTAGCCACATATATAAGGATAAGATGCTTTGAAATAATATTAGCCATGTTTTAAAGAACTAACATTATGGCATTCTGCAATTTCTTTATAGAAGGATAAAACCGTCCCCTTAGAAATTTGACTCATTTTCAGTTAATATTTTGTACAATTTATGATAACTTGAGTGTGGAAAATTGCAATATTTACAAGCAAGTTGAAAAATAATTGCTTTTATTTCCAACCTTTCTGAAATGGCTCTCTGAGCGATAACGATCGCAAGTTGCAACATTTCTGCATTCATCCCACTTTTAATAACATATTGACGTCGTGGTTGCTTCAATGGAACGAGTACGCCTGAGATTTTACGCTCTCTAAGTGGATGTAATGAAGTGAACGGATCCTCATTAATAGGGTTCTGCTTGAACAGACAAATCGTTAAGCCATCGATGCTGAAGATGATGATATTATCGGGATCGTATCGAATATGACAGCCGATATCCTTATCACTTACTGCACAGTGAAAATGTGCTCCATATATCTCTTCGAAACCATCGACAATTTTTTCGGCGATGAATGCATTATTATATTCCGACCCATATCTGTAAACAATACCAATAATAGTCATAGGGAATAATTACCTCGCGCGCTAATATATGACAACTAAAGGTAGTAATACCTGATCATCCGGAGTGAAACTTTCAGTAAAAAATACGATGCCATCATAAAACTAAAGAGGATGTATATGTGAAACATCATACAATGTTGATATGATTTGATGAAATTTTGAAAGACACTCTATGATCTCAGGAAGAAGATTCGCTCTGGATTCGGGTCTCCCTGGAGTCATCGAAACCGATAATACTTTTCAACTTCACTAAGCTATTAAAAAGCAAACGCGAGCCTACTGAAAACGTTGCACTGCTCGAAAGTATAAAGAGTGCTTCCAAAAGCATTTTCTCGGCTAACATAACTTGAATTACACACATTTAATCGATGAAAAAATTTTTGCATCACTGGAGCTTTCAGTGGTATTTTGAGGAAATAAAGAGATTGTAAAGGTGCTAAAGCGTAAAACGAGAACAAACGATAAAACAAACTTGGCAATAGTATTGATCGCTAGTCGAATAGCATATTGCTGCCTCTCTAGATTCATCCCATTTGTGATCACTTTAACGCTCTCAGGAATCTGAATTTCCATTACGGTGTTATCAGGATTCTTGAGGCGTCTGATTCTCATCTCGTTAGGCTCGTAACATTGATGTGGGAATATGTAGATGGTATTATGTCTAAATGTGAAATGAATATGCTCGTCGTTTCGACTGAAGAAACCAACATCGCCATCACTCACTATACAATGCCATGCACCATTAAATTTCTCTTCACATTGTTTCTTGATGAGGCGTGCAGCAAGCGTCTTGTTGGTGGGAAATCTGCAAATATTAAGTTACAAAAGACTAGCTAGCGTTGCTACTGATGGACCAATTTTATGCAACTCGTAATGAAAACCATCGATTGTTAAAAATTATAACGTAGAAAAGTGCAATTCGTATATCATCCCTATCCCCTCCCTCCGCCCTACTCCCCCTCTCGCCAGCGCACTAATTTCAAAAAGCAATTCGCTACTGTGGTGAAGGATTTTAAATTTAGTATGGAATGCTGCAGCATATTTGAATTTATGCCAAATATTTGCTTTCTTTTTTTCTCTTCAGATAGGTCACAGAATGTGAGTGTGAATATTTGTATAAAATATCGAAACTTCCAATCATATCGTTTTATTAAATATTACGATTGCCTAGTGCTATCGAAATGAATAAAAAGTGCGTTGGACAGTGTTGAGCATTACGCTGTGCTATGATGGTATATTTTCTTAGTTGTAGCAATGTACCTATGAAATAGATGAAAAAAAAAAATGCAACCTTGTTATTCATATTTAATTTCTGCGATTTTTTGCTCTTCAAACGATCTCATTTTGTTTCATTTATTCCATTTCATATTTATTGCTTTTTCTTTGTGAAGAATATTATATTTTTTTAAAAAATTACTGCTCTAATATAAGAAACGGAATAATTCAGTAATCTATTAAGAAACAATGGAAGAGAAAATTAAAAAGAAATAAAAAGTCCTATATAAGAATAAACTTATGCTTTGATATTCTAATGATGCAAACTGATAGTTAAGAAAAATAAACCATTTAAACTTGGATAGCAAAAACAAAATGAACAATCTGCTTACTGTTCGATTGCTCTTGCGGCAGCTTTAACAGCGATTTCTTCGTTAGCATGTGAGGATGTAGATGATAGTATTGTTATATTTGGGCCGAATCTATTCGAATCATCGAAGAAGAAATTTGGATGTGGAATATGTGCTCTTTCTAGTGCTCTCTCAGCTTCTGCAGCAAGCACTTCGTTCCAATAGGCTTCATCATCACTTTCATCCACCTCTTCGCCTTCGAATGTTTGATCGTCAAGTTTTTCGGATATGACTGACGAAGCCGATGATCGTTCTCGATCAGCATCCGACAATACACTGCCGGATTCATTGGTTGTAAATGTGCTACCCTCACTCGACGTCTCTATAGAACGACGTTGCCATTCTACATTCTCCTCTCCTTCGAATTTCTCTTCTGTCCTTTCTTTCAATGGCTTACAATCAATTTGACTTCCTGTATCATCGGTGATGATATCACTTGTTGGCCACTCGTCTGCCATTACCTATAATAGAGCTTATCTCAACCAGATGAGCACACAAAAATATCACGATACAATCGAGTATAAGTTCTTAACATTATTGAAATCTTTACGAGATATGCACAAATTTGTAGTCAAAATAGCCGCCGGAAGAAGTTACATAAATGTGGAACTGAAAAAATCCACGAGATGCAACATAAGTGGAATTCGGTTTTGTTCAAAATTTCGCTACAGGGCGATTGGAGGGCCAAAGCGGTGGGAACGGAAGAATAAATCGTCGAATATCAGAAACCAGAAAAACCAGAATTTTTTCTCATACGTATAGTTCACCCTAAATAAACAAGATTGACATAAACGAGAACATGTGCTGCTATTGAGTGGTTCTTTAATTGGAGAGAGCATTTGTAATTAAAACAATTAGAACGTTTTACAGATCACCACTATGGAGCAATTACTGGCTAGAAAGAAAATTTTAACGCTCTAGCTTTTGATTGTTTATTTGCGGCCAGCATAAAAAATAAAAAACAGAATTCTACTAACATATTCGAAACGATTAGTTTTATCTCTTCGCCCACTTTCATGAGTATTGAGCTCAAATCGTATCATTTCACCTTTTCGACAAATATCCTATATTTTCTTAGTCTACGAATCGTTCTTTTAATGCAGAAGATTTCGATTAAAAGTGTTGCCTCATCCTTATATTTTTTTTTCCTCCTCACGCATTGATATATTGCTATTTAAAAAATTACATAAATAACGGATATTCTCGTTTAATAAAAAAAAAAACATCGCGTTTATATCATAGTGACTCTAATTTTTTTAAAATCTCTTATCGTTGTAATTAGGAGATTTCCACAATATCGAAAAAAAAAACCCTATTCAAAATTTTCCCCGCAATACGTTTTGCTAATTTGCGTTTGTGCAACGAATTTGAATAAAAGCGCAAATTTTTGTAGATGTTTGTTTATGCGTTTGTCTATCTCTTAAGTAGTTTAATATCGAGAACACATTGGATTAGTGAATTTGGGGTGGTCAATAGCGAACTCCTCTCCGATATTGAGACTACGGTAATCGGATGAAACACTGTAACCGATATAAATCAGAGAGCAACGGTACGAATCAGAGAGATCTGCATGTTTTCTAGAGGATGACCTTCCTCTCTTGCAATCCCTCACATTGACACGACAAGTGCGACAAAGAAGTTGTTGACCTTTAAAAGAAATTCTCAGTTAAAATACTAGTTTATATTTTCAGATGACTCGTTGGATAATGAAATCAACTTAAATATCAAGATATTACATTGCAAATTTTCTATCTTCTAATATTCAATGCAAATAATGATTATGTATGAGCGAAATACAGAAGCGCATATCACAAACTCCTCTTCGGAGTGCTCGTTCATTTGTTTCGTCTCATATGTGGTAATATTCGTAAATTTTTACAATATATTCGGAAAATTTTATAGTATTTTGCAAACTTTGCAAAAAGCGCAGTCGAACGATGAGTAGAATATATTCGTACGAGATTATTATAAAGTTGTTTAAGTGGATTTTAAAGTATTTTTTTGTGGGAGGAAAGGGAGGGGGGGGGGGGGGTGGGTACACGACTTCAATAGAAAGGAAGTAAAACTCAAGAGTGTCAATATGATAGCATCAATTTGATAGGGGTTTATTAATTCTATCAAGGTTGCATTGCTACGATTTTAGCTCATCGTTGCATAGAAGTTGCATTTTCCGCACATTTACGCAACAATTGCACTTTTTGCACATTTGCACAATTGTTTTCTTATATACCTTATCATTAGCATGTAACCGTTGCATTCGCACATCAGCAATTATTGCGTTGCATTCAAACTAATAAATTTAAAAAAAACGGATCATTAAAACTTTTTTTGCAATTTGATTTCATTTAAAAATGATGCAGTGATAGCCGTTTTTTTTCTTCTATATTTTCTTATCGTTAGCAATTTAACGAATATCCATTCGGTACAGAACAATCATAAAAAATTAGCAATGGAAGATATATTTTCGTCCAATATTTTCAAGCTTTAAGCGATTCTCTTAGTTGAAGTCAAGCATTTTTTGATGATTCGCTGAATATTTGATCGAATTATATGCTTTTTCTTCGTAAGTAGTAAAAAAAAAATATTGCAATATCCCCCAATTTATTGAAAGCAATCGAAAGACAAATAGAAAGCATATTAGCTAACGATATGAAGGAGACAATTAAAACAAGGAATTCTTATAGGAAGACGATGATGTTAAAGACATGGAAGAAAAAAAAAATGAAGCATTGGATATCGTGATGAATAATGCGGACCGATTTGAGAATAAACTGTATTAAGTCTTACATAATACTGTAAATTTTAGGTTTTAAATAGCAATAACAAATATATTTTGTTTTGGAAGTAAAAAAAAATACACATTGAATTGTTTCATAAGATTTTGTAAAAGATAGAAGAAAACTTTATTACTTGAGTAATAATTTTTATTCTCGGAAATATAATTGAAGTCAGAAAATTCTATTCCGGAAGTGGAGTCATAATAGAAAAGAATCTCCGACACAACAATGAGGTAACAAAGAACCCATTGTGTGAGCTTTTTTGAAAAAACAGATTACCTAGGGCAACAAAGGAAAATTTTGATAGAGATAGGAGATATAATGCAATTCCTGGCGTACTTGTTGCAAAAAAAAAGAGAAAAAAATACTTTCAATGGCCAATAGAAGTTGCAAACTCCGTTAAACCAAAGACTAGCGAAGACAATTGGATGGTGCATCTAACCCATTACCACTTTTGATGCGTCAATAGAAGCAGCAGTAGTAAAGTAAGGCATAATAACAAAATGCAATGAAATCGAATTTCTTACGAGGTTCAAATACCGAGAGGTAGTAGTATACAATAACTAGAAACAGTTAACAAGGTTTGCCGATATGCCGATAAGAAATGCCGATATGACTCTGAACCAGCTCTCGAGCTGGTTCAGAGTCATATCGGCATTTCTTCGCTTATATCAGTGAAAGGCAACACGAATAACGGCATAACTTCGCAGATCCATAAGAAATGTGACGAAAATACTAAAAACAATGGTGAACAGCTAAAATTCAGATATATATATATATATATATATATATATATATATATATATATATATATTTATATTTATATTATATATATGAGATATTGTCATTACCTTAGTCGAATTTCGTCGCAAAAGTGACGACAAATATAGGAATCATGGGTCTCATTGCTCATTGTCATGGGGCTTTTTCCACTGTTATACAAAACTAAAAACTCTCTTCTTCATTGCTCAATGAAGAAGGCAGTTTATAGTTTTGCATGACAATAGAAAAAAAAAAAGTTCGATTGATTCAGATGAAAAGTGGTTGCAACATTAACGTTCCTTCTTCTTAGAAAGAGTTTTCTTTTAGAAACTTTTTTAAAACAAATGTGAAAAACCTTTTTATTTTTTCCCTTCAAATTGATTCAATATGCGCTATTTTTTCCGCTATGGATTTATTTCCCAAAGCGGCGAAAAAAAAAGTGCAAATTTTAAAATCTTTTGAAAGAAAAATCCATTAAATTATTAAATTAAATTTCTTCAAAAGAAATGATAATTATTTTATTTACAATTTAATAATCAAAAGAGTAATGAAAAAAAAACGATGAAAGGATAGTAATGGAATTGAAATCTATATTAGTGAAGTGAATACGTTTCTTCTTTTTTTTTTTTCAAACGAGTAACCATTCTATAAGTTGTAAAAAAAAGTTTGTTTTTTTCAATACTCAATAACGAAATGTTCCATATGATCAGATTAAAAGAGTTAATAGCAAAAAGCTAACAAAATAAGCTTAGCTGCAATGCACTATCAGTTATATTTTATTATGTACATTTATAACTGCTAAACTATAGTAAATGATAAATCAATGATTCATTAGTCTTATCTTTTTCCTTCTATCTTCCTCATGTTTGCAGTAATATTTTAGAGGAGAATAGAATTTGTCACGAATCATTGATATGCACTACATAATAGAATTAATAATAAGGTATACAATGTGGAGGTTGTTAGTCGTATAGCTTACAAAGAATTTTTGCACATATATGAAGAAATTCAACAAGAGATATTCAAAACTATAAGAAAGGGTCACCTTTAAAACAAAAAATTACTCTATATCAACTACAGTAAAGTAATCGAAGTAAATGTGATAGTAAGAAAATTTGATAAAACTACACTGGTGCACTCTAAACTCGAGAACACCTTTATATAAATAAGCCAATGGGATAGACAGCAGAAAGAGCGTCCAACGATGAATGATTATTTGTGTCGTTTTCTATGCCCAAACAATCTCTAGTTATTTTCATTGGTCGATATTTGTGATGGGGGATAGCACGTGACGAATACACAACATTGCATGTGCTCTCAACGATGAAATTCTCTCTCAATGCTGGCGATTTTTTTTTATTTCAATAGAATTATCTTCGTATTGCTTTGTTTCCAATTGCAAATTCCACCAAACAGCTGTCGTTAAAAGCGTAATGAACTCTCTTTGCGTTCTTTAGACTTATGCACTTAAAATAATATCGATAAACATCGTGAAAGTACAAAGAAAAAAGTCAATTCGATACGCATTATTTTGCACGTTCACATTCAGCTGTTACTCGAACAATAAATGCTTATATAGATCAATCATATATTAAGGACGGAACGCTCCTCTTAGATAGCAACCTTCCAATTGCACCCATCTCTCCATTCCCCCTCCACTCATCGCCCTAATGAATGCAACATTGAATGAAAAGAGGATGTAGTAGAAGATAAGAGAAGTATGAAAGCGAGCGAGATAGAAACTTTGGTTCTATTTTCTCATGCCCAGGCAGGTTCGAGTGGCTCCTATGGGACTGATCAGTGACGCAAACGTAAAATGGAATAACCTTAAATATGATTCTCATGTTTTTATTAGCTTATATAATCGACCGCAAAATTTAGACATCAGTGAATGTTATAAATTCTATATGTAAATTTGAAGAGCGCTGTGAAGAGATAATTAAAAAGCCCGCCAGATAGAATAGCGCGATATGCGCCTTTTTTTTCTATTCCAGGCTGTGATCCTAGGCTATATCAGTAAGAATAGATGATTAATTAAACTCAACACTAATTTCATAGTCAGAAATAGGAAGGCAATAAGAAGGTCGTCACTGATGGAAATGTTTTGTAAGATGAAGAGGAATAAATAATCGAATGGAATGCAACAGTTTGTTTGTCATGCCACACTATAATTTTCTCATGTAATCTAGCTAGTTCATGCACAAAATTATCGTTCAAAGATAAGACGAAACCTTGTAGAGTATCTTGAGATGGCTCGTGATATGGATCACTCCAATAATATGTCTCAATAATACAACTTTTATACTATTAGAATGATACTGGTGAAATGAAAAGGCATCTATTAAAATAAAATAAATTTCTATACTTTAAGGTGTGTTTTGTCGATAAATCGTAGTGCTAGTAACGTAGTTGCTTCATGACATAGGATGATTCCACTTATGCTCGGGATTACAGGAAAAAGGAAAGGAATAGACTTAAGAGAATGTGGGTTGGACGCTCTAGAGCAATATATATCATTGCTATGTCCTCTGCGTCCAACTGAACTGATTGCTAGCAGGATGGATGCTATTTCCTCCTTCATGTCCTCGTGAAGCTCCACTCCATGAGGGGGGAGATGGGAGCAAGCTCACCACTTTCGTATCGTAGCCCTTCTTTCCTACGTCCGGAAAGCCGTCACCTCTACTGCCATCCCAACTACTTCTCTTCATCTGCTCGCAGCAGACATAAGCATTCAGGGATACTCAGCAATTTTTGAAGAAGAAAACAATTCTCTACAGCGTTTAATGTGCTACAAAATGGGCAACACGATGCAAGCAACAACCATTTTGATGAGGCTAAAAGAAGCAAGAACTCATTCTCGAGCAGCATTCGCATATGAATTCTGGACCTTGTCCTCCCTCCTGTCGCTGTCCATTTGAAAGGAAGCGAAGGGGGCCTGAGAATCAGCCTAAAACTGTGAAATGGCAAGAGGGAATTATCACCCAATCCTCATTACCTCCTCGCGCATCCCCACTTTTTACACTTTATTCAAATCTCATTGTCAAGATCAATTTGAAATTCTGCTGACTTCGTGCTGATCTATTCAAGCTTCAGCGAAGATGTGAAGATAGCAGTATGCTTTTCCTTGCGAATTACCTTTTCGATTCCTAAAGAAGTAATGATGTACGGAAGGATATTGAAACGAGTGCATTTACTGCCATGAGATACAATATAAAATACTTTTAATACAAAACACTTCAATTCTTGACAGCAATTCAGTTTTGCTGGAATCGTTATGGATGAATAAAATTTAACGAATAAATCGACGCAAACATATTGGAAAATATAAGAAAGCGAATTGAGACAATTGGAAATGCGAACGGAAAGAATAATTTAAAAAAAAAAAAACAATAAAAAGAAAAAAAAGAATTAACGAATATTTTGTAGAGTATTTTTTTTTGTGAGATTTATATTCCGAAAAAATTTTCGCATTTCTTCCATTTTTCATATATAAATCAAAATTGAAAAATTATCGATTTTTAGTGCAATAAAAATGTCAACAAATGCAAATCGATGCAACGATTAGACGATAAACGTTTAGGAAAATCTATAGAATAAAATCAAAAATTTTCTAAAGTGACTATGAAAAGGATTCTGAATAAAGTTGGATTATTTAAACCAAGAAAGGCGGAAGTAATATACTTTACGCCAATGATAATAAACTCGGAAATAATATGATGCAGTTATTGCTAGTGTCATACACGGATATCTTAAGTTCGGCCTTTTTTTTTCTTGGTAATTACTTAAGTTACTTGGTAATTACTTAAGTGATATTTGATAATTTTTGCCACAACAATTTGTTCTAATAAAAAACAGACCTAGAAAATATCTGAGTTTTAGTCAATGATAATAAAAGAAGAAAAAAAAACACCTCAACAACTAATTGCTGCATTTTTGCTTTTCATTGCGGTGAAAAAGTGGATTGATTCGTTCATCAATTTGGTGTTGACATACGTGAATAATTGTTGAAAGACATGTGAACGAGAGACGATATCGTCGTTGAACGGAAAATATGTGCACGCCAGCCGCACTCATAAATTGCATATAAACAACAAAAAATCGGCGCTAATTGATCTTCATTTCTTCCAATCAATCCTCTGCGAATAACAAACTTAACTAGCAATTCAAAGTCTACGATAGAAATGCAAATGATTCTAACTAACTTTTTCTTTTACTTCATTTAGTCATTCATAAATATGAATTGCATTAATCAAGAAGTTGAAGAAACAAATAAATATTCAAAAATCTCATCAGGAATAATTGTGAGGGTCAGCTCTCATTGGCTCGTCTATTCATCCAGGTCTGCTTGAAGATCTGCACCCTCTATAGAGATGCAATCGTTGCGAGACGACACAGGTATAAGGGCGGACAGTTCATCACACTTATACGATAAGGCGACAAAAAGTAGAGGCATGGGAGCTGGAATGAATATATGAGCACAACAACCCCTTTTATAACCTCCTGATTTTGCCTGAAGCCAGCCTGATGACCCACGCTGGACAGTAATTTGTTCTAGCTGTGTGCTCCTGATCTTCTTTGACTTACCTTGTATGGCGCACTATTCCCACTAGTTTTCCCTGCTCACAAATTGAAATGGAGGGAATTTACAAATTGATGATTCTGTTAGTTGAAGAGGTCTCAGTTTTTTTATAGAGTTTCCTAGTATGCAGTTTGTGAGGGTGGCCAAATCAGAAAAAAAGGAAGTGAATCCAACAAAACGGAACCATAGAGCCATAAAAGTGTTTCGAACAGGAAACTCGGAAAGAGACACAGGTTTTCTTAAAAGCAGTATGGACTTTACAGTGACGAGGTCGCGACTGTGAAACGCACTAACATGGCACTTCCTGAACTTCAAAGGATTCAATGAGGCCTATAGGATCCTCGATACCGTAAGGAAAAATTTTGGAACTAGAGGATTCCTGAGGATCTCTTCGATGAAAATATAGGCTCAGTCGAAGCCGCAGGCATCAGAAGCAGCATACCTTCCTCCAAATAATCCTTATAGGTAGAGGTAGATTCTTTTGCCATTTCAGTTTTTCATTGGCACCTATTCTTTGAAAAGCTTGCTTTACTGGACCATATCGAAACTAGTTATGAGAATTTCTCGACAGACAAGTGGGCAAATTTTAATGGTTTCTAATAGAATTGCCGAAAACTTATTTCCGCACTGAAATTAAGTGTTAGAAGAAAAATCTACGACCTTTCCTGTACAGAATAATCTTTCCTTGCAACTTTCTCCACAGATATAGTAGTATGTACAATGCTTTCTGAGCTTTCTTCTCTTAATATCCGAACCGATTTTACTGTATGGGAATTTTCACGAAGCAATAGCAGGCGACGTATTCAGTTTGCAAAGGTGGCTAGAAGACGGTGGCTATCTTAGATGGATATAACTCTAAATGTTAGAACGAAGGTATTTCACAAAAGGAGCACAAAATCCATCAGAGTCACAACAATATGCAGTGGCGCCTTCCGGATTCAAAATCGAAAGCCCCAAAGTAATCAGCTCTCTGCCTCAATTGCCATAGATGAAAAGTGCTAAAGGATACTGCTTGCTTATGGAAAAGTAAGAAAGAATTCCAGTGATGAAAATAATACGTTTGAAGATGTGGAATACCAATTCAAGGATACGATTGCTCCGAAAAGGCGACGCATCAGGTCACTAAACAGAAATACGAGGCACTAAGTTTGGCTTTCTTCGAACGAAATTTTCCAAATAGATCTTCTTTGTAAATTCAGGAAGGCGTCAAAATCTTTATGCTTGAAAATTATGCATTTACTTCTTCCTTTCCAAAGTTCTTCCTCTATTTTGTTTTTGGCAAATTCCAAATTTCTCAGTCTCCTTTGAAGTTATTTTGGAAGCGCGAATTATTCTCCTTAGTAGACTAACAAATTTTGTTGACCAACGCCAAGTTCCTTCTTTCACCTTTAATCGATAGGATCGAGATCGACGCGTTGCGAGCAGTTGAATATCATACATTTCCGGTGAACTGGACCTCAATTGGTCGCTCTTCGGTCAGCGCAGAATTGAACCATCTGAAGTCGATCGACTGTTTTAAGTCCACAGTATGGCATCACCCTGAACTGAAGGCTAATCCTGAGGCTATGCTACGTCTAAGATGAAGGACTTCAGGCAACTGAAGCCTATAGCAAGCGATTATCGTTATTTTCCCCGTTACAGAAAATCATCACTACATTGCATCCGCATCGTCAGGACTGTTCGTTGCATTGGAGCCGTCTCATAGTGGATAGCGGTGGCATAGAAACGTTACCAAAGCAAGAACGTAAGCGTTTTGTTGATTAGCCACCTCACGCAACACTTAGCATAAGCTAATGTTTATCGCCACCCTATCTCTCCTTTTCTATTAGACTTAAGAGGAAAGTACGTAATTGAGATGTTTTATTGTTGTTGAAACGGGTAGATATGTCGATCACCTTGATTATGAGAGTAATTGCACCTCACTTGGCCATTTTCTACACAGTTTATTAAAATACGTTAAAATGGGGTAGGGCAAGTCTATTGACTGAACTATTATTGCAAAAATGGGCCACAAAAATTCGAATAAATTTTAATCGACCATGATAGAAATTCATCGTTGTAAATTTTTTATTGCTGTGTTTATATTCATACTTTTATAATTGAATTTCTTTTATTAATGTGATGTTAAAAAATTAAATGTTTTCTGAGTTCGTTATTATTTTCTCCAGTTTATTAACATATAGAAATGACTTTCAATAGTAGCAGTGAAGATGCGGAAATAATCACATTTATTATAAGGAGGTCACATCGTCCCCTCTCGTTAATGCTTCATATTTTATAAGTCTTTTTTTGGGACCTCGAATGTAAGCTCCTCTACAGTCGCTTTTAGATAGTGTTGACCATGTATCGGGAATAAGTTTTTAAGAAATAGTGAAGTCATAGTGAACTGCATTGGTTAAAGGATGAGGGGCTAATCGTTTTCCGCCTACCGCCTTTTGCTCCTATCCTTTCCGTCCCTTCTCAAATTCCGTCTTCATCCCAGTTGTTTTCTCGGTCGACGTTATTCGACTAGAATAAAAGCTATCAGAGCAAAAGAAAGAGGTCTTGCGCTGTAATTGGCTTGCTTTGGCAAGCTTGCTTTGTAATCGGACAGAGCATAATTAAAGTTTTGACAGTTTTTAAGATTCAGCTGATCGACTGAGCTAGACCATTCCAGTTCTGGCCATTAACCCTCATGATATATGCCTCAGTTCTATACCAAACCAATGATTAATTCTGCGCCATCCATAGTCCAACAATTGCATTAAGCAATCGACAATGAATGGTGCCGACTAATAGGGAATGAGGTGATCTCACACGTTCACCCGGTCGAATTCTGTAGGACGTTTAAATGATGCATTTTCTATTTGTCTGGAAATCGATTGTTTGTCTTTTGAAAGCAATGAGTTTTTTGAATCACTTGTTGATATATGTTGCACGGTCATTCATTGTTATCGCAGGTGGTCATCACTCGCAGCGTTTCCGTACTTTTGGCTAAGTTGCTTGAGGCAATTCCAACGCACAGCAGTCTGTTCAATTCGGTTCGCGACCTTACGAAGGCCTTTCGCTTACAAATGATATGTTCCTCTTAAACGATGCTAAAATGAGTCCGAACTTTTCGAGAAACGAATATGGAAGTATTTCTTTCGAAATCACTATCTTACGTTCGATTCCACCATCCGGCAATTGCTGGGATTTTTGCATTTGGGACTAATCGAATGCGAATGCCATGTTAATTAATGAGTCGGAATTAGTCGTTCATTTATTTGGTATGATTAGACATCGACGACATTAATATGCAATTTGAGAATTTCCTGAACTGCGTGATCGATTGATGCGCTTTAGTGGGAAAATTGGAAGCGTCACATCAGGTATGACGCGATTCGATGGATTGTTGCGAGAGCGCACAACGATCTGTCCACACCGTTCAAATACTTCACAAGAATTGTAGGTTGAACGGCGCATTCCACAGAACTCATAAGAACTTGTTCGTTTTTTTGGGCATTCTCGGCTCTTTTGACTTCTAATCGATTTAAATTTCATTGAACTGTAGTACTTCTTACTTCGCCAAACAATTATATATATATATATATATATATATATATATATATATATATATATATATATATATATATATATATATATATATATATATATATATATATATATATATATAGTGATTATCTACGGTGAATTGAAACGTGCGAAATATATCAAAACGCAAAAAAGATGGCCAAAATGAAAAAACTCTTCAGCATGCGTCCTCATTTTCACAAAGATGGGTGTGCATTCTGTCCTTTACTCTAGCAAATCTCGCCATTCTCTGCAAGACAATTTTGCTTGCAAATATCCCGTCACTCTCCTATTAGTTTGTAAAGCAAAGAGGAAATGTCTCTGCGGCTCTTGTCCTCACAGCCGTTGCCACCTTCTCATTTCAAGTGAACTGAAATAGGCTGACGTTCTGGAAAAGAAAGGAAGAAATAGCCAGTGAAAAATCACCTGAAGAATTTATGCATCTATTGAATTCGCAGTTATGCACACTTTGGTTCAATCTGGTGGTATTTCATCCTTTTTTTCCGCGCTAAAGAGATGTCACTAGCAATAATTCGCCTATGAATCAGCGATGGAGAAGAATACAAGAATGCAAGTGTCCACATTTTGTACTGCACAGAACTATTCGAGTTTTTTTTGCATTGTTCTATTGCGTTCATTTCGTAAGATACGCACAATAAAGTTGTTGTCGGAGGCTTCGTTATCCCTGAGATTTATATCCTTTGCAATAATTTCATATTTTTGCACCGATTACTTCAACTTATAAGAATTTGTATCGATGAAAAATTCATCGATGTCTAATCGAATACAATTGAGAAATTAAATTTATTTCGAGAAAATTTAGCATTATATGATTGCAACAAACGTAATAATGCATAGAAAACGTCTTTGATGATCACGTAGAACAATACCAATGAACAGACAAGCTTACTAGCAATGAGCATCTCGAAAAGCCTCATTGCAATCTTTTAAAACCCGATTATTGCATAATAGAATAATTTTACGACATGGATCGGCAACAGTTTTATAGCTATTAGTATAAGTGGAGGGATATTTGATTAATTTTATTCATTATTCCTCTCGTATAAATTTACAAGCAGAAAATTATACAAGCACTCATTTCTATCGATCACAAACGATCGAACGATTCAATTAATCATGAAGCACTTTTCACTTTTATTAACAAAAATTTCGCAGAACTCGCAAAATTTTGCATATATTCCACGGAATTTTTTCATTAGAAGAAAGTTTTGAAAGCAGAAGTTCCCATAATTATAGTGGAATTTTAAAGCTCTCAAAGTACGGAAAATAGAGACTATGCTTTTTTTAAACATTATCATCACGACAATATATCCGTAGATAATTATCTCGGAAGATTCGAGGCATTTTTCACCGTACGCGATTCTCATGAAAAATTCGGAGATTTTCAACAAAATCCAAAAAAAAAGTTGTGAAAATTGGCGCTGTTGCAGAACTAGCATGGCGGTCGCTGACTCTCGATCTTAAGGTTATTTATGACCTTTTCCTGATCTCCTTGAACGTTTTTTTGATTTGTGCTGCGAACTCTGTTGGCCATGATTGAAATAGCCGTCACCTTCGAATGTTTGTTGTTGCTTTTGCTTGTTGTCTTGTCTGCCGTTGGACTGCTTCCAACCTTCTTGCTCGCACATCATAGTCCCTCTGAATTGACCTCTACCATGTTGGCGCGGTCGTGAGGGTTTCTCTTCTGGTTTTTCGTCGTTAATGGCTTCTTTCTCTTGTTCATTCTGCACTTGTTCTGCTTCAGTGGCGGTTGCTATTGCATTCATCACGACTTCTTCCTCTTTTGCAGTGAGACCGTCATTTTCACCTGAGCTTCTTCTATCACTTATTTCTTCTTCGCTGCAACGGTTATGAGTACTCGTTAATTTCTCAGGGTAATGCTCACTAAGTGCAGTTTCTAAATTGCCGTTTACTTCTTCAGTCAAAGTATCTTGGCCGGCATTTCCAATACTCACTGTAACGTCACCCAGGAGATTTTGCTCAGAGCGGTCCTCAACAAATCGATCGACCATGGCACAATGCTGCTCATTATTTGCAGTATTTGACTGGAAGCCCTTCAACTGAGGAGGTAATCCGGTCGAATCGTTCATTATTAGTGCGCATCCAAGAACAGTTTCGTTCTGCAATGATGTCTTTGTCGATGCTGATTCCAGAATGGTTTCGTTTTGCGAGGGTGTTCCTGTCAATGATGATTCAAAAGGAGCTTCGTTGTGCGATGATGTCCCTCTCGATATTGATTCAAGCGGAGCCTCGCTATGAGGTGATGCTTTTGGTGAAGAGAATGTTTTATCCATCGGAAAAGTACCTTCTGATTTTTCGCCTTCTTCACCTGGTTCGATTTCAAGACTCATGCCAACGGTTCTGTCTAAATCTTCGATTGCCTCCCGCTCGCTTTCCAGTGCTGAGATGACATCATATTGACTCGATGATGGTTCTTCCGAAACTTCAATTGTTTCGTTGGAAGAAACAGTAAGAGCATCACCCTCTCCGATGTGCTCAACAGCCGGTTCACTTTTCTCAGGCATTACCGAAAACTTCATTTCTTCCTGTGAAATTGGCTCATTTATGATGGCACATAAACTTCCTGGTGTTTTTTGAGCCGCTTCTGGAGCTGTTTCAGTATGCGCTTTCTCTATACCACTTGCTTTACCTCCAGTGATAGGATCTATGCATTCGTCAGGTTTTTTCATTGCACCCATTATATCCTCATCCTGCGGTATGCATGCTATCCACACTGCTTCGAAAGTTGGTACAAGTGTTTCCACCCAAACAATCGGCTCACAAATCGATACTTTTACTGACGTTTTTTTCACCGAGTTGCACTCAGTCTCACACTTTTCCTGTCCGACTTTTTCAGCTTTCATTTCTGGGCTTCCCGTCCCAGCCTTAAACGATCCTTTAGCTCCTTTGTTCTCGACAGACCCACTCTTCTGTTCAGGTTTTTTCGGCACAGGTGGTTTCATCGACGTTTTTACAGTGCAATTGGCGTTCTTTTACCATTGTCGGCGGCACCTTGTCGCAGTTTCGAGACTGGGACCTTTTCTAGCGACGTTCTTGAAAGGGGTTTTTCGGCCTTGTGGGGATTCCTTTCGCTGTAGGGTTTTGAATTGGCAGCATTGTTGTTCATGGCTGTTGCGCGTTGCTTCTTCACCAAGTTAGACAATTTCATCTCCTTTTGGTCATGTGTCTTTGATAAGGCATCGCCCATAGTAGCCCTTTCGTTTTGTTTTTTGTTGCTAGTGAGCTGTTTGGCTCCCATACGACCGCGTGCGCCCGATACATCAGATTTTTCCCTTTTCGAAGGAATATGTTCTCTTAATTTATTCATGTCCTTTGCAACTTCTATAGCGTCAGTTCTTTTTCTCACATCGACATGTGGACTTTGATTAAGAGAATCCGGTGTGATATCACGTTTCTCTTCAACCATTTCTTCTGTAACGTCGTTCTCCGCGGCTTTGATATCTGACGCGTCGCCAGTTGTTTCGAGCTGCGACTGAGGACGTGATGAAGGGTATCCGTCTTCAGCAGGCTTTGCTTGTGAGATGACGGAGGCAGACTTTTCAGCAAATCGATCTTCTCCAAATTCGCTTGCCCACTGCTCAAAATGTCCCCTCTTTTTATCAGTTTCTTCAAGGTTTTCGCGGCTGTCGTAACGCCACTGCTTTCTCGCCGAGGGATCCTCACTAATTTCACCATTCCTTTCAACTTCGGAGAGCACCTTCCGCTCATCCATTAAAAAAACATCGTTTTCCCGCCACAGAACGTTTGCATTCACATTTGGTTTCGTGGAAGACAAGTAGCTGAGCCGGAAGGATCTCTGTTCTGATTCAGGTTCATCCGGCTTCCTGTGTCCCTGGGCTTGAGCATGTTCCTCGACTAGTTGCTGAGCTGTTTGCGCCACATCATGGAGCGCTCTCATTTCTTCTTCGCCCCTATAGCGCATGGGTTGCTTTTGCGGCACAATATCCACCCATTTTATGCCATTAGCACCACCGTCATCTTCATGCTCGTGTTGTTCATCTTCGGCTGGTTGCAGGAATATCGGCTGGTCATGTTTAAGCTCATCATCCCCTTCTTCCGAATATGGCAGATGCTGTTCCTGTGGAATAATATCCTGCTGCACCGTCCGTTGCGGGAACGCTGGTTGTTCATGTTTGAGCTGTTCATCTCCTCCTCCTGGACAGAACGTGTGCTTTTCCTGTGGCTTAATATCCTGTTCTGCCGTCGGTTGCGGGAATGTCGCCTGGTCATGTCTCAGTTGTTCATCCTCTTCTTCCAGATATGACAAACGCCGTTCTTGTGGAATAATATCCTGCTGTATCGTCGCTCGCGGGAATGTTAATTCTTCTTCTGTATGAGCCAGAGGTTGTTCCTGTGGAATAATGCCTTGCTCTGCCGTCGGTTCCACGAATGTCGGCTGGTCATGTTTAAGCTGCTCATCCCCTTTTTCCGGATATGGCAGAGGTTCTTCTTGTGGAATAATACCCTGTTGCACCGTCGGTTGCGGGACCGTTGGTTGTTCATTTTTGAGCTGTTCATCTCCTTCTCCTGGACAAAGCATGGGCTGTGGCATAATGTCCTGCTGTGCCGCCGGTTGTGAGAATGTCGGCTGCTCATGTCTGAGTTGCTCGTCCCCTTCTTCCGTATATGATGGAGGCTGTTCTTGTGGTGTAATACCCTGCTCCGCAATCGGTAGCGGGAATGTCGGCTGGTCATGTCTGAGTTGTTCATTCCCTTCGTCCGGATGTGGCAGAGGCTCTTCTGACGGAAGAATGGTACCCTGCTGTACCATTGTTTGCGGGAATGTTAATTGTTCTTCTGTATGAGCCAGAGGTTGTTCCTGTGGAATAGTGCCCTGCTCTGCCGTCGGTTGCACGAATGACGGCTGTTCATGTTTGAGTTGCTCATCCCCTTCTTCCGGATACGGTGGAGGCTGTTTCCGTGATATATTACCTTGCTCTTGCTCCACCATCGTTTGCGGGAGTGTCGCCTGATCGTGTCTGAGTTGTTCATCCTCTTCTTCCCGATATGGTAGAGGCTGTTCTTGCGGAATAATGCCCTGCTCCGCCGTCGGTTGCGGGAATGTCGGCTGTTCATGTTTTAGTTGTTCGTCTCCTCCTCCTGGACAAAGCATGGGCTGTTCCTGCGGCATAATGTTCTGCTGTGCTGCCGTTGTGAGAGTGTCGGCTGGTCATGTCTGAGTTGTTCATTCCCTTCGTCCGGATATGGCAGATGTTCTGAAGTTGTACCGTTGCAAGGAATATGTTGGATGGTGGGAATAATACCCTGTTGCACCGTCGGTTGCGGGAGCGTCGGTTGTTCATTTTTGAGCTGTTCGTCTCCTTCTCCTGGACAAAGCATGGGCTGTGGCATAATGTCCTGCTGTGCCGCCGGTTGTGAGAATGTCGGCTGCTCATGTCTGAGTTGCTCGTCCCCTTCTTCCGTATATGATGGAGGCTGTTCTTGTGGTGTAATACCCTGCTCCGCAATCGGTAGCGGGAATGTCGGCTGGTCATGTCTGAGTTGTTCATTCCCTTCGCCCGGATGTGGCAGAGGCTCTTCTGACGGAAGAATGGTACCCTGCTGTACCATCGTTTGCGGGAATGTTAATTGTTCTTCTGTATGAGCCAGAGGTTGTTCCTGTGGAATAGTGCCCTGCTCTGCCGTCGGTTGCACGAATGACGGCTGTTCATGTTTGAGTTGCTCATCCCCTTCTTCCGGATACGGTGGAGGCTGTTTCCGTGATATATTACCTTGCTCTTGCTCCACCATCGTTTGCGGGAGTGTCGCCTGATCGTGTCTGAGTTGTTCATCCTCTTCTTCCCGATATGGTAGAGGCTGTTCTTGCGGAATAATGCCCTGCTCCGCCGTCGGTTGCGGGAATGTCGGCTGTTCATGTTTTAGTTGTTCGTCTCCTCCTCCTGGACAAAGCATGGGCTGTTCCTGCGGCATCATGTTCTGCTGTGCTGCCGTTGTGAGAGTGTCGGCTGGTCATGTCTGAGTTGTTCATTCCCTTCGTCCGGATATGGCAGAGGCTGTTCTGACGGAAGAATAGTACCCTGCTGTACAGTCGGTTGCGGGAATGTTAATTGTTCTTCTGTGTGAGCCAGAGGTTGTTCCTGTGGAATAATGCCCTGCTCTGCCGTCGGTTGCACGAATGTCGGCTGATCATGTTTAAGCTGCTCATCCCCTTTTTCTGGATATGGCAGAGTTTGTTCTTGTGGAATAATACCCTGTTGCACCGTCGGTTGCGGGAGCGTCGGTTGTTCATTTTTGAGCCGTTCGTCTCCTTCTCCTGGACAAAGCATGGGCTGTGGCATAATGTCCTGCTGTGCCGCCGGTTGTGAGAATGTCGGCTGCTCATGTCTGAGTTGCTCGTCCCCTTCTTCCGTATATGATGGAGGCTGTTCTTGTGGTGTAATACCCTGCTCCGCAATCGGTAGCGGGAATGTCGGCTGGTCATGTCTGAGTTGTTCATTCCCTTCGCCCGGATGTGGCAGAGGCTGTTCTGACGGAAGAATAGTACCCTGCTGTACCATCGTTTGCGGGAATGTTAATTGTTCTTCTGCGTGAGCCAGAGGTTGTTCCTGTGGAATAGTGCCCTGCTCTGCCGTCGGTTGCACGAATGTCGGCTGGTCATGTTTAAGCTGCTCATCCCCTTCTTCCGGATGCGGTGGAGGCTGTTTCCATGATATATTACCTTGCTCTTGCTGTCGTTTGCGGGATAATCTGTGACATATATCTGATGGGCTGTTCCTGTGGAATAATATCCTGCTGTATCGTCGCGCGCGGGAATATTAATTGTTCTTCTGTATGAGCCAGAGGTTGTTCCTGTGGAATAATACCTTGCTCCGCAATCGGTTGCGGCAATTTCAGCTGTTCATGTTTGAGCTGCTCACCCCCATCTTCCGGATATAGCAGAGGCTGTTCCAGCGGAATAGTACCCTGCTCCGCCGTCGGTTGCGGGAATATTGGTTGTTCATGTTCGAGTCGTCCATCTGCTTCTCCTATGTAAGGCACAGACTCTTGTTGTGGTATAATATTCTGCTCCGTTGTCGTTTCTGGGAATGTCGATTGGTCATGTGTGAGTTGTCGATCACCTTCTTCTGTGTGAGTTATATGCTGATCTTGCCGCATATTATCTTGCCGTCTGATGTCGTCGTCAGCGCCTTCATCTTGGTGGCCGTGCTGTTCATCTAACACAGGTTGTAGGAGTGAAAATTCATTATGTGAGGGATGCCGACCTAGTTCTTCCGATGTGCTTTGTTCGTAAAATTCTTCGCGTCCTCCGGATTTTGGAGTGTGCATAATCTGTGTGGCATCATCACTTCCTTTATTCTGTCCAACGGCCTCATTTAGGGGTGGATCAAGGATTGCAGTAGTGCACGAAGTTCCGGCCTGTGAGGTTTTTTGTTGTTGCTCTGATATATCGTTGCCTTTACATTCGACGCCAACGTCGTCCGTTTCAACTCCGTTAAAATCAGGAGACGTGCCATAGGGTGCATTCTGCATAGCCAGAATCATATCCCCCCGGCAATCGGCGGTAGGATGCATGCATGAGGGCTTTTCAGTGTTCATTTGCTCACGATTCATTAAATCGCTTTCAAATTTAGGCTCTGCAAAAGCTTCTTGCTCTCGAAATGTTACCGTTTCACTTCGAACTGCCGCTGTCTCAGCAAGGCTTTCTACTTCGTTAAAGGAAACAGGTCGATTTTCTGTGTTGCATATATTTTCCCGGTAGTCAACGTTCTTAGCAGTTATTTCACTTGAATGATTCACTTCGTCAAGGTGATGTGGCATGGAATGCATTGTTAATTCCGATGCTGGTGTAGTCAGTCCTAGTTCAGCGCTCTTCTGGAGCACATAGGATGATTGTTCCCCGTATTCGACAACATGTTCTCCATCGCCGGTCAGAAATTCATCTCCGACTCCTTTTTCGAAATGTTTTTCCCTCATTGTTGCAACCATCATTTTGACACGCCCGTGATCGGCTAAATAGCTATCGAAAAGAGTTTCGATGTTCTCATCGCTCATGCTGTTCAGTGGCACTTCATGTTCATCTTCTAATATCGCCCTTCCGTTAGATTTGTCTTCAAATATAGCAGTTTGAAAAGATCGCTGCGTTTGCATCGTCGTTTTTTCAAATATGTCTTTCGGTGATGAGGCTTCATCACCGAAAGATATATTTGCTTCTGATTTGGTCGCTATTTCGGCAACTGCCGAATCCGCCTGTTCTGATTCAGCAATACGTTTTATAGAAGGGCTTTCGCCGTCGTCGGATTTGCATGGATTTGACGTTGGCTGGCAGACAGGCAGGTCATCATGTTCACTTTCTGGTTGTGTTCCTGTTATTTCAGCTTGCTTATCAGTCTGATCCACCCGTAGTTGTTCTTCGTCCAATTTTGAACATTCTTCTGGAACCTTTGTGGCAGAAGAAAATGTTTGGTCTTCTTGAATGGAGCATCCTCATCCTGTGAGTTCATACCATTTTTGTTTGTCTTCATAGGGCTGTCTTGTGTTCGTGGAGTCCATTTCAGTCAATATGGTGCTGCGGTTTCCTGTATTTTCCTGAGGACTGTTCTGCATACTGATCTGTTCAGTTAAAACAATATTCATCTGGGGTTGTTCTGTTGAAGCACTTACAAGACTGGCTTCGCCTTTATGGGTCTGTATCACTGCACTTTCACTAATCTCTTCCGATCGAACATTCGGTCGTCCATTTTCAGCTATATCCGCATAGCATTTCTCGATTCCGGGCTCCTGTTGTTGTGAAGTCGTGTCAGGATTCATGGTGGTACTATCCTGGAAGTAAACAACTTCATCGAGTATATTTTGTGTTGGCATAGGATATGTTCGACCAGTACGCTTATTTTTCGCCTCAAATTCTTCTTGCGCTCGTCTTATGATCTCTTCGGCAATAATTTGATCTGTTTTCAACACAGCTTCCAGAGAATCTGCATTGTTCACGTCATATTCTGTAACACATTCGTCTGAGAAGCCCGTAGCTTCTTCAGAGAGATTTTCATTCTCATTATGCTCGATCCTTGTTTCCTGAACGGACAGTTCTTTCGTTTTTTCACTAGTCTCTTCTTCCATTGCACGCAAGGCTGCATTTGCAGCATCGAAGACATCCGTAAGCACAACAAGTCGATCGTCGCGTGGATCTCCACCTTTGTCGACAGAATCCTGTGGAATGGGTTCTGCTAGGTCGCCACCCTTTTGCAAATGTCCGATTTGTTGTTCGTCAAAACAAACCATGCCATCAGTTGGCAAAGATGTGTCTGTTGATGCAGTGACACTGGCATCCTGAACTTGAAACAAACGCCGCTCTTGGAGTTCCGATTCCGGAAACTTAGGTGACTTTGCAAGATCATGCAATTCTTGTGGCATATTATTGAATTCAGCAGTAGCTTCGGAAGTTATTTGCTCGATAGTGGTTGATCCATTCCTGCTCTCACTTTGACATCCCGCAGAAGTCGCCTGTTCACCTTGGTCCGTTTCCATTTTCCCGATCGTAATCACTGAAATTATTGCAATTAAGTTGTAGTGATGTCCTAATGTGCATCGATTCTATTAGTGCAATAACATGTGAGATTCATTTCTCTGATGATTTCGAGTGAATTAGTATGTCCTGGAAGGTTTCTGTGAAAAGCATAGTAAAAAATGTCCCACTTTTGGCTCCATTGCAGTGTAAAGTTATGCGCAAATATAGAATTTCGACACGCATAGTAATTGTGATATAGCCATGTAATTGGACGCAGTTTTCTTGTCGCCGTTGTCTTTCCACATGACCGTTACGTTTGCAAGCTTTCACTCTTCAGGATGTTGTTCCCTTTAGAATGATGCAGTTAAAATGAGAAGGATGCAGTTCTTACACGATGTGATTTTTTCGCAAGTTTGGCGTTTAATATAGAGTTTTAATTCTGTCAACTATTGAGACGGAGAAGACATTTTCATTATATTGTTTCACTAGGAGCACCGAAAAGCTCTAACATCTTTGATCATTTGTTATTAGTGGGCTTCGTTTTTGACTTAATACCTAAACCATCCCGGCAAACTCGCTGTAGCTAAATGAGTATTTCTCTTGGCACTTCATGAGAATTTTGCTTCCGAATGCTTTAATGTTTTATAGCAATGCTAACTTCAAAACAACGCGTACCTTAAATGCAATAATGCCTGCTTCGTAAATAATCGCGATACGGCTAACAACACCTCTTTGAGGTTCGTTGCCTGTTTATTCTGTTGCCTCCTGAAACGATGTCTCGCTTACCTGAAAACGAGCCACCTGAGAGCAAAACTTTTTTCACTGAAGCATATTGTTTTAGACAACGTGTCGCTTGAAAAATACAGATGTTGTTACGCTTCAGAACCACGCGATTAGATGCTATTTTATATTCTCATATGCGCTTCTCTAGACTACAGATCACGTTACAGATCAATTATCTTCAATTATTACAAGCAAGTACCAACAACAATAACTATGGCATCAATGTCCTTATATAAGCAAGCGTTTTTATACGTTCCCTCGCATGGGAAATTAAGCATAGGCCATTCTGAATATTTATAACAACCGTTGATCGTTTTTTTTTTCTTTGAAAGGCAAGGCATTGATTTATTGCTTCGTTGTCGATGTGAGCAACTTGTTAAGTGAACAATCTTTGTTTTTTTTTTCTACTTTGGAGAATGGATACAATCAGTGGAAATTTCGCAAAATGAAAGCTAAATAATAGAGTTGTACTAATATATTCAGCATAATTGCACTTAATGAGCATTATCTATTGAAATGAGTACTAGTAAAAGTCAGGTATAAGACTATATATGATGAATATTGGAGGGAATATATAAAATTTCAATTCAGAGAATAACTTCGAAAAGGAAGAAATTCGTGGAAATAACATTACTATTTATGGATAAATCTTCAGAATATTTTTTCAATAAAAATGAGATTTCGCAATACATTTTCGATGAGGAAAAAAAACATCAAGATTTTGAGAGGCTTTTTATACGTAAGGAAAATGAGCTTCACTCATGCCCTATATAAATTTTCCTCATGACACGTTTTTCATCTTCTACATGACGCATGGCCCATCAAATAGCCAAAAACTCCTTACTTTCGTGGGGAGGGGGGGGGGGCTACAGATTTGCATTCGTGGAATGCATTATCGTGCATCATGTCTATAACATTTGTATGTACGCGGTGCTTTGTTCATCCAGAGACTTCAATTGACGAACCTCTGCAGTTGAAGTTAGGAAAATCACGAATTTTAGGAATAGATTTAGGTGATTACAGATGCTCGAATGTACCAAGGAAAGTTTTTTTGGAAGCTTTTTGCAAGTGAGCAAATTGTGTCGTATAATGGTCGGATCGTGAACAATGGAAAAAGGGAAAAGCAGACTAAACGCGTAAGAATCATTTGTGTCTCTGCATTCCACTCATCCGACCGATCAATTTCGTGCATAATCAGCAAACAATGAAATACGCTGAATGATAGTCGATATTTCAACAGACTTCGCAAAAAAAAATCTTTGCGAAAGAATTTGCTTCTTTTAGCCGATCGGTGTTAAACGAAAAAGGCCAATGTTCAAACCATAAAAAGGTTCTTTTACCTTGGAAAATTATTGGAGTGAATTATAGTGTGTGCTGTAGCCACTATTTTCTCAAATTTGGCTTTGACGGTTGCGGAGTTGAGTCTTGCTGGTTAGGAAGTTGGGCTCTGATAGTTGTGGAGTTGAAACTAATGCACCAACAAATAGACATACACATATATACACACAGACACGACGGTCCCATAATATACGTCGGAAATGTAAGTTTGCAAGAAGGCGTGAAAACGAACTTCTGGTTCGCGATTTGTGAGAGTGGCTTCTCGATCAATACACGAACTCTCTATTGTACATGTGGTTACGTTATTGTTGATTATTTATAAAAATGGATGATATAAGCGGAAGTGCCGAAGCGCATGCACCACTGCCAGCATCTCTAGCACGCATTTCCGCTTGTTCAAAGACAATTGAAGAACTACAAGCAATTTCTGGTTATACCGGAGGTTGCATCTTCCGGTCAATAAAGATTCAGCAACGGCTACAACGAGCAAAAAATTTTTATGAAGACTTGCTATACGTTAGTGAGATTAAACATATTCGCAAATGTACGGTTATAGTACGTCATCATAATTTTTGAAAAGAAGGTATATTATAGGATTATTTACTTCGATAGACACTCCAACGAAGGATTCAGTAGTCGGTTGTATTTGTGAGCTGATGTATTCATCGCGGCGCAATTGTCATCATGTCGGTTGCAAAATTGCCTCATGAAGTTTCTCAACAAACTTTCATAGAGCTATGCTGCAGTGATGTAAGCAAATCTTTCGATTTAAAAAAAAAAAAGTGCAAAATAACACAAACTACTAATGAGACGAAAAGAATACGGCGAAATTTGTTAGGAATTTAATGTCGGAATCGCAGATATCGGCAGAACACTTGTGACATGATCGTAAAACATCCTCATAGAAATTGTGACTTTATCGATAAAAGCGAAATAATTCGATAAAAATTCTAAGCAATAAGAGAGGATAAAAATATATTGTTTTATAGATTCTATGATATAAAGCATTGCTAAAAGATTAATGCAAGTGTTGAAAAACTCAAGAGAGGAGAAGAGCGAACGTCTTGTTCGTTAATCCGGCTACGCATCCGGACAACTTAGAAGTGGCTAATCGTTTGCTTACACTAAACGTTAACAACTAATCAATTTGTGCAAAACGCTAGCCAACAATGAATGTTTTGCTTTACATTCACTAAGGAAATAAATAGTTCGCCATAATGGTTAAATAATTTGTATTGGCTGAAA
This sequence comes from Ascaris suum, assembly GCA_013433145.1. Taxonomy (NCBI): domain Eukaryota; kingdom Metazoa; phylum Nematoda; class Chromadorea; order Rhabditida; family Ascarididae; genus Ascaris; species Ascaris suum. The sequence goes on along the minus strand of CM024182.1, from coordinate 2,342,714 downwards.
GTATTATGCTCAGAAGTGTTCAGTTTATCGTCTATGATCATAGATTTACGATGGAAGAAAAATGCATCTCTACGAAATTGTGGATCAATTTCATTTCTAGAAAATTTTGTAGGTTATTTGCAAAAAGGCATTACGATGATGCTATTTTTAGGCGAGAAAAAAAAAGAGAGATGTTTCTTCTCTCTCTTCTATAACTTTAATCCGCGAATCATTGAAGCCAAATTTCAACAATTTGGCGTGCATGATCTGTAAAGCTAAACATGGTGACGTGAAGGCTAAAGCTTATGCTCGTCTCCTACTCGTCGGATCCTAACAAAACGATTCACCGTTGTTCCGTTGATGACGATCGGTACTTACTCGGCTGCCCTTGTCCTGATAAGAGTGTTGGATGGGGTGGCTTGGTTGGGCGGAGACAAGGAGTCTGGTCGAAGCGTACTTACAACCGACGGTGCAGTAATCAATGGTAAACCAATGCTACGATGTAGAAGAGCTAGAGGCCGACCTGCAGTGAGATGAACAACTCCCTAAAAAAGATCAAGGAGCCAAGTGGAGCAGAAAAGCACCGAACTGGAGCAAGTGGAAGCGACATGAAGAAAGATTTAATCGTAAGCAATATTTTCTTGATTGAAATAAATGAATAGAAATGAATAAATCCGCAAGGTTCACTTCTCCAAAAGTTTTTTCTTGTATCGTTTCGCTCAGCTTCACAAGAGCGATGAATATTTGATGTGAAGGAATTTGCATATGCAAATTTTTTGCCGCAATCTGACTACAATGACAGAATAAAGTTTCGCTGAATATTAAAACGATGATTCAGCTTTCTAGAAGAAACCTCTTACATTAGATGTAATGCCTTGCGTGATCTAATATCATGTCATTGTTTTTGAGGGCGAAATTATAAAATGCATATTATTGTGCGAATTTTCTGGCTATCAACATCCTCCTTTACCTCACCCCCTTCCCCCCCCCCCCTCCCCCAATTCTCTTTTTTTTGCAACTGTGCAATGTGCACGTTACGATTTGGTGTCTATGCATATGTGCGCGCCTTTCTTTCTGCCTATTTTAGTTTGACTGCTTTCGAATGTCGACGCAACATTTTAAGCCAAATGTAAAAACGATTGCCCTATCAATGCGGCCAATTCAAATGAGCCTTACGCATGAATGGACAACATTAAATTTATTGTAATGTTCGAATCATCTAAACCCATCATTAAATTGAAACGCTTTTATATTTACATCAAAACACAAACGATCCATTAACACAAGATGCACCATCATCACTGAAGTATTCACCTCATCTTTTCTTTTCGTTATTCTAACTAGCACTTAGTGAGAATTAAACGTAAAGTTATAGACTCAAATCAGTCCTATCTAAAGCATTAATACCGAATCGGATTTTAGGAGTTTCTAACGTTAAGCGTTCGGATAGGAATGGGTAGGAATTAAACTATAGAATCTTACAACTGAAATAGCGCAGCAGCTACGTGTTGACGAAATATAATATCGTTTTGCTGATGTGTTCGCTTGGTGAATCATTACGATGAAGTGATCTGCTTTGCAAATCTCCGTCCGAATGAACGAGGAGAAAAAAAAAAACGCAAAATAAAACCGAAAGAAACGCCAAGCGATCTTGCAAATGAACATCACACAGCAGCTCAGCGCTACACTTTGCTATACCAATATACGTTTGCCCATCCGAGAATGTACTGAAGCAACACCCACGTTACCATAGAATTCCCATATAGTAATTTCCGTTATAAAAAGTAAATTTTGAAGGAAAAATATGAAGAAATAAATTCCTAATGAATATCATAGCTTTATAGTGGAAAGAGAAGAGAACGTCAATGAGAAGGAACTCCAACGAAAGATGATATTTGAAGCGTGGCACATATGACTATGAGACAAATGATCGCAAGAAAAAATGTAGAATTTGTTCATCATCATAGCTGTAAGCGATAAATGAAACTATTTCCGGAGAGTATGCAATGAGTCGAAAAACACTCGCAGCAATAGAACGATAGAACGTTCTATATGTTTGCCAGAATGCCAAGATGTTTACGTATGCAATTCTAGATGGCTAATACGCCACACATATTGAAAAAAAAAAAGAAATCTTGAATTTCCTTAATTTCTTTCTGATTTCATCACACTTGAAAAGTGCAAAAATTCAACATAGTATTTTTTGAGCATTTTTCGAATTTAAATCATGAATCATCATTGAATCATCATTTTATTCCAAAAAAAAACTCTATTACCATGAGATAATTAGTTTCATATGGATAATTTTTATAGACAAGATCTATATGATGCGTATAAAACTTAATAAACTAGAGACATCATCGTTGATCATTGAATAATTAATTCTCTTTATAATCGTCATGAATAAAGTTCGAAAGCGAGAAATAGAAAGTAAAAGGTAGGGTAGTGGAAGAAGATTAGGAGGTAAAAATGAAATAAGGGTGTGAAACGCCTTTTGTTCTATTTACTTGTAGTGCATACTTTACGAGTTTTTCCGCTTTGGATAAAAAAGGAAAAGGTATCCGAACGCGGGAAATTTATCCAATAATATTTGTTTATAGCAACATAAGATATAACGCTGATTTAATTAAGCTGAATAAGAGAGTTGAAAAGAAATTGCTATAGCGTTTGTTTGTTTTTTTTTTTTTTAATATATGGAAGAAATCTCAAAACAAAATTAGAGAATATCTTTGAAAAGATATTCGAAAAAAAAAAAATTGATGAAAATTCACTAATGAAATGTTGATAGACATATTATACTATAGGCAAAAAAGAAATATTGAAATAAACTTCAAAAATTAAATTAATTTTTGCAACGAATGAAAAGAAAATATTTCACGTTGAATGTTTTTATTGTTTAATGTAAAGAAGGAAATAAATGATTGTCGAAATGTTCAAATCACTCAGACTTTATATTGACGTCACAATTTTTCATCGATTAAGGTCGTTCTCAGCAAACAAGTTATAGTTTTTTTTTTTTCTCTCTCTCTCTCTCTCTCTCTCTCTCTCTCTCTCTCTCTCTCTCTCTCTCTCTCTCTCTCTCTTTGAATGCAATACAACGATGATGCAATAGTGCTCTTAGTGATTCTCAAAAGTGTCCGCTTAAGCAAGAAGCGAATTTTTAATAAGCGTTTCACAAAGAAAGTGATCACACGATTGACAGGCTTCAAGCTATATCGTGCTCAAATACGACATTATGATGAGCTATGGTGGAAAATTTACGATTTAAAATACACTAAAGTAGTTTCTTGAAAAAGAAAGTAATAGACGGAATTGATTATAATATGAGGCGGGAATAATTGGAAAGAGATTTTGCTAAATGTTCTCTAAATTTTCTTTCATCGTTGACATATGTACCTTTATAAGAATAATTATGAAGATAATGAAAAAAATGAGTGAAGAAAACGGAACAGAAGAAATAATATAATATGCTCGAATTATTACTATTTTTCTACCCCATAGAGTTTTTTTATTTAAATTTATAGCTGCGATAGGGTTTCATCGATTTTCGAAACAATTGATACCAGTCTTGTGCTCTTTTTTTTTCTTTTGAAAAGGGAATGAAGAGATCATAAAGCCGACGTTTGTTGGTAATAGGTGATGCGTTTTTTTTTTCTGCTGCCATATGCAGATTTAAAATGCTGAAGATTTAACTGCTTAAATAGCTATAAAAAATGTTTTCGCACCTTCATATATATTGGATGCTGCATTTGTAGAAATCTTTAGTATGAGCTCTACTTATTAATGAGGGCAGGAAGATAAATATGCGCTCAGCACTTGAAAATAAAGTAATATGCAAATGCGGCAGCTAGAAAAGATATGCAATAGAAATTGATGTGGAGCATTTTAAGGGATGCAATATAATACGAGGATATATTGGTCTTTCGTATTTGCGTTTCTTTTTTTGGAATAATTTACAAAATGCAATAAAATGTAAATTATTATACAAATTTTACAAATTGCAGTATAAATTAATATGCAAAGTCGCATCCTTTCGTAAACAATGCCACTTCTGCTCGATCTTATACTCTTCCATATGCAATAAGAACCTTTGTTTATTTCCACATATCTGAGTAGGAATACTAATATGAACGCAGATGTGATACATTTTGAAGGAATCGTGATTTATGACTAGATAATACTCAACATATATTTCGATCGGCTCATTGATATCTTACCTGAAGAATGCCAATTGTGTTGGGTATTTCCCACATAAAAGCTTAACAAACAAAAACTCTCTCTTTTCAAAATTCCTTATTGAATTACCTTCCGAATTTTTATGCAACAGTTCAGATGAAGTAAAAAAAACACAATGACTATCAAAAGGATTGAAGAAATCAACACACTATGTGTAGAAAAAAAAACACTATTTCAACAATATTTCGGATTCGAGCGTTTTTAGGGGGGGGGGGGGGCTTTTTCGAATATGTTTTGATATCATTCACAATAGCGCGATAAAATTTTTTCACAAGAAATTCAGAAAAGAGATTCATATTCGAGCACGATAGTGGTTTTCGTTTCATATCCTCGAAATAATGCAGCTTTTTTATCTCTATCCCGCTATTCAGAAGGCATCTAAATTCATATGCATAATGTATTCTAATATCGGCGAAATGATTTCGGTTTATTTATTAGGTCGTGAAATAATTCATCAAAATTATCAATCAGCGATCGTTCGTTATGAAATAAAGTGCATTTGCATCAGATGAAATTAAGCATTACTATTTGTTAAATGCTTTAATTTGAGGAAACAATCCCAGCAGAGATAATTTCTTCCTATGGAATTTTTTCCAAAGTTCTTCAATAAAAGGTAGTTGTAACTCTTTAGACGCTATTGACAGTCGGGTTGAATTCCTCAATAAATGCGCTCATCGATTTCAGTTTGAATCAATTTATTAGCAGCAGCACTATGTTCTCGATATTTCGCTTGTAAAATGCAAGAAAATCAAACTATTGCATATTTTATCAGAGAGGCAAAACTGGTTTCGTGAATTTCACTCAAAATTAAAGACTGATGCAGATGTGAATATGTTATTCCCTATAGGAAGGCTATTCAAGAATATAGATATGAAATAGAGTATATTTTCAGAACGATTACGCTTAAATTCTCTAGAATTATTGTGTGAGAAAATTTTCAAACTATATTAGCGATAAAAGAAAAACGGAAGTGATCGAAGTTTATATTCTCGCTTTGTCAATCAATTTATAAGCATAATAATGACAACGATGAGGCTCGTCATTGGTTTTTCGCCTCTAATTTTTTGCTGTTATTATTACAACGATGAGAAATCATATTTCAGTAATTATTTCTTTCGTCTAAAATTTACTATAGTGAATTCGACATTAACAATGAATAGGATTTGCGTTTGTGCTATACAAATGAAATACTCAACTGTTTCGCTGACGTTGGAGGATTTCTTGCACTTTTTTTTTAAATCGTTAATAAACGACTGTATCATATCATAGAATCCTATGCAACATTGTGGATTAGCGACTTCACGTGTTTAAAACGAAAGCTTCAACACATCATTGCTCCTGAACTCGAAGAAGAGGCAATAGCCATTCTCGTTTCCAAAAATCCAAAGGATTACATTGAAAAAAAAATTAAAGGTTTATGCAAATATATGAATTTCTATCAAAAGAAAGAGCTATTAATTTAATTCATATGGCGTGAATAGAATACTGTGTGTTTATACAACTACGTTGAATTCCTATCAAGAGTATATTTTATAGGCAAATCAGCAGGAATTCTTATGTACACAGAACATCGACATTTAAACAACTTGATTCATTTGAATTTATGAGCTGAAACCATTGATAATTATGCATTATCACCGTTGTCTACTTTGACTCATAAAATGCATTTGAATCGACTTCTTCAAACAAATTTTCATAGATATTAAGTAATGAACGCTTTTGTGATAATTTCTTATCACTGATTAGAGGTTAAATGTATCACTGTCACTGATTAGGCCAACCATAACGCGTTCTTATCAGTGAAATACGTTGTTGAAGTAATGCGATGATTTGTCGACCGCCGCAATCTGTTATGTTTTACATTTATTGCTTTTCAACAATCAATATTCATTTGCTGATGATCGTAAACTCTCCCTTATCCTCGTCCATCACGCTTAACTCTCAATAGGGCATACAATGTATAGTTAATAATCACCCATCATGGTTGTTCGAATTGGCTCAACCTAATGCAGCTTTACCTGTTATTGTTAACAATACTGCTTTCTTACAACATATGGGATAGTGATCATCAGGAGGAAGTGGATGAGAGTAGAAAACTAAGGGTGATTGCTTATGGTCAGATGCTTTCAACTTGGGTTGTACAGAGGCTGGTAGAAAGGCTAGTGATCCAGTGAATTTTGGTATTCAAAACTTTTGAAATTTGAGGTCTTCAAATTCTCAATAAAAAAATATCGTGATTTCGAAGTTTTCTCTTTGCTGAATTAATGCTCAACTATTTATATTCTCAACTATTTATATTCCAATAAATACTAAGATGGCTAGATTATCTGAGTCGACTTAATGCAAAACTCTACTAGAAGTTCTCTTAGAGATGCAATAGCTCTATAGCAGGATTCAAGATGGCTTCGCTTCGCTAACGAATCACTTGAGATGTGGCAATTAAAATAAGATTTACGCTATCTTTATGAGTAGGTTTATAAGTTATTAGGTATTGATTATTTCAAGTTCTTTTTTTAAATTCTCTTAAAACGCATTGCCTTGCAAAAAAACTGCGCAAAATTTTTCTTTGCACTAATGTAACGGAAAGTTTCTTTATTCTTAGAGTCTTATCGCTTTAAAATTTTCTTTCACCTATTGCAATCACTTCGAACTTCATTAATGAAGCCAAAATGTCTATCACGTGATCTGAATATACCCTGCTAATCACTAGAGATATACCTAAGACATTACAATGTTTAGCAGTAAAAACACCAAGTCACAACATTTCGCAATCTCGGATATCCATTAAGCTTTTTCGATGTTGGACCGCCTGTTTTCTTCCAATGTTTTGAATGGCCTCGGCTTTCAGGTCCGCTTTACTTTTTTACAGTTTATATTAATTACATACTGCAGATATGCTCATCTGACGTGCTTGAAACAAACTCTCTTAGATGCAATAGAAGCATCATGCAATAATGGTAGAAATATAAGTCAAATAGGTAGTGCAAAGTAGGCGCAACATCTCAAACCGTTCCTTGAGTTATCACAGTATCGCACCTATTAAAAATTATTAAGGAGTGGATTTGAAAAATTTACAAAATGAAACAAATGAATTACAAAGCGAGAATTTTGGATGAAATTGCAAATAAATACACAGCAATTGAGATAAACGTTTGTAATAATCGAACATAACAAGTTTGATGAGTACAAATGGAAAATATAGAAGAATGGGAAGAAGTATCGTCGAGAAGAGAGCGAAAAGAACGATGTGCTCGATGCGAGGTGTGCCCTTCTTGCACTGTCGACAGCTGCCAACTGAGTGCTTTATTTTAGTTCAGCAACAAACAAAAAAATCTAAAGCCGTTGGCGTTCGAGCACCTCGCCGAGGATTACCTCATCTTGCAAGGTGTGCCTTCTCTCCTCTATTGCCCATCAGCACCGTTACCCTCACTGTCCGCTTGCATTTTCGCTTCGTTTATATGATGAAGCTTATATAAAGATGGCTAAGAAAGCAAAGAAATAAAACATATTTGGGAATTTTTACGTGCATAAAGGAGTGAGTGTACATGCAAATTTCCTATGCGATTGAACAAGTAATCATAGGGACTTATTTATCATTGAAGATATTTATCAGTGAAGATATTCACGATTGTGAATTCGTTTATTTCTTTCATTAACATCTACTATTCATTAATATTGATACTGTTAGAATGTACAATATCGAATTACTACATAATGAAGACCACATTAAAAACGTTATTTAACACAAAGCACAGTTGGCAACAGATGATGCTAGCAAACTCATCGTGAATCACATTAACGCAGAAAATGATGCATCCAAAAATTCAGCTGTTAGCTCATTTATTTAATTGCAAATGAGCTTCCAAGCATTCCTAAACATTTTCCTCTGTACACAGGAGTTGATGTGACGTCATTTAGCGCTGTTTAGTAATTTTTTTTTTTGGGGGGGGGGGGGGAGGGGTGGAGAAGGATCTTCACTGGAGGATGGCATGAATATGACAGAGATCATTTTTTATTATTTGCTTTCCTTTCGGGTTCGTCCAGCTTCCAAGTTTAGTCTGTGAATTTTTCACAGCCTGATTAAGTGCAAAAGTGTGTTTTTGGCGCATTCTCAAACCCACGTGAGCTTGTTGAATTTAATTTCTTTTATTAGGAAAAATTTGTATCTACGGTCAGTGAAACTTACAGTAGGCACAATGTGGATATGAATGGGCATTAAGCAGAACAAATGAAATAATTCCTCAACGAGGCCATACGATGTGTGCATATTGCTGCTGCGTTTATCAGATCAGCCATTTCCATAAGTCGTTAAGAGATAACAAAACGAACGCAATAAAACGATCATAGTTTAACTGAAATGATTGCTCACATATGCCAATGATTCATTATTTCAGATGAAAATGCTACTCGTTTGGTTGTAAAATGCGAACTTTTTGGCACCACGATTCTAACTCCGTCACGGAACGATTTGAACTTTAGTACTCGTGATGCAGGTCATATTTCTCAACCATCCTAACTTTTGGTTCGATGGTTTACAACTTTAAACTACCGAATAGATGGCTACAGATAGCAAAAATATGTATATTGTCGCACCGTCATAATGCGCTTTCCAAATCTAAATTTTCCGATGTTCGTAACAAGCATAAACAACTCTGCAAGAGGTATAACATACCTATATTAATTAGGCAATTATCTCTGAATTGTCGAAGACTACCAGTTCAGATTGCAAATGTGCATTTACGCTAGCTTATATATATATATATATATATATATATATATATATATATATATATATATATATATATATATATATATATATATATATATATATATATATATATATATATATATATATATATATATATATATATATATATATATATATAAAGCCATTATTCAATGCAATATATGTGTGCATACATTCAGAATGTGAAGGAAGATTGTTGCTGTGTAGAATCCTATCTGGGCCAAATTTGAAAACATTTTCTTCAGGAACAGATGCCGTTTATAATGCTCTTTCGAAACTCGTAAAAAGCGGTGATTTGAAATTAAGCGTCGAAATAATTCAGGAAGTTTTATGGCGTCGGGAGTGATTAATGCTTCGAATTTGATTGCTTCTTTCTCTGTTGTTCGGCTGAGATGAAATCTGAGACAGATATTGTCTGCTAGAGGGTTCTAAATTTACATTTGCATGTTTTTAATTGATATGGAAATTCCACTATTTTTGCACTTCTATTCTGCATATTGTCTTGCTGCCTTACGAGCAGTGCCTCTCGATTCGGCTGCACGATTTTATGGCATAGGTATAAATAACCACATTATCGAAGCAAATTTGCGGCATTTATGGCGTTTTGGATGAGGAGCCAGCATATGCCTGTGGCCTATGGAGGTCCGGTGCCACCCGGATCTATCTTATAAAGTACATTTTTCTGATTCAAATTTTTCCTTCATAACTCGTTTTTCAATGAAGGAAATTCAATTAAATCGAATAAATGGATCTCCATTCTTAACGATATTGTCAACATGCAAATATTTGAGCCGTCTCAATTCATCTCTAGATGAAATATCTGAGGATTCTGTCTTTTTTTTTTTGGTGGATTAAAAAGAACTTTCGATTCTTGTGACTCCGACCGCCAATATAGCTAGTGTTACTGCAAATGCAGTTTACGACTAATAAACGAATCATTTGCTTCTCATCCTTAACACAATCGACTTTTTTGTTATGGTTTAATTATATTCGGCTTTATTGCATTATCCAATAGTAAAACGGAAACAGTACTTTTCCGGCCTATTATTTTAGACTTTATTTGATTTTTTTCTTGATTTGATTTGTTGATTTGAATAATTTGAAAAGAGTTCAAAAGTTGTAAATGATCACCCTCAATCAAACTGTTGTGATTTGCAACGGCAGTATTGAGGAGGACCGTGTACGGGCATAGGACAATAGCCGATAACCGTCTGTCGATGCTGGTACGCAAATGCACAAGAGAGATAGAAGTAGTTAATGGGCGAGCACCACCACCCCAAAACACGAATAGAACTAAAGACATACAATGGCCAAAGCACGACTTATTTAGGCATCAGATATCGCCTGCGGCGGCACAATTGCACATAAGATCAGTGACATTATGTGAAGAACAATAAAACGAAAATCGACTATACGAGTAAATGTGATTCATTGCGGTGTTAAGTCAGAACAGATATTTTGATTGGTTCTTCGGTGCCATAGCCAAAAGAAATGCTTTTATGAATGATTTGTTCATAACATTGGTAATTTCAATTTCAACGAATTACGGAATACATCATGAATTTGGGATTTTCTCGATAATTTATCACTATGGTACTGGATGATATTAGGAGAAGAATTTCAGGATGTTATCAAATTTTTCATGCATTTAATTGTGGAATGATAAACACTTGTTGTTCATCGCGAACTATTTTGAATCTCCCGCATTTTCGTTTCGGTTTATTGCATCTTTTACAGCTTCCAACTTGGTTGTTTGTTTTCATGAGGTGCTCGAAGACGAGAGAAGATGAGAGCGGTGAAATTATTTTGTTTTTGAAGGGGTAGAGAAGAGGTTATGACTAGCTTTGGAGCAGTAGAGTCGGGTTTCGATTTTTCGAAGACGGTCTTTTCTTGAAAGAAACGATCGAGTGGCAAATGAACAAATTTTAAAAAATGGTATTTTCAATTCTAGTAATATCCTGTTACTCTATATCTTCCGTACTTTAACTCCAACTTTTTTCTTTCAAACGAGTTTCTATGAAGAAAGTATTTCCCGTTAAATTTTGAGTCGATTGATTTTTCAAGTGACAGGTTATTTACAGTTTTATTTCCTCGAGTATTTTTGAGAGTATATTTGAAAGATATTTTCTTTCATTTTTCTTTGTTGATAGTGCTTTATGTCGGTCACCGTCTTTTCTCCTTTCTTATCTCTTGCGTTTATAGTACTTGTTTGTTTTCTCATAATGTTGAACGGTATTCCCTGATCGTTTAATCCAATTTTGATTGATTTTTGATATTATTTTATTGGTAGTGAAACTTTTCTTCAAAGAGTTAAGGTTGGAAGATTAGGAACTTATCGCCGCTTACTCTTCAAACGCTTCAAAAAAAACCGACGTGTGAACGTCTTAAACACCCGGTCTTGGCTTATTTGTCTCCGCTCTTCTTTCACTTCGCTTTTTTTTTTCAGAGAGCAACACATAGGCTTCAGAGGAAAACGTTGGCTAGATTTGATTTTTAGTCAAATCTCATTTATAATTCTTAATGTTCGCTGGGTTTCTTTTCGCGTTCGTAGTTGCAGCCTTCTTAAATTTAAGTTCCTACCTGAGCCTCTCATAGTGGCGTTCTCTTCTTCATGAAGTTATCATTGGTCTGAAGTTGCGACAGCAACTATCAGTTATATTGCATCGCCAATTGTGTAAATCCAAATTTACCACCAACTCCAATCAGATGTGAGGAGAGGATTGAGGAAGGAGGCAAGCGGGATGGGAGGGAAGGGGCGGCTAACGGCATGGTAATTTCGTTTCATTAAAACTTACCTATGGGACATCTACCTTGTATCTATTTGAAAATAGGTTTATAGCCGTTGTTTATATATTATGTTGTCATAATTTTTCTTTTTATACTTATAAGAACGAATATTGTTTTATTGAAAGGAAATTAAAATCAATTGATGTAATATTGATTTGGCAGCAACACCTATAGTCGAGAGTTGATTCAAGCGAGATGCTCTCATCAAGAACGTTAAAGGAAATCGGCGTTTTTGGAGCGCTTATCGTTGGTAAGTACGATATTAATTACTTACTTTTTTTTTCAAGTATTTTTTATTATTATCCACTATGATGAGTTATCATCAATTATCAGAATGCTAAGGAATTTGACTGCTTAAAGAGCAGAAAATTCAGTAATAATGATAAGTCAAATATGAAGTTGTTTTTTTTTTTAAACTTCATGCAGAATGCTAAACTCGTTGCTGCTTCAAGAGATTTTGGTCACGCATAATAGAATTAACCGGCTCCATCTATTTTGCTATTACAGGAACAAAAATTCCGAGATAAATGTCTTCCCCTTCTTCTCTTCCCCTTCGTTTCCCCACGATATTCCCCCTCAACATGTTTTTTCCCCGAGTTTTCTGGTATACCTATGAGTAGAGAATTATTTTTGATGCCTTAAAGGGCAGATAGAGTCTGGATAGACATAAAAGAAGCGGAAAGATATTGGATTTTATCATAATATACGTACTTTTTTTATCCTTAAACATCCCAACAGATTACCGGAAGCGATTGACACAGCAGAATGCGTTTTTTTTTAAAGCTTTATTTCTATTCTCTATTCAATTTTATTTTGTATTTTTTTCAACTGTTATGTGTTTTTACAAGCGTTCTTTATTGTAACATTGGGGAGATGCGAATATATATCTATATATCTTGATCAATTCGATAAAATAAGTTATCGAATTTATATATATAAATGCAATAGAGATGTCGCTTCCTATGAACTGCTTCATAACTATTGATGAATATCGAGAGAAAATATAAGCATTAAGAGTGATCAAAGAAATAAAATATGCATTTACGATCAATCTACTCGCAAGAAAAGTTTGAGAATTTCAAAATCTTTCATATTCTATCTTTTTTTTTTTTCTTTTATTCATTTATAATGTTGGTTGGCCAGGTGCGTAGGGGTGCAAAATGCATATTATATTGACTTACCTGCATAAATCTCAGCAAATTTATGCGACATTTCATATAATGTTTGAATGCGTTTAATGTATAATAAAATAATTTTTACAATATTGTTTTTTTTTTTTAAATTTAATTATTGAATTAGAATTAAATAATTGATTAATATTGTGTTTATTTTCAGCGATGCATTATGCCTACTATAAGATTCAAATGAACGAATCGTTAGTGGCGAAAGATCAGCGTCAAGAATTATTCTACATGCGTTGGTTGAAGAAGAAGATCCCCGCTTTGAAGGGAATCGGTATACCAGAAGAGGATGACCACAGAGGGCATTAAATGCCTTCTTTTTTCTATCGTCCATTTTGTTTGCCTGCCTTCAGTGTGGTTTAGGTTGATAAACGTAACTACCATAGCTATCTCAAACAGTTTCTTTGACTTAGTAAAGTTGGATCATGGCTATAAATAGAAATATAAAATAGGCTTTATTATTTGTTTTTCATTTCCTCTCCATATAAATCGATGAATCAGAGTGTCGTAATGAATCAAAACCATCAGATGTTTCTTATATTCAGTTCCATTTTAAAATGCGCTTAAATTGCTTTTATTGAGAAGAGTATATCGATAAAATAGGCCCCACATAAAACTCGATTTTTTTTTTCATTGAGATAGCTAGCTAAGGTTTTATTGTAGATTATTTGTATTGATATATACTTTAAGCATTTCCGATCTATATATCGAACGATGAATATTTCTTTCCCTTATATCGGTGATGAAATTTTTTTTTTTTTTTTGAAATTATTTTCCCGTTTAAAGCATAACGTATGGATTGTTTTATTCAGTTATAAATGTTTACCTCGTCGAATAGAATTCAACTCTCGTGACATTTGCTCTTTTCTTTGCCGATTGCCTTTTTTTTTCGTAATTGATTCTGTAGAGTGCTTTTTTTTTAATGGTTGAACAATCCTCTTCGCGGTCATTGTGTAAAGTATATGTTCCGCAACAGTCTCAATTGTATGTTCAATATTATGATTGTCATTAAAAGTAGTTCCGAATGTTGAAAGAGATATACACCTCTTATGGTCTCAATGAAGTATATACCGTTGATCGGATATACTACCTGTATGTGTATACCTACCTGTTGTGTTTATTATTGCTCGCAGTATGGAATTCGAAGAGGTGGAGAAGCGCATCAGGGGACTTTTTTTCCAATCCACTGACCTGATTAACCACTTTTGCAAGTAATCAATAAAGTAGTCATCCGTTGGAAGCTCTTCCACCAGTATGGTTTTTTAAGTGTCTATGTCGACCAAAAATGAGAACTCAGCCGATGCAAGAGGCAGGCAAATTTCTTGGCAGGTTTATATGTCCGTGTATTCTTTAAAAGCTGACGAATCACCGTGACATCTGCTGTGAGATAACGCTGTTCATTGTGCGTCAAGCTCGCTGGATTCTGTATCTCGAGCTTTGCTTATTCTCGAGATGAGTTGCGGGACATGCATATAGCAAAGTCCTCGCAAATATCTGCAAGCATCCATGACAATAATGCCCTTTTTGCTGAGCAGATTTTGAAAACAGTGAAAACTCTATTCCTGACGGGTACAGATAAGCAATGATTCGAAGGTGTTGTAGGGGTCGTTGCTGTAGTAATCGAGGATCACTTATCAGATACTCTTTGATACCACCGGAAAGTGCAGGACCATAAGTTCAATGTCCTTATATTTCAGGTTAGAATGCGTTGTACCGATTCGATCAAAACTCAAAGAATAGTTACTTTCGTCCATTTTTAAAGCGTTTCTAAAAACTAGTATTTTTTCTTCAATTCTAGCGTTTATTGATCCTCAAGGTTTCCCACATCGAGCTTGATGGTTGATTGCTGTGCTGCAATGGAATCATGGGTGACAACGAGATGTAGGTTAGAAGGCATTGCACAGTGGACGTAAGAGGTGCTGGTGATCCGCTAAGTCCTATGGAATTTTCGAGAATGAGCGAGCGAGAAACAATAAATTAGGGTTTGAGTGGTATTTTGGTGAGTTCTGGAATTCGGACTATGGGACACTGGAGGTCATCAGATACTTGTTTCTTTGTATGCTTCTTGTCCTTCTTCCAGATGGTTCCACCAACCTCATTTGCCTCATCGTCATCTCCGTACACCTCATGTCCTTTGCGGACGTGGCCAGGTTGAGTATTCCAATTCACCAGTTGGAGTTGCGGTCACGAGCATGACATGACCTCGGAGACCAGCTGCATCCATTTAAGCGGATCAGCGAAGTTTGTGTGGACAAAAGAATTTTAACATTTGCAGGTGACGCATGTCTACCTCAACCGTTCTTTCAAACATCATTGTATTACTTGATTGTCCTCTTTATTAAATCACTTCACTTATTCGATTCAAATCCATTAAATTTGCAGACAGCGTTTTATTACTTATATCGATCATTGATCGATATTGATCGTTTCGGTTTTCAGTGATGACAACGATTCGACCTTTCGACGTCTTTGATCTGTTCCGATTTAATAACGTGTGAGTTTTACTTTTATTTTATAATAGTGTTTTAAAAAAAAATCTGTGCATATTTTATTGGTTCGTGGTCGTTGATAATATATCTTCCATTCTTATTTTGTTAAATATTTCCCATGCTTGATTTCGACTCATATCAAAGTTGTTTCTTTTTCTTGAATTTCATCAATACTAGAAACAAATGGAACTCATCGATCACATTAAATAGTAAACTACACGAATTGTTATGTTCGAGAGTTGACTTCCGTTAAGATGAACCCAAACTCGAGAATAAATTCCATATTTGAAATAGGTTTGCACTGCATTGGGATGGTCTATTTATAGACCATTTTGAATTGTATTCTAGTTATTTGCTACGTATATATATGGGAGACGTTGTTTCTCTTGCATATTTGAATGATACAATAGCGGTGAATTTTATACCTTTTTTTTAAAATACTCGATTTTTTTGTAGAGTTTTATTTTCTTTGATTTCAGGAATCTCGATCCTCTCACTGAAACGGTTTGTCGTTTTTTAGCTGTATTTGATATTCACTATGGAATCTTCTCTTTGTTTCATACGTCTATAAGGTATTCGACCAATGAAACTACGTGTTTGAGGTTCTGTTTGAGTGGATTAGTTGATAGTGCTGTAGGGTAAGACGAGTTCGCGAGGTTAGAACCACGGTGATCTCTAAACCCTTCAGATTTGAACGAAAGAAACTTTGGAGTCGATGATTTTTTGAGAATTTTCCAGTGCTTCTGAAAGAGTTTACGCGATGATTTTTGACGTATTCTACTGAAATTTTCTTTTCCCCTCAAAACTGCAATTCCCTTTCAATCTTAATTATGCATCCGCAGTAGCGCTCTTATCATCTTTTTATTAGTTACGTTGCTGGTGGGTTTTCCGATAGTTTTAGACACGTTTTCCCTTCCTTTCGAATTGGTGATAGTAATATGCAGTTAATTTCATGATCGAAACTGGTTGCTTAGGTGAGTGTGGTGCATAGCAGAACGATTTCAGCAGAGTGGTCCGGAGGAGCGGGGAGAGGTGAAGGGAAGGAGAGGTCAAGATTCCTCCCACCAACGAAGTTTTAATTAACCTAATATTGGAAATAGCGAATCTGAGACATATTCCGTATAAGGATAGTATTTATGCGGTTTGTTACATGCATACCCCCCCCCCCCCGTTCCCAACCTCACAACTTCTGAGAGGATACGAAGAAGGTTCCCCGCGTCTCATTTTCTATAGTTTATAAATGACGATGCAAAATGTTACATAGGTTTACCCATAGGTAATAGTTGCGGTCACTGGGTAAGTGGGAAATTCTTTGAATTTTGGCGTTTTTTTCTTTTTTTTTTTCCATAGAAGAGTTTAGCCCGTCTAGTTAAAATATGTCCTTAAGAAAAGCGCCACTTCGTAGTTAATATCAGGTTGTTCTAGAGATTTTTCTTTATATGGAACAGTTCTTGTTTTGCTCGACGTATGGAACTCTCTGTTGTTCTTATTTGAGGTGAGATTTTAGGCGTAAAATGACTATTTTTATAAAAGTCTTATTGGAAAGTGATAAAGTTTTATTTCTTCGATTGCAGTATGGGTTCAACTTTTACTTGCAATATTTGATCAACCATCCGGAATACTTCCAAGTATGCGAACATCCAAGCGGTGAAATCATGGGCTATGGTACTTTTTTCTCGGATTTATTTTGAACTTGGAATTGCTTACATCGAATTTTGCCGTTTTGTTTACTCTGCCGTATTTTCCGGTGTATTGTTTGAAAACACTCGAGAAATGTAGATTAATTCTTTTAACGTGACGGTTTCTTTGGATCGTGGATCGTCTGATATTTAAATAAGGGTAATGTTGGCTTGATTAAGGTTTTTTTCAGCGATAAGCATTGAAAGCCGAATTAAACCCCATGCGGTTATAAATTTACCAGAATTTCTCCTGGGATTTTGTTGAAAAGGAGTGAGCATTCGAGCAGAGGAAAAGGAGGATCGGTTAATGAGATGGGATTTTTCGTATTCCTAAACGTTCGGAAAGAAACAACAAAAAATTATAGAATGGTGTCAACTTATGGCAGTAAACCTTTTCGGGTACCATGATGAAATAGGGGACGATTATTAGGGAGGAATCACTTTTTCATAAGTTTGGAGTTTGTATGAAAATGTTGAACTGGAATTGCGAATCTCTTCAATGAATTTTCTTGTCCTCTTAGATATTGTCCCATTTTTGCGCGCATGGAGGAACGTTTGAGAATTTTATAGGGCAAATGAGCGAAATGAGGTCAGTTTTTTTTTTTCAAAGAAGTCTTTTCGAATTCTGTTCAAATCTTTTATAAAATATAAAAACTGCAACGGCAAAGATTGGAAAAAAACAGTTGATATTACTTAGATGACTCTTCGAAAGCGCTATTATGTTACTGATTTGAAAATTAAACGCGTTAATCTAATAGCCAAACGGTGATTATTTTATCATCTTATATTGCATAGGCCCGTATTGGATTGGAAAAATTGTGTCCCTTTGCACGGCTGCTCATTCAAATATTTCTTCCTTCCTTCTTCCTCCTTCCCTCATATTATAATTTATCTGCCGCAGTCAGCCGAGCGCCCTTCACTAAGCAGCATAGAAATAGGCGAAGATCCTGGTGTATCCGATGAAACTTGTACTCAACGCAAATCAAAGTATTTTGGGGAGTTTCTCAGAATGGTTCGAAATTCGTCTACCAGGAAGCATTGAAAAGTGACCTTTCTTCCACTTCTTGCATCCCCGTCCCCTCTTTTCCTCCTCTCTTTACAGTCTGTTAGCCCAGCCTATATTATTATAAAAATGAGGCAAGGAAAAAGATGTGGCTATTTTTAAATAAAGAATTGAATGTTCCATTGTTGTATGTTATTTCTCTTAGCTCATTTTTGCGTTAAAGTTGGAACATTAGGTTCCCGAGGTTACTGTTAGAATTTGGATTTTAGTTTTTACGTATGCGGACTTTTAAAGATTTAATGAAGTTTCTGCATTAAGTGATGGGAAAAGCGGAAGGAGAGCGTGAAAATTGGCATGGTCATGTGACGGCAGTGACGGTTGCACCAACATATCGTCGTTTACGATTGGCCGCACGTATGATGCAAACACTCGAACATATATCTGAAATGTAAGTTTC
Organism: Ascaris suum; assembly: GCA_013433145.1. Taxonomy (NCBI): domain Eukaryota; kingdom Metazoa; phylum Nematoda; class Chromadorea; order Rhabditida; family Ascarididae; genus Ascaris; species Ascaris suum. The sequence continues at coordinate 2,324,156 of CM024182.1, read as the reverse complement.
TCCATCAGTTCGGATTTAAAGTTTTTTTTGGTGGAGGGAGGCGGAGGGGGAGATGTGGAATTTAGGTATTAGGCTTAATGCTATAGATTTGACTATGTTTGAATCAGTTTGCGAAACGCTGTAGCTGAAGCATCGACTGAAACATTTCGATTTGAGCCAGCCAATATGGTAGTTATGGAGGGTGATATTTATGCTATTATATATTTTCGAATAAGAACTAAATGAATGCATCCTTGATCGGTTATTTGTTTCATAATTAGGCCTCAGGGCTGTATTATAAGCTCAAACGTTATGTTAAATTAGTATATGAAATAAATGATCTGGATAGATAATTTGTAGTTACATTATTTGACCTTATTTAGTTTCATTGTAGATCTAGTTTCCCTTCATTTTATTTTTCTGCTTAAATAGCATGACATTTTGTAAAGTTTGGTTGATCGAACAATGTGAACAGTACGTCAAGGGTGAGAGAGGTATTCTTATTGCACTTTTTGCCATTAGTAGATCCACAACACCTTTCCTACAGGAAGGATGCTGTATACGACAAATTTTTTTATATACTTGAGAGCAAATTGTAGGATGGAAACTTCATAACTGATTTTCTTGTCATTAGAATTTCATGGTGTCTCTTAGCAAAATTTCATTTCTGATGAAAGGCTTAAGGCTAAATATGATCAGAGCGATTGTGATCGATGTTTAGTTGGCATATAAGGATGCGACGCAGTTCAGTCCTTTAATATTCCAATTTTATTGGAAATAGGCAAACTCATTTGGACAGAGTGAAGCTATGGGATTTCACGGGTGTCCAGTTAAACGTTATACGGCCTTTCTATTTCTTCCTCTTTCTCCCCCTCTCTCCCTCTTATCCCCCAGCCCCCGCGCATGTTGTCCAACTGATTCTACGATAGAAACTCCACGGAAGCAGTTGTTGTCGCACGGATACCTCATGTCCTACCCACACTTCAAACACGCGACGGTAGTAATGTTGGTCAAGTTTGCCTGTCCTTGCCAACTTCACATCTTATCTGTGTGCGGTAATTCTATGCTATTCACAACAATTTTTTATAACTATTGCCGCATATTCAGGAAGAAATGTTACTTTGTGGATTTGTTCGTACGGGTGAGTAATGCGGTGGCAATCAGTATGTATACGGCTCTTGGATATGTCGTTTATCGACGAATTATCGATTACTACTCAGGCGAGAATGAAGAGGATGCTTTTGGTGGGCATATTTATTGCTTCTCCTTCTTCATTTTGCTTTTATTATTTTTTAGCTCTCTCTAGATTTTTTTTTTTGAATCTTTAGCATCTCAGAAGTAAAATCGGCATATGGTAATATGAGGAAGAAGGCTCCTATTTCCACCGAAATGATCAAAAATGTATGCGCTTACTTCGCTTGATGTTACTTACAAATGCTCAGGGATAAATTCACTCGCTCTAATGCAATGAGCGCTTAAAATTCTCCCCTCACCCATCAATCGGCCGTTTCGCTTTAGTGAATTCAGCGTTCCTCCTAAGCAATTTATAGTCGTGTCATAATCTTTACTGCCACGCTTTTTCACTTTATATCTCTTGTAATATAGCACTTTTTGTCCTATCCTCTATCGGTTAAGTTTTCCTTTTTACTCAAATTATTCTTGCTGAATGCAATATTT